>OZ010737.1:123556533-124156533 GCA_963932295.1 Tipula lateralis
CAACATCAATGCCAAGAATTGATTAATTTGTTTTTTTTTTAATGCTATATGATAGTATGCAAGCATACTGATAATTGCTTGATCTGTACGAACTGTTAAGCGTCTTACTTGGTGCGTTATATCATTAAGAGTATACTTGGTAAAAAAACGATTCATAAGTAGCCTAATTAACCGGTTATGCGGACCAGGTTGTCAAACAAAACATTGTTGCTAGCTTAAAGATTTGAATATCCTTCTAGAAAATCGTTATAATTGTGGCATTTTATTCGATATTTCATTTATATTTAAAAGACAATTTTTGGAGCGACACACTTCTTCTGCAGTTGCCCATTTCAGTCTTATTTTTACCATCGTAAGATGTATTGCAATACTGTCGACCGTTTGTTGCCTTTCTCAAATAAGAGGTTCCGACGAGTGTTAAATTCTGTATATTGGTAAATGTACTTTACCTCTTTTGAACCATCTCCACATTTCACTTTCTGTGAATCATCATTATCGTTTCTTTCGTTTTGATCCACTCTTTCTTGAAATTGTTTCGTATATCACGCATCATAGAGTACAGAATGTGTTTTAAACCAGTAACTCTCATTAATTATCCTTTTTCTCCCTTTTCTCGATCTCCATTTACGGTAACTCCATTGGTCACTTTAAATTATGCCCATGGTTAGTGAATTGGCGTTTATAATAGGTTTTCTCACATTTTCAATCACATTGAATCGGTTCTTACAGTTAATTTGTAAAAACTTCAAATGTTTCCTCAAATTTAACCGTCGATGTACTTGGATGCTTATAAAAATATTCCTTCCACTTAACATGATTCAATCTCATCCGTCCCATCATTCTCGTGTTGCCTTTGATTTGTACTAAATTAGTCTAAATTTGTCTAAATTTATCTTACTATTTTACCTCAACAGTCTCACCTTAACACTTTGGCTGCCAGTGTTGTAATGAGAATACAGTAAATTCCACCCAACCATGCCAATGTTGTAGACATACATTCGTATTTCCACACAATCACGCCAGTGTTGTTATGGACATACATCCCAAAATTCATCTCACTATGCCAGTGTTGTTCTATAGACATACATACATTATTTTATTTTATTACGCCAGTGTTAGTACACTTGCATAGAAACCCATACTGTAGAATGCATGTTGAGAACAACATACATTCTAGGCACTATGAGAAAGATTTTGGAATCTATGTCCGGAACAACATTGTTGTGGTTGAATAGTATTTAGAATGTATCTCTACAACAACACTGGCACAGGATAACAGTATTTCGAATGTATTTCTAGAACAACATATTCGCATGGTTGGGTGGAATTTAGAGTGTATGCTCAACATTGGCAGCCAAAGTGTTAATCATACGAAGTATGTATCTTGCAAATATTTCCAGCTTTAAGAACAATATTGCTTCGAATTCTTAACAATGCATGGATAAGTGTTCAAATGCATGGATAAGTGTTCAAATAAGATAACTATAGTGAGAAAATGCAAACACAACCGGTGTTATGATAGCCACACAACAACAACAAACATACATCGTTATAATAACAACAACACAAAACCTGAAACCAGAAACACAACAACATGGGCAGATGGAAATCCCTTTAACTAAGGAATCAAACTTACCAACCAACAGTAACTCGAAGATTGATGTCAACAACACATCGGAGGTACGCGTTCCTCAACACGAACGACTTGGTCATTGTATAGTAAAATGGATGACGAACAATGTATGAAAACGAACAATGCCAGATCCTATGTATATGTATGAGAATTGGCCAAAGAAATGTTCAAAGTATATATGCCAAGAGCGATATGCTGCGGATCTATTTGGCCAGTAGTTAGTGAGACATGGGACCGCGAAAGTAAGACGTTTCAAATTTAGAGGTTATCAATTTTTATCCAAACTTAGAGCAGATTGCTTCGGCGGTGTAGCAATATTGACACGAACCACCATTAAGCTCAAATAACTATGCGAATCAGTGGCGTAACTACAAATTTTTGGCCTCCCCGCATAACTTAATGTAGGCCCTTAGACTATCCTCCCTCCACCTTGCATATCTTTCCCTCCAAAGTAATAAAAGTCAATTTAGAAAAAGATCGTTCCACTGTTGCGACTATTACAGGTAACGTAAGAAACAATAATAAACATGTCAATACTTAAACATGAAATACTGGAAGCTATTAGGTATGCATTAAAAACCGGATTTTTTTTTATTTGAGCCTTTATTGTGGAAAAATGTCACAAGATTTTTTAGCCAAAGTATTGCCCATCACTACCCACAACTTTTTCCATCTTTCTGGTAATTTATGGATTCCATCCCAGAAAAACTGCGACGGCTTTGCGGTCAAAAACGAATCAAGCCAATTTTCGATACCTTGAAGTGAAGCGTATTCTGGGTAGGGCATTCTGTATGAATCGAAATAGGTGGTAGTCGGAAGGTGCAAGGTCTGGGCTATAACGCGGGTGAGGCAGAATTTCCCATCCGTTATTCTCGTAATATTTGACCGGCACCGCAATGTGTGGCCGAGGGTTATCGTGGTGGAAAATAATTAACTCATATCTGATCGCATACGTGAGAGCCCCGTGAATATTCGGCTTCAGTGTCGATGGGCCTGCCTCGTCTTTCTTGAGATACGCTTTTTTGCGCTTGAGATCCATTTTTCATCGCCAGTGACAATACGATGCAAAAACAACATCTTTTTGTGGCGCTCGAGCAGCATTTCGAACATGCAAAATCGTCTTTCCAAACGTCTCTTCCTCTTGGCTTCAACTCGTATGTCGCCCAATTTCCCATCTTTTTTGGATGAATCCCAAGGTTTTCAAACGTCTGAATATTGTTGCTTGATCAATTTACAATGATTCTACAAGTTCTTCTTGCGTTTGACATTCAGCTTAAAACTTTTTCGGTTGACCAGGATGCTCTTTGTCCTTAATGTCAAAATCACTACTTTTGAAGCGATTAAACCACACAAAGCACTGTGTTTTTGCAAGACCATGCTCAACATACAAATCCACGAGCAAACTATGACTTTCAGCTACAGTTTTGTTTGCAAAGCAGTGACTCAACAAAACTTCCCGCAAATGCTGTTTTTTTTCGTAAATTTGATAAATGATTATGGATGTCCACAATCAATACAAAAATACAAAATAATCAATACACAAATATAACAAAGACCACGGGACCGCGTTGCAGCGGGCCCCCTATCGTTGCGGGCCCCCCTGCAGCGCGGGGTTTGCGCCCTTGTAGCTACGCCACTGATGCGAATACTTACAAAGAATAAGTGTCCGGTAAAATAAATAATAAAAGCATTGCGAGGAAGGCAAATTACAAGGCACAAAAAGGTAAAAAAACTAATATTTTAGCATAGAGGCCGTAAACGGCTCTTACCGCGACTCAAATGAGACCTTACGAACCATTTTAACGATTGGTGCACATTGTAGGTGGTCAGTCCAACGAATGTTTTACAAACGCGTTTTTATGTCATCCGGCTGCATGTTAATTTTTGGTCAACGGCGGAAATCGAACTCGAGATCGCGGCGTGATGAGAAATTCTCTTAACTATTAAGCTACAACCGGCGACAAAGAAAATAACATTAATATATATTCCTAAATTCGACCGATGAGTGCAAAAGTTCCTTCAGACAATCTTGTAGTGAGCTTGCATTCAAAAGGCACAACAAAAACGTAACGACGATCTATAGATTCCAAAATTTTGAAATTAAATGATAGTATATGTATGTATAATGACCACCACAACATCCAGAGCTTATCGTAGAAGGCGACTAGATCTGGTTGGATTGCTGGGTTGGCAACCCGCATCCGTAACAAACAACAAATGTTAAAAATGTCAACAAACGAAATAAATCGGATACCGCCAAACCCACAATGACACCCCTTACCCCGCCTTACACCACCCCTCCCCTCCCCCATAAGTAACCGGAAACAAAATTGATGATCGGCACGTGTAACTTGCAAATACTTCGAAACCCTCAATTGCTTGACTGCCTCATAACATGTATGAAAGGGTATCAGTTGGAAACCGTAGCACTCCAAGAAACTCGATGGTCTAAATGTGAAGACCATGTGTCCCAGGCTATACATTGCTACACACTGGAGATGACATCGGATATCTTGGAGTTGGATTTCTTATTGAGCCACAGTTAAAAAAAACTGTGTTGGACTAGCAAATAGTCGATAATCGAATGTGTAAGCTTCGCTTGCACATGAAATTAGCCAACCTGTCTATTGTTTGTGTACATGCGTTCACTGATGTAAGCCAACCCAAGATAAAAACTCATTTTACAATAATTTGGATAATCTGATGGGCTCTATACTTGAGCACGATGTCAGATTGGTGACTTTAATGCTAGAACTGGCAGAAATCAGACTACACTCAAAGAAAAATAAAGGTAAAATTAACTGAAAACAAATGTAAATTCAACAAAAAATGATGTTCGAATTGAGCCAAAGTAGCGCTATGTTTATATTACTATTTTGAATTTGTTGATTTTACTTAAAATAAAGTTAATTCAACCTATCTAAATTCATAACAAAAAATAACATAGAAGCTTGTAAATTTTACCAATAAGTACATTAAAATAACAAAAAGCAATGTTAATTTAACATGTCTAAATCCAACTATATAATGAAAAGAGCTATGTTATTTTTACTAATAAGCATGTTAATTTAACATAAAACAATGTACGTTTAACTATTTTAAATTAACATATACTATAGGTTGGTTCAAGTTAAACATGCCTTGAATTAACAAGTGATAAGTAAAGTTAACAATAATAATGTGTCAAATCAAGTTTAAAACAGTGTCAAATATGAAATGTATAATTAACATAAAAAAGTTAAATTAACTTCTGTAATATGTTAGCTCAACAGATCTTATGATTGAAACAAACTCATGTATAGTTGATTTAACGACAGACTAAATTGATTTAAATGTAAGATTAACGTAGATTATAGTAGATAATACCCAACTAAATAATTGGAAAAGATTTAGTTAAATTCCACTCATACATCGCAGGAAAATAAAAAATACGAATTTTAGTTAATTTTAATTTTATTTTAAATAAAAAACACTTACATCAGCGAAATTATAAAATAAAGAATAAACATTAAAAAGAAATATTTTAAAAGAAAAATGCTTTTATTATTAATTTATTTTATAGTTTTCTGGTAATTATTCCGGATTTGCAGTTGTTTTTCAGGTTAATCTCCATTCCAGAATTTTTAAATCGCGTGAGTTTCTCATTTTTGAAGTTTCCTTTTACTAAAATATTAGTATAAATTTATTTACAAAAATATTTAATAAAGTAGCGTACTTACTGGCACTTGATTTCGGTGCGCTTGTTGCAGTTCTCGAATATTATGCAAGTACAAAATTATTATCCCAAACTGAAGACTATGTGGAAATAAGATATCAATTTGTTCTTGATTTGATTGAACTTAAAAAAACATAAACAAACTCGAAAAAAACTATATTTTTATCTAATAAATAAATTAAAAATTAATTTAGTATTTAACACAAACACCCAAAAAATATATTTAATTTCACCTTTAATGTCACCACTTACCATTAATTTTGTTCTTTGTTTTTTTCAATAAATCTTCGTTCAATTTTCTTTCCTTATTTTTCTATTTTTCAAATGTGATCGCAAATGCATGTAACGATGAACTGAGTTTCATTAACATTGTAACTTATAAAGTATAGTTATAAAGTAATTGTAGAAATAAAACAAACGTAACATTTCTACAATTAAAATGTTAATTTAATTAAAAGTTAGTGGTTAATTCAACATTCCTAATCTAGTTTCTACAAAATATGAATTTAAATTTACATTAGTATTAGTAAATTTAACATTTCCCAGGTAGTTTTTATATAATGTAAACTTTAAATCACATTGAACATTAGGTAATCTTACATTGCTCATGTAGATTTCACATATAACAAATGTAGCAATAATTAAACTTACATAAAATATTAATTTTGCGTATGTTGATTAAACATAAGTTCGTTTAACATGGTGTAAATAAATTTAACTATAGCAAACTTTAAAAATTATGTTATTTTAACATTTTGAAAGGTACAACGTACTTTCAAAATTGACTTTTATTTTAACATGTCGAAAATTGTAATTTTAACATTGGTATATTTAATTTAAATATAAAATATTCACTTTTAATACGTTGAATTTATATTAAAACCATGTTGATTTAACAATTTTTGTCTAACATTGCCTGCAATGTTAAAATCACATGCGATATTTTTTTGAGTGTACGATCGAAAAAGAGTAAAGAATGATGCTCTCCCGAAAACATCACCAAGCCAAATTGATCATGTGTTGAATGATTTTCAAAGGACGGGCTCGGGTGGGAGATCTTATCGGTCGTGAACAAAATTCGTAGGCAGTGATCATTATCTGGTTACTGCAAAGCTACGATTGAAATTTTTGTTACAAGTCAAAGAGAACAGGGGAATATACAACGCATTTTGCGATCTAATTACCAATCTGAAGAAGTAAACAGTGTCTAGGAAATAATGAAAATCTCCAATGCTTCGCAGCACATTCTCGGTATAATGAAAACTACACCAAAAAACGATTGGTTTAATCTTGCGGTTGAGCAAAGCATAAGAGCCCATAACGAAACGCAAAAAGATATCAGTTCTTGCTATAAGGGTAGCTAAACGAATATTTGTAGTCAGAAGAAGAGCGAATAATGGAAGGCTATAAGGTCTAAAGCATACAACAACTAACTCAGCAATGAGCACAATTCGCGTGATGTCTTTAAAGAAATTAATTCAGATAGCTCTTGATATTCAGAGGGCTAAAACTTTGTAGAACTGCCTTTTCGACCTTTATCGATTGGTATGGCGAAATGAAGTTATGCCTGAAGAATGGAAAATAGACGCGTAATGCCCAATATTCAAGAAGGGTGATCACTTGAAATGGGAGATATAACGGTATTGTAAATCATTTTCACTTTATAATAGCGCTTTTATATTTTAAGAGATGAAACGTCATTTCAATAAAAGTGAAACGTCATTTCATAGATGTCATTCTATAACCAATTAAAATCGTTTGGTGAAATAAAAAATGTGGAACGCTTCACGATTTTGCGTGTCATCCTTGCGCAGGGGCCATGCTAATCTTCTCTGTATCGTTCCAATTTTAGTATATGTTCTGCCGAAGCAAGAACGAAGTATTGTGTCTTAATCTTTATTATATACTGTATGTGTCTGTAATTATAGGTCTAGCGAATTGTTCGAACTTTAAAAAATTAAATTATTTGATGGTTAAACCAATCCCACAATACCATATGTGATCTTTGTTGAACAAAGCAATAAAAAAATAAGAAAACGACGTATATATTCTCACTATGCGAGGGCGTTACTTTATTTGATTGTAATTTTCCTTATTGCATGCAATATACTAAAATCGGAACGATAGAGAGAAGATTGGCAGGAGTTGAAGCTTAATGGTTAAGCGAGTTTCTAATCACGCCGCGGTCTCGAATTGGATTCTCGCCGTTGACCAAAAATTAACATGCAAAACGGATGACAAAAAAGAAGCTTTTAGTAAAAAGCATTCGTTTGGCTGTGACCACCTACTATGTGCGTCAATTCGTATAAATGGCCCATATGGTCTCAATTAAGATGCAATCTAGATTTCCGTTTGGTTTAACGACGGTAAACGGCCCTAGATCGCATCTAATAGATTATTAATTGCTTTTTTAAAGGTGGATCTCCACTTTAAAAACGCTGTGTCATTCGATCCGGTTCAGCACTCAGAACACGACCGAGCCAACGTACTCGCTGGCCTTTGATTTCAGGCACGATATCAAAAATTCGCATTTAATTCCTGATCTCGTGGTTGAACTCGGTATGAATACCATCAGCGTCGCGTTTTGAGCCATATATCACACGCATGATTCTTCTTTTGAATGTAAGAAGCCATCTTTCATACTCTTCCGACAAGGCCAACTCTCACTTTCATACATGACTAGGGGTCTATGAAAAAAAAATAAATTCGATGAAACTGGTTGTGTTACTGATAAACCAAAAAGTGGAAGACCAAAAACTGTACGCACAAATGAAAATATTGCTGCTGTTAGTGAAAATGTAGAAAATGAACCGACAACATCAATTTCGCGTCGTTCGCAAGAATTGGGCATATCTTATGGCTCCTTATGGAGGATTTTGCATAAAGATTTGCATTTACACGCTTACAAAATTCAATTAACCCAGAAATTGAAAGAAAGAGACCATTTACAACGTCGTTATTTCGCTAGTTGGATTATTGAACAACGAACGACAGATCCATTGTTTTCAAGCAAAATTTTGTTTAGTGATGAAGCTCATTTCACAATGGATGGATTCGTCAATAAGCAAAATTGTCGTATCTGGGGTGATGAAAATCCTCGTGTTATTCAAGAAAAATCTCTACACCCACCAAAAGTTACTGTTTGGTGTGCATTTTGGGCAAATGGAATCATTGGGCCATTCTTCTTCGAAAATGATGCTGGAAATGCTGTTACTGTGAATGCTGAGCGATACCAATCAATGTTGAGAGACTTTTTATGGACACAGTTGAGTCATATTGATGTGTCTGACGTCTATTTCCAGCAAGGCGGTGCTACATGTCACACAACTCGACAAAACATTACGTTTTTGCAATCAAAATTTCCTCAACGTGTAATTTCACGAAATTCAGATTTCAATTGGCCTCCAAGGTCATGTGATCTAACACCATTAGATTTTTTTTTGTGGGGTTTTTTGAAAAGTCGAGTGTATGCTAACAAGTCACAAACAATTAATGATCTAAAGAACAACATTCAAGTTGCAATTCGTGAAATAACACCAGCAACATGTCGGAAAGTCATTGAAAATTTCGATATTCGGATTGATGCCTGCAGACGCAGTCGTAATGGACACTTGAATGATATTCTATTCCACGTATAATTGTAATGGATTATACTTTTAATAAAAAAAAACAGCTTGAAAAAATTGCAAATAGTTTGTGTTTTATTTAAAAGAAACATGTAGGCGCGTTTTTTGGATGACCCTTTACTATAAAGATAGTTCAGGTCATCTAAATGAAAAATAATCTTTGATATTATCTAACAGAACATAAGAATTTATGTCGAATTTATGTGTGTGAGTTCTTTAAAATGAGCGAGAACGTATACAATATTTTGAGCTATAGCTTGAAATGTGGAGGTACAAGTTTCAAAATCGGTTAAAATTGTATCAAATGAAACAAATGCGAAAAGTTATTCGGCTTGATACAAGTCCAGGGCATATGTAGACCCTTTAACAACCCATGATCAAACCTCAGCATCTCGTAGTTAAAAAGGAATGGAGTATGGAGTGGTAGTGAAGCCAATTGAAAGGTTTGAGACTTACGTACTGTAATTTGAATCTAGATTGGAAGCTGTAACCGAGATACATAAGAGGGAAACTGTTCATCGATGACATTAACCAATCAAACTCGTAATCGATTGGAAGTATCAAATGATGATTGAATAAAAAAAATGTGGAACGCTTCACGATTTTGCGTGTCATCCTTGCGCAGGGGCCATGCTAATCTTCTCTGTATCGTTCCAATTTTAGTATATGTTCTGCCGAAGCAAGAACACGTTCTAATCAATGTATTTGGTTTATATACTTAAATATCAAGTAGTTGTAGTTCTAGTGAATTTTTAAAATAAGTACAAATTCGAAATCATAATATAGCAACATATTTGAAGATAAGGGGTGGCACATATACGAGTATACAATAAAATTACTCATCGGGGAATTTATAGAATTGTAAAATAGGGTCGTCCCCTTACTCGTTTTACTAACTTTTGAGAAGTTATGTCTTTTCGGTTGTACATCAAAAATAGGGTGGACAAAATAAGGGCGTATCTGCTTAAATCAAAATTTTGATTTTCAATTTGCTTTTGCGTTTTTTTCACTTTTCAATAATTAACTACTAAGAATTCATGTATATGAGAAGTATTAAGATAAGTTTTTGATAAGATATTATAATTTGTTCTTGCTTCGGCACAGTCTCAAATCGGTAGTCGTAGACAACAGACGTCAATTGTGCTAACAAGTTGTTAAAAACAAATTGCATTTTTAGTGTGATACCGGTAAAAGTTTACCACCATTGTGCTTATTGCTAATCATCTAGTAATTAACGGTGTATAGTAAATCAACATCAAATTTTATTGTTCTACAACAATTTTTAACCAGAGTTACAAGAAACAGAGTGACCTACAAAAACACGTGTAGTGAAATATTTCTGTGCTTTGTGCGTTGTGATACCAATGTTGGTACAACCATCCTCATCGGAGGCATCTGCCTATCGGCAGAATGTTCTCCCATAACCGTGTTGCCGTCCTGGACGATGCCGGAGAATTTTATGAACTCGGTTCGCAACCTAAAAGGAAGAAAGCTGATCAACTACGGGTAAAGCGGCTTGGATTTATAGCATCTAGCACAGCTAGCACAGTGCAACACATACAAGAAAAATATCTCGTTGTAAAAACGTAGTGAGAACAAAACAGGGGGAGTTGTTAATACTAACTAAAACCGCTCTGCAGCAGTGGCCCTATTAAAAATGAAAAATCTCGGCGGACTGGCAACAGTTAATGTTACTGATCATCCTTATCTTAATAGTTCAAAGGGTATAGTGTTTTGTCGAGGCCTCATTACAGTACCCGAGAACGAAATCAAAGAAGGACTATCAAACCAAGGTGTATCCGAGGTCAGGAAAATTAAAAAGTGGATCAACGGTGAGCTGACAGATACTGCTTCCGTTGTACTGACATTTAATACACCCACAATTCCCGAACATATATATGCCGGATATATAAAACTTCCAGTTAGACTGTATATTCCGAGCCCCATGAAATGCGTCACATGCCAGAAGTTCGACCATACGAAGAAAAGATGTCCAAATCCTCCAACATGCTTTAAATATTCGGAGACATTGGAACTCCCACATATAAACCCTTGCACTGAAGAGAAATGCGTAAACTGTAAAGGGCCGCATAACAGCGCTAGCAGAGATTGTCCGGTATACCAACGCGAGGTGGAAATAAACAAAATAAGAGCAATCGACCGTGTAACCTATTTCGAGGCAAGAACCAAGTATTTTCGGACTCACACCAACACAACCCCTGCTAGATCTTACGCAACTGTGTTGAAAGATCCAAATAATCAAAATAAGCTACAGCCTCCAACACAGGAGAAATCACCAGAGGAACTGTCACGGATACAGCAGAAACCACAACTACACTCGGAATCAAATAACCATAAAGAACGACATAACAATACAAATATCTCCCAAACAACAATGAACGAACATGCGTCAAGCCAAAAACTAGCACATCACCGGCAGCAAGAACATAACGAACCACAGCATCAAACACAAACCACCATTCCAACAACCCACAGTACAATCTTTCTACAACAGACCGCAAATAAAGTACACCACCCACCACAGTCAACACAACTGGAAAACAACCTATCAGATAACCAACACAAGGTCGAAAGCCAGGTGCAAACAGAGATTTGTCCAGTGGCACAACAACAAAGTCACCTACAGACACAGCCCCAATACGAAGGAAAAATCCACAGAGACTCACATTACAAACATCAACACAAAACTAAACCACAGCA
Organism: Tipula lateralis; assembly: GCA_963932295.1. NCBI lineage: Eukaryota > Metazoa > Arthropoda > Insecta > Diptera > Tipulidae > Tipula > Tipula lateralis. The sequence continues at coordinate 123,568,229 of OZ010737.1, forward strand.
AAAACCTGTAAGTTTAAACCGTCAACCTAATTATACGTATCTTAGTCCTGCTGAGCTGAACCTTTTAAATCAAAATGAATAATTCAAAATCAGTAGATATACTTCACTGGAACTGCAAAAGTTTCTTCCGCAGAGACAGCGAACTAAATTCGATTGTAAACAAATACCAACCTTGGGTTATTGCCATAAATGAAACCAATTTTAAGCCAAAACACAAGCCTAAACTAAAAGGCTACAATATAACCACCAACAGCCCTTTGAACACCTCAGGTTTAGGCGGGGTGGCTATACTAATTAGAGACTGCCTACCTTCCAACCCTATCCCAATCATCTCTAACTTGCAAGCTGCCGCTTGTAGGGTGGAAATGGCCGGTACTCAGATTACAATTTGTTCTTCACCATGGAAACGAGCGATAGTAATACCAATACCAAAAAAAAACCCAAGCAAGAGCAGTTACTGAATTTCGGCCAATATCGCTCATAAATAACGACTGCAAGGTAATGGAGCGTATGGTAAATGAGAGACTCACATGGTACATGGAGAAAAATCAACTTCTATCCAGCGAACAATTTGGATTCAAAACCAATAGAAGTTGCATGGACGCCATCCAAATTATAAAAGAGGCCGCAGTTGAGACGCTTCAGGACTCGTTTCATATGACTTGCATATTCTTCGATATTGAAAAAGTCATGTCTGGCAGTCACTCTATTCCTGTATTCGTGGTAATCGATTCAATCAGACATGTATTCTTTCGAGGCAAGGTTAGGTTCGTCCTATACGCTGACGATTTGACCATATTTTATCGGGAGCAAGAAATATCACACCACGAGCAAGAGATTTCCCAAACTATTGGCAAACTCGAACTGTGGTGTAAGGAGACCGGTTTCTCATTCGCATCAAACAAAACTAAAGTTATGCACTTCTGCAGAAAGCGTAGATGTACGCCTCCAGTCTTCTTTCTTAACGGAAATACCTTAGAATACGCAGAAACTTGCCGATTCCTGGGAATGACGCTAGACATCAGAATGAATTGGAAGGCACATATCGAAAAAACTAAAAGCACATGCCAGAAAGCACTTAACGCGTTGAAGTGTCTTAAGGGAATACACCGGGGTAGTAACAGAGCCATACTAATACAAGTACAAAATAGCCTAATCATGTCAAAAATAGATTATGGATGCCAATTTTACCAAGGATCTTCCCATACCGCACTAACACGTCTAGATTCGATCCTCAACGAAAGTTTAAGAATAGCTACTGGAGCCTTCAGAACGTCTCCCACTATATCTTTAGTCGCGGAAGCAGAAGTTCTTAACTTATCAGAAAGGAGGGAATTAGCCCTACTAAAATTTTTCATCACGCAAAAAGCTAGGCAAGACTCTCCGTACTATACTCACCCCTCTTCTTCATCACTAAATTTAAAGTGCAAAGGGTCAGCACTGACTGATCAACACAATATCACAAACGATATTTTAATTCCACCTCACAAGCCCAACACCCGCTTTGGAAAAACGAGCAACTCAAAATAAACACCAGTCTCCATAAATACGCCAAGGACAGCACCCCAGCTCCGGTATTCAAATTCGAGCTTGATAAACTTCTCTCTGAACTACCTAGGAACACGCATGTAATAACCGTTTCCACACGAGTCGTATTCATGATATCATGAACAATTAAAAATCGTTTCCACACGATTGTTGCATTTTACCCAAATAAAAACGTTTTTGATTATGAATGTGTGAAATATTTAATTTTCTTAACTTCAAAATGAAAAAAAATTGTAAATGAATCATAGAATTGAAAAGGAAAAAAAACGCCTCTAGAAAAGGAAAGAAAACGCCTCAAATCGAAAAAATCAAATAATTAAGTTGGCAACGAGATGCAACAGAAATTTCTCCTCCAAAATTTAGTTTATAGGCAAAAAGAGTGCAAAGAAGTAAGAGACGAAGAAATGCAACAGCGTGAGCGCGATTCGTGTGGAAACGGCCATTGTATACTGACGGTTCCAAATCCAACATTGGCGCCGGATTCACAGTTACCGACACCATATCGGCCCCCTTAAAAATAAGAACTTCCAACGAATGGGATACATTAAGTCTGGAGGCTGCCGCTCTTCGAGAGGCCACAAGAATCGCCACCAACCAGCCTCTCAGACCACAAGCTATATGCACCGACTCCCTGTCAATACTGAAACCTTTGACTTCCAAGCGAATTAAAAATCCTATAATTCGAGAAACCAGAGAAATGTTATTGAATGCTACTAATGACATCCATTTGATATGGATACCTGGGCATGTTGGCATACCAGGGAACGAAGAAGCTGACACAGAAGCAAAATCTGCAGCAGCAGCAAACGAAATAGATTTAAAATATTTAACCGACTACGACGCATCCAAACTAGCAGCAAAGTCTATATGGCAAGCCAAAACCAACCACTATGGGCACTCATGACACACCACAACCACTTAGCCACTATTAAAAATCAACCCATCCCATGGGCATCCTCTAACCTCGAATGTAGACGAGATAGTACTGTTATCTACCGTTTAAGGATTGGACATACTAATATCACTCATATTCACCATATCCTAAAAACAGAAGTACCCAGGTGCAATCTCTGTAACGACATTCTAACAGTCCGACACATACTAATTAGTTGCCCCCGCCGGGTGGCCCAAAGATCCAAATTCGGTATCCCAAACTCGTTAAAGCTGGCCCTAGCTAACAACAGCGAAATGATAGAAAGGCTCATAAAATACCTAAAGGACATTGACATTTACAATCGAATCTAGTTCACCGTATCACAATTGACAATCATATTTGCAGAATATACAAACCATTTAGAGTAAACATAAATGTATAACAGTTAAATATTAATGTAACATAATTTGTATCAGACCAATTTGTAACTTTCCGAAGGCGACAATGGCTCAATAGCCGGTCGCCCATTAATCATAAATAATAAATAAAAAATCTTGCTTCGGCAGAACATATACTAAAATTGAAACGATACAGAGAAGATTAGTATGGCCGCTGCGCAAGGATGACACGCAAAATTGTAAAGCGTTCCACATTTTTTTTATTTAATCGTATAGATTACGAATTGGTCTGATTTCTGTGCGTTGATGGCGCAATCTGGATGTCCAATTTGCACACAGCAGTTGCGACCGTACCTAACTAATAATTTGCGGAATGTGTGTTCTTAGAGTTAAATCGCCTCTCGTTTATCGACGTAGACAAGTGACTTAACATATTCGAAAAGAAAATAAAGTAAATTAACTGTATCCCGTGCTATGTGGCTTGTGACACCGTCCAGTTGGAATCACATATCAGCAAGATTTAAACCAGCCAATTAAGGTACACAAAAGTTAGAAATCATGTCTCTATACCGCCGTTCATCGTTGACTGAAACATTGATGTAATGGTATTTTGGCAAAGTCTTGTGGATCTTTACTCCAAATCCGACAATCCTGTTTTTTAACGAACCAAAATCAACATCAATGTACCGATGTGAAGTTTGTACTAAATTTGTCCTAAACCAACAAAAACAATATAAAACGTTTATGTGTGTTAGTGCAATGTAAACATTTAGGCGATTACACGGCGATTAAATGATTTTCATTACACAATTGTGTCAAATGCATAAGTTAAATTCATATTATAATTTAATCTACAAGTTTCACAAATTTGCCTTCCGCTTCCAGACGTTTAGGGAATTTATGTTTATAAATCGTATGAGGGTGCTTTAGGGTAATAATAAATAAGGTTACAGGTTATTCTCATCAATTTCTCTTGTAAGGGAACAACATAATAGTACTACTGACTCAATCGCTAAGTTTCATAAATTTATCATGGAACTCATTTAGTGAAGACCGATAAGAAGTTTGTACTGACAAAATCAGTCTTATCGGTATTATGAAGCTTGAACTTTTTCTTAAGTTTGTCCTAATTTTTATTATTAGGACAAACTTAGAACCAAGTTCTCATATCAATGCCAAGAATTGATTACTTTGGTTTTTTAAATGCTATATGAAAGCAAGCATACTGACCCTGTATATAATCGCTTGATCTGTACGAACTGTTAAACGTCTTACATGATGCGTTAAATCACTTATAGTATACGTGGTAAGAAAACGATTCATAATTAGCCGAATTAACCGCTCTGATGGGCGGTTATGAGGACCAGGTTGTCAAACAAAACAGTGTTGCTAGCTTAAAGATTTGAATATACTCCTAGAAAAACGTTATAATCGTTATACTCGATATTTTATTTATTTTTAAAAGACAATTTTTGGAGCGACACACTTCTTCCGCAGTTGCCCATTTCAGTTTAATTTTTACCATCGTAAGATGTATTGCAATACTCTCGAGCGTTTGTTTCCTTTCTAAAATAAAAGGTTCCGACCAGTGTTTAATTCTGTATATTGGCAAATTTACTTTACCTCTTTTGAACCATCGCCACATTTCATTCAATAGCACTTTCTGTGAATCACCATTATCGTACAATTCTTTCGTTTTGATCCACTCTTTCTTGAAATTGTTTGGATCACGCATCTTAAAGCATAGAATGTGTTTTGAACCTGTAACTATCATTAATTATCCTTTTTCTTCCTTTTCTCCATCTCCAAATACGGTAATTCCATTGGTGAATTGGCGTTTATATTGAGGTTTACTCACATTTTCAATCACATTCAATCGGTTCTTACAGTTAACTTGCAAAAACTTCAACTGTTTCCTCAAATTTAACCGTCGATCAATTTTTGGGTACATTTACGTATAGAATATTATCACATTACTGATGCTTATAAAGATATTCCTTCCACTTACCATTATTCAATCTCATCCGTTCCATCATTCTCGTGTCACCTTTAATGTGCGTAAAAGAGTGCCTAACTATCTATTCCACTCACTATTCCACTATTTGTCTTTTAACTGACTCTTTCGTCTAAATTTATCTTACCATTTTACCTCAACAGTCTCACCTTAACAGTTTGGCTGCCAGTGTTGTAATGAGGATACACTCTAAATTCCACCCAACCATGCCTAATTTCATCTCGGCTCGGGTGGTCCAAGACGTGAGATCTTATCGGTCGTGAACAAAATTCGTAGGCAGTTACTGCAAAGCTACGATGGAAATTTTTGTTAGAAGTCAAGGAGAACAGGGGAATATAAAACGCATGTTGCGATCTAATTACCAATCTAAAGAAGTGAACAGTGTCTAAGAAGTATTGAAAAACTCCAATGCTTCGCAGCACATTCTCGGTATAATGAAAACTACGCCAAAAAACGATTGGTTTAATCTTGCGGTTGAGCAAAGGATAAGAGCCCATAACGAAACGCAAAAAGATATCAGTTCTTACTAGAAGGGCAGCTAAACGAATATTTGTAGTCAGAAGAAGAACGAATAATGGAAGGCTAAGGTCTAAAGCATACAACAACTAACTCAGCAATGAGCGCAATTCGCGTGATGTCTTTAAAGAAATTAATTCAGATAGCTCTTGATATTCAGAGGGCTAACTTTGTAGAACTGCGTTTTCGACCTTTATCGATTGGTATGGCGAAATGAAGTTATCCCTGAAGAATGGAAAATAGACGCGTAATGCCCAATATTCAAGAAGGGTGATCACTGGAAATGCGAGATATAACGGTATTGTAAATCATTTCACTAGTTTATTACAATGGACGCTTTTATAATAGCGCTTTTATATTTTTAGAGATGAAACGTCATTTCAATAAAAGTGAAACGTCATTTCATAGATGTCATTCTATAACCAATTAAAATCGTTTGGTGAAATAAAAAAATGTGGAACGCTTCACGATTTTGCGTGTCATCCTTGCGCAGGGGCCATGCTAATCTCCTCTGTATCGTTCCAATTTTAGTATATGTTCTGCCGAAGCAAGAACACGTTCTAATCAATGTATTTGGTTTATATACTTAAATATCAAGTAGTTGTAGTTCTAGTGAATTTTTAAAATAAGTACAAATTCGAAATCATAATATAGAAACGTATTTGAAGATAAGGGGTGGCACGTATACGAGTATACAATAAAATTACTCATCTAGGAATTTATAGAATTCTAAAATAGGGTCGTCCCCTTACTCGTTTTACTAACTTTTGAGAATGTCTTTTCGGTCGTAAATCAAAAATAGGGTGGACAAAATAAGGGCGTATCTACTTAAATCCAAATTTTGATTTTCAATTTGCTTTTGCGTTTTTTTCACTTTTCAATAATTCGCCAACACTAAGAATTCATGTATGAGAAGTATATAGATATGTTTTTGATAAGATAATTTGTTCTTGCTTCGGCAGCAGTCTCAAATCGTTAGTCGTAGACAACAGACGTCAATTGTGCTAACAAGTTGTTAAAAACAAATTACATTTTTAGTGTGATACCGGTAAAAGTTTACCATTGTGCTATTGATAATTTAGTAATTAACGGTGGATAGTATATCAACATAAAATTTTATTGTTCTACAACAATTTTGAACCAGATTTACAAGAAACAGAGTGACCTACAAAAACACGTGTAGTGAAATATTTCTGTGATTTGTGCGTTGTGATACCAATTTTGGTACAACCATCCTCATCGGAGGCATCTGCCTATCGGCAGAATGTTCTCCCCTAACCGTTTTGCCGTCCTGGGCGGCGCCGGAGAGTTTTATGAACTCGGTTCGCAACCTAAAAGGAAGAAAGCTGATCAACTACGGGTAAAGCGGCTTGGATTTAAAGCATCTAGCACAGCTAGCACAGCTAGCACAGTGCAACACATACAAGAAAAATATCTCGTTGTAAAGCACGAAGACAAAAACCTCAACCTAAATGGAATTTCCCCTTTCGGAATCCAAAAGGCGTTCGATATGGTCGCACCGAACGGAATTAAAAACGTAGTGAGAACAAAACAGGGTGAGTTGTTAATACTAACTAAAAACCGCTCTGCAGCAGAGGCCCTATTAAAAATGAAAAATCTCGGTGGACTGGCAACAGTGAATGTTACTGATCATCCTTACCTTAATAGTTCAAAGGGTATAGTGTTTTGTCGAGACCTCATTACAGTATCCGAGAACGAAATCAATGAAGGACTATCAAACCAAGGTGTACCCGAGGTCAGGAAAATTAAAAAGTGGATCAACGGTGAGCTGACAGATACCGCTTCCGTGGTACTGACATTTAATACACCCACAATTCCAGAACATATATATGCCGGATTTATAAAACTGCCAGTTAGACTGTATATTCCGAGCCCCATGAAATGCGTCACATGCCAGAAATTCGGCCACACGAAGAAAAGATGTCCAAATCCTCCAGCATGCTTTAAATGTTCGGAGACATTGGAACTCCCACATATTAACCCTCGCACTGAAGAGAAATGCGTAAACTGTAAAGGGCCGCATACCAGCGCTAGCAGAGATTGTCCAGTATACCAACGCGAGGTGGAAATAAATAAAATAAGAGCAATCGACCGCGTAACCTATTTCGAGGCAAGAAGCAAGTATTTTCGGACTCACGCCAACACAACCCCTGCTAGATCTTACGCAACTGTGTTGAAAGATCCAAATAACCAAAATAAGCTACAGCCTCCAACACAGGAGAAATCACCAGAGGAACTATCACGGATACAGCAGAAACCACAACTACACTCGGAATCAAATAGCCATAAGGAACGACATAACAATACAAATGTCTCCCAAACAACAATGAACGAACACGCGTCAAGCCAAAAACTAGCACATCACCGGCAGCAAGAACATAACGAACCACAGCATCAAACACAAACCACCATTCCTACAACCCACAGTACAAACCTTTCACAACAGACCGCAAATAAAGTACACCACCCACCACAGTCAACACAACTGGAAAACAACCTATCAGATGACCAACACATGGTCGAAAGCCAGGTGCAAACAGAGATTTGCCCAGTGGCACAACAACAAAGTCACCTACAGACACAGCCCCAATACGAAGGAGAAATCCACAGAGACTCACATTACAAACATCAACACAAAACTAAACCACAGCAAAAACCTGTAAGTTTAAACCGTCAACCTAACTATACCTATCTAAGTCCTGCTGAGCTGGACCTTTTAAATCAAAACGAATAACTCAAAATCAGTAGATATACTTCACTGGAACTGCAGAAGTTTCTTCCGCAGAGACAGCGAACTAAATTTGATTGTAAACAAATACCAACCTTGGGTTATTGCCATAAATGAAACCAATTTTAAGCCAAAACACAAGCCTAAACTAAAAGGCTACAATATAACCACCAACAGCCCTTTGAACACCTCAGGTTCAGGTGGGGTGGCTATACTAATTAGAGACTGTCTACCTTCCAACCCTATCCCAATCATCTCTAACTTGCAAGCTGCCGCTTGTAGAGTGGAAATGGCCGGTACTCAGATTACAATTTGTTCCCTCTATATCCCGCCCTCATCCGATTTGATAATCAATTCTCTCAACCATTTAGTATCCGTACTCCCAAAACCTATAGTCATTCTGGGGGATTTAAATGCACACTGCACCCTATGGGGATCTCCTACAGACGACAATAGAGGTAAGATAGTCCATGACTTCATCACTCACAATGCTCTAGTTTGTATTAACGATGGCTCCCCTACTTACATACACCCTAACGGGACACAAACCCACATAGACATAGCCTTATGCTCTCCAGAAATTGTACTCAAGTGGGAATTCAAGGTATTAGAAGATTTACACGGAAGCGATCATTTTCCAATTACACTCTCAGGCAACACATTCACCCTACCTAACGGTAGAAGACAGAGATGGAACGAGAAACACGCAGACTGGAGTCTATTTGCCAACTACGCCAACATTGCCGATATTCCTCAAGACCAGAACATAGACCAGATAGTGGAGCAATATACTACTGCCCTAACATTAGCCGCGACACGCAGCATGCCACTAACATCCGACAAACCACACAAAAGAGTAGTCCCATGGTGGTCGTTCGAGATACAAGCCGCGATCAACGACAGGAAGCAAAAGCTGAAACAGTTTAAAAGATTCCCGACCACCGAAAACTTAATAGAATTTAACAGAGCTCGTTCGCGTGCCAAAAGATCAATAAGAGTAGCAAAACAACTATCATGGAATGAGTTCCGAATAGGAATCAAACCGAAACTGTCGAGCGCCGAGTTGTGGTGTAAGATAAGATCGCTAACAGGCAAAGCCACCGCAAACCATATACCATACATTACACACAATAACACTAATTATACCGATTCGACAACCGTGGCTAACCTTCTCGGCGCAGGGTTTTCCCAAAACTCAGCCACCACAAATTTTTCACCAGAGTTAATTTCCCATAAAAATATAATTGAAAGTAATTTTAAATTAAGCAACAGTGACGGGTCGAGGGACTTAAACAGTTCTTTCAATATGCACGAATTAAAAACAGCCTTAAAAAGGGGAACGAGTAAAGCTCCCGGAGACAACCTAATCACAAACAAAATGCTCAACTACTTAACCCCCGCCAACAAAAGCCAACTCCTGAACATCTTCAATACCATTTGGAACACCCGTACCTTTCCTTCACCATGGAAACGAGCGATAGTAATACCAATACCAAAAAAAACCCAAGCAAGAGCTGTTACTGAATTTCGGCCAATATCGCTCATAAATAACGACTGCAAGGTAATGGAGCGTATGGTAAATGAGAGACTCACATGGTACTTGGAGAAAAATCAACTTCTATCCAGCGAACAATTTGGATTCAGAACCAATAGAAGTTGCATGGATGCCATCCAAATTATAAAAGAGGCTGCAGTTGAGACGCTTCAGGACTCGTCTCATATGACTTGCATATTCTTCGATATTGAAAAAGCCTACGAGAGGGTCTGGAGGTTGAGAATAATCCAGCAACTGGTTAAGTGGAACGTAGAAGGAAACATTCTACACTTTATATGGGGCTACTTGTCAGATCGAAGTTTCCAGGTAATGATAGGAAACGTTCGTTCGGAAGTTTTTGAACAGGAAAACGGAGTTACAACAGGGTCATGTCTAGCAGTCACTCTATTCCTCGTGGTAATCGATTCAATTAGACATGTATTCTTCCGAGGCAAGGTTAGGTTCGTCCTATACGCCGACGATTTGACCATATTTTATCGGGACCAAGAAATATCACACCACGAGCAAGAGATTTCCCAAACTATTGGCAAACTCGAACTTTGGTGTAAGGAGACCGGTTTCTCATTCGCATCAAACAAGACTAAAGTTATGCACTTCTGCAGAAAGCGTAGATGTACGCCTCCAGTCTTCTTTCTTAACGGAAATACCTTAGAATACGCAGAAACTTGCCGATTCCTGGGAATGTCGCTAGACACCAGAATGAATTGGAAGGCACATATCGAAAAAACTAAAAGCACATGCCAGAAAGCACTTAACGCGTTGAAGTGTCTTAAAGGAATACACCGGGGTAGTAACAGAGCCACATTAATACAAGTACAAAATAGCCTAATCATGTCAAAAATAGATTACGGATGCCAATTTTACGAAGGAGCTTCCAATACCGCACTAACACGTCTAGATCCGATCCTCAACGAAAGTTTAAGAATAGCTACTGGAGCCTTCAGAACGTCTCCCACTATATCTTTAGTCGCGGAAGCAGGAGTTCTTAACTTATCAGAAAGGAGGGAATTAGCCCTACTAAAATTTTTCATCAGACAAAAAGCTAGACAAGACTCCCCGTACCATACTCACCCCTCTTCTTCATCACTAAATTTAAAGTGCAAAGGGTCAGCACTGACTGACCAATACAATATCACAAACGATATTCTAAGCTCCACCTCACAAGCCCAACACCCGCTTTGGAAAAACGAGCAACTCAAAATAAACACCAGTCTCCATAAATACGCCAAGGACAGCACCCCAGCACCGGTATTCAAATTCGAGCTAGATAAACTTCTCTCTGAACTACCTAGGAACACGCATGTAATGTATACTGATGGTTCCAAATCAAACAGTGGCGCCGGATTCGCAGTTACCGACACCATATCGGCTCCCTTAAAAATAAGAACTTCCAACGAATGGTGTACATTAAGTCTGGAGGCTGCCGCTCTTCGAGAGGCCACAAGAATCGCCACCAACCAGCCTCTCAGACCACAAGCTATATGCACCGACTCCCTGTCAATACTGAAAGCTTTGACTTCCAAGCGAATTAAAAATCCTATAATTCGAGAAACCAGAGAAATGTTATTGAATGCTACTAATGACATCCATTTGATATGGATACCTGGGCATGTTGGCATACCAGGGAACGAAGAAGCTGACACAGAAGCAAAATCTGCAGCAGCAGCAAACGAAATAGATTTAAAATATTTAACCGACTACGACGCATCCAAACTAGCTGCAAAGTCTATATGGCAAGCCAAAACCAACCACTGGGCACTCATGACACCCCACAACCACTTAGCTGCTATTAAAAATCAACCCATCGCATGGGCATCCTCTAACCTCGAATGTAGACGAGATAGTACTGTTATCTGCCGTTTAAGGATTGGACATACTAATATCACTCATATTCACCATATCCTAAAAACAGAAGCACCCAGGTGCAATCTCTGTAACGACATTATAACAGTCCGACACATACTAATTAGTTGCCCCCGCCTGGTGGCCCAAAGATCCAAATTCGGTATCCCAAACTCGTTAGAGCTGGCCCTAGCCAACAACAACGAAATGATAGAAAGGCTCATAAAATACCTAAAGGACATTGATATTTACAATCGAATCTAGTTCACCGTATTACAATTGATAATCACATTTGCAGAATATACAAACCATTTAGTGTAAACATAAATGTAAAACAATTAAATATTAATGTAACATAATTTGTATCAGACCAATTTGTAACTTTCCGAAGGCGACAATGGCTCAATAGTCGGTCGCCCATTAATAATAAATAAATAAAAAAAAAAATAAACTTGCTTCGGCAGAACATATACTAAAATTGGAACGATACAGAGAAGATTAGCATGGCCCCTGCGCAAGGATGACACGCAAAATCGTGAAGCGTTCCACATTTTTTATTTCATCAAACTACGAATCGAATACAAATTTGATACGATTCGTGGTAACAGTATACGGTCAATCTATATAGCTTCAAATTACCTATAGACCTAAAACTTTGCTCAACACGTTGTATTATAGCAGCATATATGAAAAATAATGCAGATCAATATTGTGAATACTTTGACTAAGTCGTAACAATTGAACAAGCTATCTCCTGATGATCAAGATGTCTCGTCTAACAGTGATAATCCATAATGTTGAATAAATTATATTAAAGAAATTAAATTTTAGATCCAGTATATGGCCACATTGATTAAAGATTCAGCTTACACAAATCAATTATATCCAGTTTAAAATCGAACGTCATCCTCCAAGTATACTATTTCATTTCATAACTCGGCACCTATTTTGTCTTGCGCTGTAGATGACGAATTAACTGAAATGCAATTATGGTATATTTGTTGTTTTAAGAATGGTAATTCGGTCAAGAACTATTTATGTTCATATCAGTTCCATGAATCGGGTTTACTTCCAACATAATCATCGGTAATGATGTCGTACAGTTGGTACCGAAAAATCTGTTACTGCTTCGAAGCGTATATTATTAAACACCCAAACGAATCGATTCACCATCGTTGCAACAACTGAAGCTGTTTGTATCCAGAAACGGGTGTTGGACCGTTCTTGAAATATCTTGATTTACGCGTTCCAGACGTGTGCGTCGTACTTTCGATGAATTTGCTAAAAACTGGATTGCCTTATTTAGAGACGTTGTTTATAGGCTGGAGATAACCATTTATCAATATTTCTTCAAAAATGATGCTGACTGTAATATATAACAATCACAGTATAAAGCTACGAGTGAAAAACTATTTTGAAAGGAAATTTTAGTTGAACGTCTAATAAGACGTCTCAAATCTGTAAATTAACCTCCAAGATCGTGCAATTTATCGAACCACAAATATAAGTCACCTTAACGTCATTTTATGTGATTTGTAGTTTTGATTCATTTACTTATTAGGTGAAAATGTCCGACCCTTATATGAATACATAATTCAATCTCCAAGGAAATATTCATAATTAGGGAAGATCATTCGATACAAAAAGTCTATATTTCCGTGGAAGTCAAAAATCTTTGTTAAAAGTTTAATAGAGTTATAATAAATGTAAGACTTTACCTGATAAACGGCACTCCCAACACTTTCACAATTCCTTTTTAACATCATGCCTTACATCGAAGCCAAATCGAGGACGCATATACGGCAAAGGTCCAGATAGAATTTTGGTAAACGTATGAGATATTTGACGAAAGATTGTAAGGAATATTTTATTGTGATAAACAGGATGACAAAAATGTCCTTTAAACAAAAATTGATGTTTGGGTCTGTATTTTAAGATATAACAATATAAAATCCAAAAAGTCTCAGAATGAATTATGTAAATTTTGTTGTTTTCTAACCATTTACTCATACAAATTAAAACTGATTAGCCTGAGCTTATGCAAGGCAGGTTCGGTTTATCAGAATCGCCTCTAGAAGCATCGCATCATCATGCAGCATTATTTCTCACAGTTACGATCGGTGAGGTGAGTTGCACCTCAAGAAATCTAGGTAGAAAGAGGGAATGTTGATGACCCATTGAACGTATACACGCGCTGTATATGTACTTCCGACTGGTGTATCATTCCCTAGTAGTTAGATGGCGTGCTTAAGACCACACCATTGTTAACAAAAAGAAAAACGTATATATCCACACTAAGAGTGGTTCATTAATGTTATTATATGGCCTGATATCATAGTACTCTTCATCTTAAGTATCATTGTAACATTTCCTCAAAGTACTTTTGCCCGTCTTACCTGACTATTTTTGATAAACTCCCTTTTCCTATTTGCTCCATAGATTCACTGAAACATACGAATTAGATTTTAAGCATCCAGGAATTTGAAATTAATTTACTTCTTCAAACATTCAACTTGTTTTGCAGCCCATATTGGTTCTTTCGTTACCTCAAATCCAAATGTGTGATTGTATGAGGATAACCCCATTCGTCTAATTTTTTATCAGCTAATTTTTGCATGTACGCTTCTTCAAATTCAATCGTTTGTCGATTCATATTTCCAATTTGTTACTGGACCCCTGCTCAATTTAGAGCCTGATTGATATTTTTACTCTATTAAATTATGTCAATAAACTTTTCCACGTTTTCGTTTGCGCAGAGCAACTATGTGGTTATAAATCAAAAGTGATTTTTGATAGTAAATTATTATAATTCATAAACTTTTCAAGCACCCAATTCAGACTATATAGAGTCTAGTGACTGGGGTACAATTAATCCTCCTCAACACCGCCTTAGGGTATCCATTCACCATTTTCATTAATTTATCAAAACGAATCTTTGACCCATCACCATGTATGCTCATTCCATATGCAACTTTGGAAGACACCAGGGCCTTTCGCAACATGTCAGCCACTCGAGGATGAGCTGTCCATTTCGGTTTGTTCTCCCTTTTGATTACATCCAATCTTATATTTCAGTTATCGAATACACCTTAAAATTTCATGGCTTGTCGATCCATATTCCCAGATATCTAGTCTGAGAAGCAATTAAATAAATAATAAAATAAATCTAAGGGTTAGAGGCCGTAAACGGCCCGTACCGCCGTCTCAACTTAGACCTTATGAACCATTTTAACGATTGGATTGGTGCACATATTTTGTATAGGTGGTCAAGCCCAACGAATTCTCTTAACCATTAAGCTACAACCGAGGACATATTTAAACGGGGACTTTCACCATATATTCGCACATCAATTCTTGCTTCGTTCTGAATGTCATACAATAACATTATTATACCAATGAATTATACCAAAGAATCGAGCTCATATAGACCTGGCAATATTTTACTCCATTGCGGATCCAAAGTTAAACTGCTCTCTCCATTCTGTAATATATTCCACACAATATAAGCTTTCGTCCATTCATAAATTCCCACACCTACTTACAAATCTTTCAAATTTACCTGAGGTTAACATAAACTGAAATTGTTTCAATATGCTGTTCCAATATCCAAGAATACTGCAACACAAATGTTATTTCCTTTTCGTACTCCCAGATAAATCTTTCCACGCATGTGTTTGCAGAGCTATTACAATTCATAATTTTTTCAAGCCTTGGTTTTAATCTCTTACCTATCATACCACTTACAATTTAAATAAAAACATTCAAAACGATTTTCTCAAATAGTTTATTGCCAGAGTATGGTCACGATTCCTTTTAGGAATCGGAACCACTCGCATTCCATGAAATTTTCAGGTATTTGAATACTCATTCAAGCTCTATTGAGAGGTTTTCTTTGTTTCTACACTTAACTGATTAATCGTCGATTTTGAAACCCACAGGAATTAATTTCAAACAAACTCCATACACAGTCAATTTATAATTCATATTTGGCACATATACTCCAACACCTACTTTGTTTCCACTCACACTATCATCTGTATAACACACTAGCATCTGTATAACATATCTGGATAACATGCCCAACATATTCACTTTTCATTCGTTCAAAAGCAGATTTTAACATGCAAACATTCCATTCCTTAGTATAATCCTCCAAATTCATTCGTACGGTAAGATTATTAGGTAAGATTTTCAGTCCAGTTCTATCTATACTCAAAAATAAAATTAATATTTTCGAGTTATGATTGGAGTGATCCGCTTGAAAATTCTCTTCTTCAACGTCCCAAGTAATTTGAAGCCAGCCCAATAGATATCAATGATAAATCTATTACACTTGCTCTTTCACCCACATTCGCTATTTTGGTGGTCTTCCATTATTCAGGATCACTAAATCGGAATCTTAAATAATATCAGCCAACAAATTACCTCTTGTACAGTTGTTTAGACGACCACACATTCGAGCATGTGCATTCGTATCACCACATATAATCAAATTACTTTTATCATTCACCCATTCAACTAATTTTGTGATGTCATCAATGGCTCTCTTTCGTTCATCACCAGTCTGTGCTGGGGTAACATACACATTTATAAGTAATAGATTTCTTTCCAAGTTGACAGTTTCGCCAGTTTTTGGTTATTGTTGATTTGGTTTTGTTGTATGTTGTTATTGTTGCTGTTGGATTTCAATATCTCGTTTGAATTGGTGTTATCATTTTCATTTGTGTGGCGATCTCGTTGTTGTTGAATATTCTGCTCGTGGTATTGAATATTGTTATTTGTTGATTGATTATTTTGTAATGTTATATGGTTGGTTGTGTTTTTTGTGTGACTTTTTAATTTACATTAATTTCTTCTTCAGGTTTGGTGTTAGAATTTGCATATGATTCGATAGTACTTTTCGCGGGTCATGAGGTAGGTTAAACGGTCGACGGTTTTAATTTTTGTAATTTCCTTTTCTTTTTGAAATATCGGACATAAATTGCTGTTACTTGCATGATCGAGTTTGCAGTTAACACATTTTAACGCTAAACAGTTGTTGTGTTCTTCTTATATTAGTCCTGCACACTTTTCACATTTAATCGGATTTATAAAAAAATTTTTGGAGTGTCCATACTTCTGACAATTATGACATCGTAATGGAATCGGTATGTACATTCTCACATCAAGATTTAAATATCCCGCTTTTATGTAACGGGGTAACTTATTTGAACCAAAGTTTAAAATATGTAAAGCCGAGCCGTGTTGATTAGTTCTCCTGTACACGTTTGTTGATTTTGTCGACTTTGATGACGTTCTTTTCTCTTAGCCCTTCTAAAATTTCTGTTTCGGTTACACATTTGAACACATGGCGGAATATTACACCTTTGCATGAGTTTAAGTTGGCATGTTCCTTTTCTTTGATTGGCATATTCGCTAAATTTTTTGCCTTTTGTAAACTAGCAATGCCCTTGTCTGTGGTTGTTAAAACTAAAAGATCTCCGCTTCTCGTTTTTGGACTTCTAGAATTTGTTTTGTGATGATTTCAAGACCCTTTTGTACTATGAATCGTGATACAATTCGAAAGTTGGCCTCATCGTCTTCTCGTTTTATCTCAAAATATTTTTCGCATTTATCACCTTTCAAGGATACTCGTACTCTTTTTTTTGTAGATTCTTGTAGATCTGGATATGCATCAATTGCCAAATCCGAAAATTTATTGCTTTGGCAAATTAGATGTATTGTGCCCAAAGACGGCATTTTGTTCACTTTTCTTATATAAGTTGTGTTCTTTTTTTTCGTGTTCACAAAAATTAAATTTCTTAATTTAAAATATTAAAAACAATATGATTTATTTTAATTTTTCTTATGAACATTATTTGTAAGAAACTATTTTTCAGAAAAAAAAGTTTGTTTTAATCCAATAATACGGAGACATCTTGCCCATTTTTGAATACAAGTATCCCTCGTATAACGCGGCAGTTACGATCCAGAAAAATGTTACGTTACGTAAATTCGCGTTATATAAATCATAGATATCACATAAATTTGAGAGTTACGTTCATATAGGTTTTTTTTATAAATAAAATACATACTAAATAACAGACGCACATACACTCCTGGACAAAATTAACGCATATTTTATTTTTGTAATTAAAAAAAATCCCGCTGAACAATTTCAGTGGAACTGGTATCAAATGATCCCAAATTTATAATTTTCGCAAAAGAGGCACAAATGTAGCGTTATGGAATTATAGCGGCTATTTTTCATTGCAAAATATTAAAATGTGTCGAACTATTTTTTTTTTAATTTTTAAAAGCGATTTTTAAACATTAAAACTAGCTTTATTACATTTTAATTTGATTAATTTAATAATGAGTATTTCCCCACGTGCCCTTATTACAGCTTCCATCCTTCTGGGAATACTAAGTGAATGCTTTGTATCATTTCTTGCGGAATGAGATTCCACTCTTCTTAGAGCTAGAAATCCTGGTACAGGATTTCTAGCTCTAATACGGCGTTTTAGAATGTCCCACACGTGTTCAATCGGATTAAGATCAGGACTCATTGGTGGTCACTTAAGTGCACGAATGCCAATATCTAGGAGATATTGTCGTACCGTTGCAGCAACGTGGACTGGAGCGTTATCATGCATTAACACAGAACTGTCAAAACCTATGAAGCCCACATATGGCAAAACGTGATCGCCAAGAATGTTCCGACCATACCAGTCTGCATTCATCCTCAAACCAATCTCCACCAGCTCCGTACGGCTCTCCCAACTGATTCCACCCCAAAACATTATTGAACCTCCACCAAAGCTTACAGTTTGCACCATATTACACGGTGCGTAGCGTTCTCCAACTCTTCTGTATACAAAATTACGTCCATCTGGTTTCCATAATTGGATTCTGGTCTCATCTGAAAAGAAAATAGTGCGGCCCATTGATCAGTTCCCCAATTTGCATGAGTATGAGCAAATTCTAAACGGCTGGATTTGTGACGGGGAAGAAGCCGTGGAACTTTTACGGGCCGTTTTGGAGTTAGGTTCACTTCTTTTAATCTTCGTCTAACTGTTCTGACACTAATATTCACTTGACGCGCACTAAGTAACTCATTTTTGAGTTGAGTGCAAGTTCGCTTTCGATCTCGTAACAAATTCATTTTTAAAAATCGATCGTCATGCTCGGTTATGCACCTTTTACGTTCTTGTCCGGGCTTTCTTTTATACTCTAAGGTTTCACGATACCGCTTATGTATTCGTGAAACCGAAGACTGATTAATTCCTAATTTTCGTGCGATTTGTACTTGTGTATAATCTTCCTGATACAATGTGACCACTTTAACCGCCTCCAGCTCTTGAACGGGTGCCATATTACAATTGATTTTATATTAGGTGTTTGCTTTAGAACACATTTACAAGAACTAGTGGTACTGCATTTAAAAATAATTGATATGCAATGGAACAAAAGCCGATCGTTGCGTTGGATTTCAAACACAATGCAATTTTTATTAAGCATTTTTGAAAAATTTAATTGATTGGCTTGCAGTAAACTTTATTCAAAGTGGTTTCTGATAAAAATATAAATGTGCTATCATTTGACACTAGTAGTATTAAAAATGACCAGCAGGATTTTTTTTATTACAAAAAAAAAATATGCGTTAATTTTATCCGCGAGTGTATATTTAAACTCAAAATTAATATCCAGACTTTGTGACAAAATAAAAACACAAAATAAATATAATAATATAATATTACAAAAATCAAATACTAACATATGTATTATACAATTTAAAAACAAACTGAAAAAAATTAAAAGTTTACAAACAAACTTTATTGTTATTGAGGATCAGGACTAATCTGTGTCTTCAAACATTAATTTCGTGGAAAGCGTGTTGGGCGTGCACATAGCTTCGCGTTATAAAAATAGAAATTTTGCGTTGTACTGAAACCGATTTTTTTTTCAAATCGCGTTATATCGAAAATGCGGTGTATAAGTACCACGTTAAACGAGAGATACCTAGAAATAATTATATTACAATGATTTTAATTATTGTTTGTTATATAATTTTTGATAAACTGTCTAAAACTATTCAAAAATGTTATCCCAATTTATTTAATGTTTATACATTTATTCCACTTTTTCTCACAAACTCATATATCTCTTTAAATCCACCTACTTTCATAACACCAGTCAAACTATTTGTATTACTAAGGAGATCGTACCCTGCTCTACATTGTTGAAATTTGTTGCAGGGCAACACAAGATGTTCAATATCCTCAGTAATATTACCAATCTCACACACGCTATTCTCTTCCAAACGACGTTAAAAACAAACACTCTTTCCAATTACCATGATTCATTCGTATTCTTAAGTATCTTATAAAAAGGTGCTCTCAAGGGGACACTACACAACTCACTATACTTCTTTCCTTTCATTAAACTTTAATTTTGAAATTCATTCATCCATTTATTACATGAATTCACCTGCAACACTCGAATTATATCTCTTACATCTCTTTTGTCAAACATTTTCACTGTATCACTCACACCTCCCCGTTTAGCAAGCAAATCGGCCTTTTAGTTACCTTCGTTCTGCCTATGGGAGAGTATCCACTGGATGATAGCCTCGCAATGACAGGATCGAACACATTCATAAATCATATTCACATATGCATTCCCCTCGCGACCGCCATTGATTAACATTAGCATTCCACCCTGAGAATCAGAAAATATTGCTATTTTCTTCTTCTCCTCATGTATGTCCAACTTTATTCCTTCTAATATACCTATCAGTTCAGCATTCTGTATACATATGCTGTCATCAACTCGAAAACATTTTTGAAGATTCATATCTGGCACATATACTCCAACACCTACTTTGTTTCCACTCACACTAGCATCTGTATAAATGATAACATATCCAACATATTCACTTTTCATTCGTTCAAACGCAGATTTTAACATGCATGGAATGTTTCCATTCCTTAGTATAATCCTCCAATATCATTCGTACGGTAAGATTATTAGGTAAGATTTTCGGCCCAGTTCTATCTATACTAAAAAATAAATTAATGTTTTTGAGTATTAAACTAGATCTATAAGTTAATTTATAAAATCTCCCTGTTTGTAATCTTCCTATCAAATACATTATTCCTAACACACATTCTAACAGTTTCTCCCATTGTGATCTATTCTCTCTTATTGAGAGGTGAATCACCCATTTCAGACCACAGAGTGTGTATTAGGGTTGAATTTATCTGGCACATGCATTCTCAACTTTCATTATCTGGCTAAAAGCTTCTTTCGATCCGTTTTCAAACACACTTATGCCATATGCAATTTTGGAGGATACTAATGCCTTTCGTAGCATATCAGTTATGCCCGGGTGTGCACCCCATTTAGATTTGCTCACCCGTTTGATCACATTCAACCGATTCATACAATTTTCAGCCAAATATTTCATATGTCTTCCAAAATTTAGTCGTCTATCTATACATATTCCCAAATACTTGTAAACATTCACCTGGTCAATACGATTCTCATTTATTCGAATATCAATTTCTCTATTCATTCTAAAACCCATGCATGCACATTTATTCGTATTCACTTTTAAATTTAAACTTCCCAAACATTCAATCACCCAGTTAACTTTAGTTTGAACATTACGGATCGCTTGCTCGATAATGCGTCCTTTACCAATGATAACCAAATCATCTGCAAATTGTAAAACCATTTGATTTCTGGTGCTTTCGATGTGCAATTTAGAAGTATATAGGTTGAAAAGAGCTAGCGATATTTTGCTACCTTGTGGAAAACCAATACTAATCGAAACCTCTAATCTATAGTCGCTGCCATTCAAAATAATTTTCCTGTCACTCATAAAATCTTTTATCCAATCGCATACACTCCGCGGAATTCCCATTTTCAACAGGGTTAAACATAATTTAAAAGGAACTACATAGTCATGCGCACGCTTAACATCTAAAAATACCACAACTACTTTCAAATTGTCATTCTTCACTTCCAAAACCAACTTCTCACAACACACTTCTCACAATTGCAGAATGGTCCTTACGAAAACCAGAGGTTGTAGATGGAAACAATTTATTTTCCCTAACAAAAACTTCCAATCTTTCTTTCAACATCCCTCCCATTCACTATTTTCACCAAAACATTCAGCATACATATTCCGCGATAATTGGTTGCAAGGTCTTTATCTGCCTTCGGAATTGGGACCACTTTTCTTTCCTTTCATTCATGCGGTAGTTTTTTAACTATCCATACTTTATTTAGCACCCTCAACATATTCATTTTCGATTTACCTGCTCTACATTGTTGAAACTATCACCAACTTTTTTCAAATTTTTAAAATTAACTCTTTTACACTTGTGTGGCCCATTAGCTCAGTTGGTTAGAGCGTCGTGCTAATAACGCGAAGGTCGTGAGTTCGATCCTCCCATGGGCCATTTAATATTTTGAGTAAATCAATTTTCGGTCTATTAAAAAAACATAATAAAATATAATATAATAAAACAACCGTCGTTAAATAAATAAACCAAATAATAAAGAAATAAGTTCAATAAAGAATTAATTATATTAGAAGTTAAATAACCTAAATAAAGTTATTAATAATATTTATTTATATATTTTAAGTTTTTAAGGTGGTGTTAATGAACACATCTATGACCCCCTGTTGGAGTGCAGAACTCATGGGCCGATCCATCTTCCATGTCAGTACTATAGGCTGGCATGGAGCTATGCAATGCGCAGATGGTTCTACGAAAATCGGACCTATAGCCATACGTCCTCGATTGGGCCGTTAAGGCGTAAAGTAGGACGTAAATAAGCGAACTGCGAAAGAGCTGGGAGAGCCTTGAGCCCCAAAAAAAGATAGCATAGAATAAAATATAAAAAAAAAAAAAAAAAAAAAAAAAAAAACCTTTTAAGTTGTTATAAAATACACTTCAATTAAGGAAAAATGCTGTGTTGGTGCTTGTCTCACAGTGAGTAGGAAAACTTTATGATAAAAATATTTTTCATATTTACTTTTGTACGTTCATCATTATGTACTATTTAGAAAGCAAACCCTAATACTTTATATATACGAAATATGAATCAAAGTGTGGCAAAAGACTTGAAAAGACATCGATTACGTTGTGGTAGCACAAAATCAATAAATACTTTGAATCTAGTTCCTCAACCCAAAATGTATTAATATCATCAAAACAACTCTCGCAATAATAATTCGTAGTATTTTATAAATAATTTATTTAATTGTTGAAGTCTCTCGCCGAATACCTATTTTGTTGTGACGTGATGTGTAAGGACCATTGATTTCTCAATAAAACAAAAATATGTACATTTTTTCTTCAAAATTTACTTTAAATATTATTTTATTATACAAATTAAATAAAAATGTTTCTTTTCTTTTAAAATAAAATCCACATATTTAAAAACAAGACAGTATATAATATATTATTTTATTCAGATACATATAGTTTGCTGAGTAAAAAATATTCTTTTTGTATTTTATTGTGTATACATAGTTTTAAAATAAATAAAATAATGTTCTTTTGTTATATTAAAATTAAAAATATTTATATGTATATTAAAAGTATTTATTTAAATTTAAGAATGGTTTATTTTTTGTTTAATTTAAATATATCATATATATATCATCTAGGTATTTTCCTAATATTTATTTTGTTTATTTTTCTAAATTTTAATTATGCTGAAAATATAATATTTTATATAATATATATATCTAGTAACAGTTTTTATTTGTTTTGAATATTAATTTAGTTTTTTTTTTAATTTTTTATATTTTCTCCTTTAGTTAGTAGTATATATTTTTTAGTAATATAGTTTTTAAAAAATAAATATTATTGTATTTGAAAATAGATATAATATTTAATTGATGTTTTAATTTTTTGATTAAATATTTATAAAAAAATGTTTTATTTCCTACATAACTTTTATTCATTATTATTGATATATAAATAATAAAAATATATTCTTTATATTACATATTACAAATTATGTATTTTATATGTTTTGTGTATCTGATATTTGAAATTGGTAAAATATTAAAATATATAAATGATTTATAGTCTGAATATAATGACTAATAATAGTCAGCTTAGTAATGGCAATATATTTTAATAGTTCCACCAATCTCGCATAAGTATTTTGTTACTTCACCCTATTTTATTTATTATATTATTTTTATATTTATAATATAATTATTGCTTAAGTATGTTTTGTTTTTTTTTTTTTGTTGAATTTTGTTTATCCAAATAATAAATAAAAACTTTAGTAATAAATAAATTACGGCTCAAAAAAGACCACATACAAAAATTTACACAATCATTTGTATTTTGTTTAGTAATAGTAGTCAAATAAAATTATGGCAATATTTAATTCTAAAACGATTGCTTTATTGTATTTGTTTTATAACACTTCAATTAAATTTAAAATTACATTTTTTTTTTGGAAGACAGTGAAAAAAGTGTTGTTTTATTTATCAATAAAGTGTTGATTGCGTTAGTTAATTTGCTGATGCGATACGTTAATAAAAATGATATTTTGATCGATATTAGATTACCAATATTGATATTATTAATTTGCGAATAATAATTTATTCAAGTGTCTTTGCTAACCAAAAAT
Source organism: Tipula lateralis (assembly GCA_963932295.1). Taxonomy (NCBI): domain Eukaryota; kingdom Metazoa; phylum Arthropoda; class Insecta; order Diptera; family Tipulidae; genus Tipula; species Tipula lateralis. Next base: position 123,592,376 of record OZ010737.1, read on the forward strand.
AAAGGTAGTGGCGCCACTGGTGTTTAATAGCGAAAACTTATAATAACGCATACATGTTTTGTTTCAGGCGTTCCTGCCGGTCACAAACCTTTGTTTAAATTGAGGCAAACAATAAATAATTTTCACAGCCATTTTGAATTAATTAAACATAATTTTAAAAAAAATTAAGCAACAAAAAAATAACAAATGACTGATTTACTAACCTATTGACAGATCGAAAATTTAGGTTATCACTTTTCACCAGATTGTGCCATAACTTTATTAAGGTTTCAAGGGTTTAATTTACGGGTTAGATTTTATTTAAATTCATTAATATGTCTCTAACATAATATTACTTTACAAATTAAGTCACCTATTTAACTGAAACCATGAGTTAATATCCCTCTCAGTCGATTTGTTCCTAAACCATTAAATTTTTACTTACTAAATAGTTCATAAAAATATTTATAGATTGTCAGACATATTGAAGAGACACACACTTATGTATAACCGAGTTCAGTTAACGAACCGGCAATATCAATAAGAACATCAAAAAATATTTTAAAAACAATATCGTACCTTGAAAAAATTATAAAATAAATATATATAATCTTGAAACTAAACACAAACAAATCTTGTCAAATAACTTAATCTAAATTAACACAATTGAAATAATCCCATGCTCGCTACATCCTTATACAAAGCACGCATTTACACAATTAAACCGGAATTCAAATATTTATGGCAAAACGTAACCTTAATCTAACTATAGTTGTTTGTAATTCTTAATTACGATTTTAAAATCACATAATTTAAATTTTATCCATACTAAGTAATTACTACATGCATCAAAACAACTACAATCCAATGGTGTCTTAAGCTACCATTAAACAACCTACAATTTGGGATCATGTTAATTAATAAAAATTTAATTTTAAATTCAACTTGATTTATAATTTTATTTATTCTAATTAGAGCACAAAGATATTTAAACTAGAAAAGGCATGTGTTCAATTAAAAATAGTTTCGAAAACTAAACTTTAGGCATTGATATATGAAAAATGCATTGCATGCACTTATAGAAAAATATAAGTGTACCCATTTTTAACGGGTGTCTATATAGTCGTTTTGTAATCAACGCTTTATTGAATATATACATTCTAATGGATTCGGAGTCCATGAATATATTTTATTTGGCACATTTTAGTAAATCAGCACATATAACTTAGCAAAATTAAAATAATAATAAAAATAAAATATTGCTTATTTTAATCATTTTTTGTTTGTTGTTTTTTTTTTGTATATAAAAATTTAGAATTGATTTTGATTTTATTTTACTTTACTATGCAAAATGCTACATATAAATGTCTTAATAAAAAATAATAAATTTACTTATATAGATGTAGAAGCATTTTATATATTTTTTTAATTTTTTTATTTATCTTTTCTTTTTATTAATAAAGTGTAAAAATATAATTATGTATAGATTATTCATTAGCAATCACTTTTGAATGCGTGTTTAAATGATGTATAGAATTGTGATACTTTATATTAAATTAATTAATTATAATTAACTCCTGCTGCATGGAACTTTTAATTATTATATTTACACTTTAATTTGTTATCGATTGTTTTTCACGTTTAAAACAAATTTCTTTTGTTATTATATTATTTAAAGAACATGAATATTTTAAATATTCGACTAGATACGTAAACCTAAAAAAATGTTTAACAATTAATTTGTTTGCTTTGTTATTTATAAACCAAGGAACAATTAACTAAAATTAACAATTAAATATATAAAAACATAAATTTTTTAATTTTTCTTGTTGTCTTTTAAAATATAATATATTATGTACATAAATAACTATTTTTAGTATTTTTTTTTGTTATAAAGAAACGCCCAAGCGATTGAAAATAAAAACTAAAATGTAACTTTACAATGGTAACATATTTTAATCGATTAGCTCAAAACAATAAAATAAAGACTTAAAATATAAAAACTTAATATATAGATTTTAGCTATTATACGACAAATTATAATATATATTATAGATACGAGGCTAAGGCGCTAAATCGAATCTAAATCGATATTATGATGATTTATTTATTTATAACACAGTATCGATTTTTAAGCTTACCTAATTGGATAAAAAATAAATATTAAATAACATAACAATTAAATTAATTTTATTTTTTTAAATTAGCATTATGATAACAACGTACCTATTTAACTATGTACTATGTTTATCATTTAAAGTTTTTGATTTATGTATATATGGGGGCTACATACGATAAAATTTTTGTGTATCAAATAAACAAATGACATTTTAATTTAATTAAATGACTAAAATTACAATATTAATTGATTAAAAAAAATTATTTTATTTCACCAAAACTTTTTCTTAACTTATTTCGTACATTTTTTGTTTTAACTTTTTTCGATGGTGAATGTTGATAAATTATTTGATTACTACTATTATTATTATTATTATTACTACTATGATTATTTTGGTGTTGGATATCACTAAGTGAGGTCGTTGATGGCCTTTTCAATGTAATCGGCGTTGTAAATGTAACACCGGCCAAATTAAGTAGTGCATCAACACCTTCAGCATGTCGTCTTTGTTCCTCGGTTTCAGCAATCGATAATATATTGTTATTATTATTATTGTGATTAATCGTTTTTACATATAAATTATTTCTATTATGTTTTATAGGTGTTATATCGTTCCGATGATGAGGATGATGGCTAGAATAAAATTAAAATAAAAATTTTAAAATATTTATAATATTATAGGATGCTAATTTTTTAAGTAATTCGATCTATAAGCCGCTACACTTATCTAAAATAAAACACAGATCCTCTGAAGCAAAAGAGAATTTTTGATAGAAGGATAGGCTTTTATAATTTTTTTACAGTTATTTCTCAGGTCTTTCTACAGAAGAACCTAACAAGAAGTATGCAAATATTTCAAGTGTTCCTAATACTTATTTATGAGCGGTATTATTTTATATGCTAGCACTTAGATTAACTATAGATAGAACACCAAACAAAAAATCCATGCAAAATGAAAATGCAAAGTGAAGCATACAAATACGATGAGAAAACAGGATGTACATATAAAGTCAGATGAGAAGCAACGATGAGATCGTTAACGGAAAATTTAACTCATTTTAAAATTTTCTTTAATTTGATAAAAAGATTAATCAAAAGCTTATCATAAAATTAAATAAAAATTATAGTAAAGTGCTGTGTTTTATGTACAACGACAAAGTGTAGTCTTTCGTTGCGTGATAAATTAAATTCATTCAAAAACGAGTTAATTTAGTTTGATAAGTAAGTTTTTGACCATGTCAACAAATTATTTTATTTGCTCTGCCTTAACATTGGAATAATTTTCTTCCTTGATGGTTATAATAGTTAATAAATCAATAATATAATTTATGTGCCAACATTCTTAGTAATAGTTTTAATTGGAAATATTTGGATTGAATATGCAATTCCATGTCAAAAAACAAAGAAATTACACAAACAAAAACTTTCGATGGAGATATTTTGTGTTTTTTACATGCGGTTGCAACAGTGGCACTACAAAATGTAAGCGGAATTTTTTTGCTATGGAGTTATATATTCTACTCCACTATATTTATATGAAATTTTATTTATTGTTCTCATGCTCTTCTTTCTCTTTTTCGATGAAACAAAAAAAGTGCTTCACATCACAACAAACATTTTGCTGTTCTATCTATAGTTAACCTAAGTGCTAGCACTAACTCGAATGTAAAATTATTAGTTGTTACACTAAAAAAAAATTGAGGTCTAAGAGATTCACTAGTTACAGATAGACGACTGTACTTATCAAGTTGCAACATGTTAATGTAATATGTGGACATATTACATTTGATTCATTCTAACCGATTAGCCGTCTCCATATATAAAATAAAGTCTTGTGATTTTCTTCGTATGAATGAATTTTAGTTTTATTCAGTTTCATTTTCCTTCAATGTTTTCTCCATGTTAGCCTTCTGTCTAAAAGTAAACTTAACTGATCGACATTAGTTTTGATGAAATAGTTACACCGATGAACAAGTTCGTTTGTTGAATGTGAATATCACGTGCATTGATTTTGTTCAGATAGTTTTGAAATTGTCTTTAAACGATTTAAGGATTTTAAGGGCGGTATCATCTGAAAATAGGAAAAACTGATGTATACATTTATCCAACTATGATGCTCTATATACCACAGCATTGCTGCGATTTAATTTGGAAATTATTAGTTATGCATAACTTGTTAAATATTTCTTTTCATTGGTTTGTTTGATATCATTTACATTCCATGTGATTTCGAAACCCGAATTGATGGTCTGGTATTACATGGAGTTTTGGAGTTAAACCACCACTACGTTTAAATGTCGTAAGTAGTATCTTTTAAACAGCTAACATGGTTAATAAAAGATAAGATCAGATAAGTGTCTCACTTATACTTATTTCAGGCGAAATATGTTCAGTTTGCTTTATAATTCACGTTGAAGTAAATAGTTGTTCTCGTTTTGGGGTTTTCCACTGTGTTCGAATAAAGTCTAATAGTGTTCGAGTTATACTTAAGTGAATTCTTCGCAACGTTCACAACGAAATAATTATCGTGGAAAATACCACGAAATTAAAAGCGACCAGTAACGCTTTAAATTTCTTAGTGCTTTTTACAATGAATATTCTGTTGTGCACGTTGCGAAAAGTTCACTTGAGTATTGTTCACTTAAGTACTGTAACCAAATTTTGCAGATTCAAGAACATGATTTTGGGGTTTAGCTACCATTAAGGTGTTTTATAACGGGAGATCTGCCTGTTTTATAACGGGAGATGATATTTATCTCAGACTTCTGTCAGCATGTAGATACATAATCTGTAGATTAGATAACCTGTTGATACATAATCTAACCATTGTTTCCCATAGCTTTCTAAAGTTATTTATGCTCATTTGACAATTCGAGAGTTTGAAATGTTGCAACTTCTGCTCATTAGAGACCGATAAAACGTATAGGATATGATAAAAATTACATTTGTAGATTTTTGATCGGCGTGATCGTAGTTTGCATTATGAGATTCATAATGAAACTTGTCATTATCTCGCTGTCGAAATGTTATTTTTTTCGTTTTCTTAAGGTATGGATGCAGAAACCTTAAATATACTACCGTAAATAACACCTATTCCAATCTTGATTATTGGATAGTTTTGTTAATAAAACAAGTGGAGTGTTATTGAAATGATAGTTCAGGCCGTTAAAGATTATATTAATAAAATTTGCATTCATAAAAATGACAAAGATATGACAAAATTAAAATTACCAAAAATATTAATTCTTTGGAGGCCTCATAAGGGTCACTAATAAAACTATTCTAATATTAACAAGAATCTGTGATGTTTTTTTGTTGTTGAGCTGTTATAATCATTTAAATTTGTACTCACCCTTCTTCACTACTTTCGTAGGCGGCATCTGACGATGTTCCATTACTATTGTTATCACTGTGCATTTGATGATCGACCAGTCGTACCGAAATCGATGATTCAATTATATTATTATTTAGTTCTAAACCAGAACTATTTACACCATTGGTCGAATTAACACCTTGTGAGTACGTGTGATCTTCACTTGGCGACGATGTTATTATTGGTGAATGATAATTTTCACCAAACACTTTGGGACCATGTTTCAGAGCTAACATGGCTTTTGCTGCATTCACATCGTCAATATTTTCGGTATCGAAATCACGAGCTAAACGATCCGGACTAAAATTTCTATTAGCAAACATAGTGCAATTATTATTATTGTTATTTGTAATAGAATTATTATTTATTATGCAACCATTTGAAATTTTGTGGTAATAATCATCAGAATTTCTATAATTTTGAGTATAGTCATCATCGGCTGGTGTAGATGACGGACTAGGTCGATCAACGATTACTCCATTTGACGTTGTCATTTGAGCCATGTATCGTGATAAGCGCGGAAACAGTTCTGCATCTAAGGCGCGTGCACCATTTTGTCCATTTTGCATAACCACACCATTGTGTCCGTTTTGTTGCAGATTTGATATTTCATCTAACATTGGCGGACTATTACTTGGTCTTGGTACACTTTTCATTGAAGTTTTTTCTATTGTAGCACATGGATGCATTTGAGATCGGCTAACTGTTTGTACTAAATTATGACGATAGTGTTTATCCACACGCCATAATGAGCCTTTACCCATATTCGGCGCTTTTTCAACCTTTTGAAAACTTTTACTTAGTGATAAATTGTGTCGTACACTATTTTTCCAGCCAGTCGGTGCTGTTTTGAAATATGGAAAACGTTGTACTATCCAAGCATAAATTTCTTTAACGGGTAATGCCTTTTCGGGAGAATCTTCAATAGCCATAAATATTAAGGAACTAAAGCTGTATGGTGGTTTATTATTTATATGAATTTTTGGATCATACGCCATATTACTCGAAGATTTATGTTTCGGAGATAGAGTACTCGATCGTTGATGGATCGTTGAGAATATTGTTTGATTGTCTTGATCATTTGGTTGACGAGGACTAGTAGAATATATAGTTGTAACATCTTGTGGTATTGTATGATTATAGGAGGGTGTAATTTTGCTAGTTGTTGTAGGGTATTCGTTATCTACAATTTCGTATTTCCCTTGTGGAGTATTTCTGAGAAAAAAAATATTTTAAGTATTTTAAAAATTATTACGACCAAAGAAACTTACATTATATGTTTAAATTGTGTTTTATTTATTATATTCGACCCTATGGATGATGTCGTACCAACATGTTCCAATTGTGTTCTGATATGCTCTTCACGTAAATATTTTTTATGAAAATGTTGATGAGGTACTAGAGCCGACGAAGATGATATAATTGTACTTGTACTGCATTCATTTATTTTCGAACTATCTTCTATTATAGAATTTGATAGTGTATGATATTCAATAAGAGTTTGTGCTCCAGGACTTGAATTTATTGATGATGGGGATGATAGCGACGAAGGTGCGGACGATGATGTTGAAGACGACATAGTTGAAGATTCATTACTGTGATGATGATTCGAGCCCTGATTTCTGACCTTTTGATTTGTGTAATAATTTGATTCTGAATGAATACCATTATCAGAATTTGAATTAATCGATGAATTTCCTTCGGACACGCAAGAATCTTCTAAAAAATCACTTGTCGGCGACATATGTCGTTGTGGACTACTGGGTATTGATTGGATTTTGCTACACGAAAGATTAATACCTTTCAATAAATTTTTGTCATGAAGCCACGTTAATGGCGTCAATTCTTCGTCAGGTTGGTTTTGAGTTTGTGTATTGATTTGCTGTGTGGCCAATACAACAATTCCACCACCATTTTCATTCACATTTTGTAAACTACCAATTCCATTTACGATATCGGCATAACTTTCAGCATCGCCGATAATTTGATTTTTATCTAACAATAAATATTTGGAAGACGGCATCGTCGAATTTGTGCCAATTTCTTGTTGCTGTGATGTAACAGCTGTTACATTGGTTGGTATCGTAGGCGTTGTTGTTGATAAATTATGATTATTTAGTACCAACACTGTTTGATTTGGTGTGACTACATTGATTGGTAGTGATACAACCATATTTAAACTATTTTCGATAAAATTTTGTTTAACTCTATTATTATTTTTATCACTGATGCATGCTGTTAACTGGTCTGAGGACATTCTGCAAAATAAAGAAAATTATACTTTAATGTTGAAGTTTTAGGAGATGAGATTAGTTTGCTGTCAAAGAAATTTAATTTTAGAAGGGTTTTCCCAGTGCTACTAACAAAGTAGATTGTAGATGAAGATGCTTAACAATATTATAAAAGATTCATATTTTTAATATATTTAGTCCAAGTTAAACGAGTGTAAACTAGATTTCGGTACATATACATAATATACGTATTCTAAAAAAATCGACGATCTAAATAGAAATATTTTTGGATAGAAATCTCAAAAATATTTTGAAGGCTCAAATTATTTTGAATATATTTATATAAGTAAAACCAACTTATGCAATATATGTAATCAATAATTATAACCAATAAGATTTCAACTATTTTTTTATTTAATAAGTACTCAATTGTTGCTAGTATTTAAATATCTCGGACACATTAAAAGAGTGAAATTAATAATTTTAAATATTTTAAATTGTCCAATTAAATTACTTCCAATGTTAACTAGGTAATTGAGGAAATTTAAAATACATTTAATTATTTAAATTTGGCAATCAATCAATTTTTTGGCATTTTTAAAATAGACTATTAAAAAATAATAGTCTCAAGACGACTAAAACTGCCGTAATGACAAAACAGATATAAATTAATGAAATTTCATACGATTCGATACATTAAGCCAAATCATACATATTAGATGGAAGAACACTAAGATGAAGTAAAAACAGAACTACTAAAAATTTAAACAAGATCTTGAAATTCTCAAATAGGATGAATTAAGTTATCGGTCTTGAAACGTAATATAAATTGAAATATATAAAAAATTATTATCATATACATGTATATCCTATCTCTAATTTTCGCTGGAATAATCAAGGTTTTCCTGTATGATAAGATGATTTGTATATCACTTTATTGTTTTTTGTTGAACAAATTAAACGTTTATACAATATTTTGTATATTTCTCAAACAAGTGTTTTGTTTAGTTTTTATATTGAAAAATTGTGACGAAATTTAATCAAAATAACTTAAGAATTAAGATTTAAAATTTAGTCCACATCTTATGTTTGTTTAAGTATTTTCTGAACATTTAGAATTTTAGGTTTTTTTAAATTTAAACACAGATAAATTTAAATAAAACAAGTTAAAGTTTATATTTGGTAAGACAAGAACTTTATCCATTTTTGAAATTTAAAAAAAGGAAATTTTTATCTATTACAAATTTATACAATTAAAATCGATATTTCATTAATATTTGAAAGCGTAGAATGATAATAAGGAAATTAAATTATTTATTATACAATATAAAATTTTCGAGTTGTTGAATTTCAGTTGACATTTTGATTAAAATTCGCAAGCACTTAAATATTTCGGCATAAACTAGGAAACTTTAGATCACTTTTGTGAGAAGTGTGAAATTTAAAAGTAGAAATTGACGCGAGTAAAAACATCTTATCTTCATTTACAGATTTTGTGATTAATTTATATTACCATTTTATTAAATTAACTTATTTTAAACGCACAGCTATATAAGTATATATAGTTTATTCGCTTGTTTGTATTTTTGAAACAGAATGACGTCATATCACATTATTCCATACTGACATAGGTTAGTTGATGTACAGTAAAGAAAAGTCACATACTATATTTAACAAAGATTTTAGTATTACAACAACCCAGTAAAAATGTACAAATTTGCAACTTAAAATGTAAATTAATTTTTATAAAAATTCATCGTCATAATCGATTTCCTCTCAAATGCCATTTTTATTATTTTTAGTACAAAACAGATATAAATTAGAATTCCAGAGAATTGTTTTTCTTTTAGGAGTTTGATAATCAATTATAATATCCCGGTTGCCAAGGACATTTTGACACCATCCAATTTCTAGAAAATCAAATATGTATATATAATTTACGCAAGAATAAGCCTAGATATTGTTTTGTATGTAAGTTTTCGAAATCATATTATTATTATTTATCATGTTGTCAAGGTATTTTCTTTATCATCGAAATGCGGACAAAATTTTTATTTTAGAAAATACGAGTATATAATATACAAATTATTATGTAATACACAAAATTTTAAACTAGATATTTTTCACACATTTTTTTTTTTGAACTACATATATATTTGTTCAATTTCCGAGGAGATTGTAAGTAAAATCGTGTTTTATAAATTTATAATATAATTTTTTAATATTTTAAATAAACTACATATGTTTCACAACACCTCAATGATAGTAAACAGTATAAACATTACACAAAACTATTTGTGTAACTTGGTCAAACAAAAAAAAAAGAGCTACATCAATTAAAAATTAAAAACATCAACAATATTTTTATTTTTTCACAGTGACGTCATCGATTAAATTATACCTTATACTCGGTATATAATAGATACTTAACAACAACCAAAATATAATACGAAAAAATTGTTTTATGATTAAAATATAAATAAATGTTCACCATAATTTTTACGTTGCACCACTTGATTAATTGTAAGTTGACTATAATATGTAAAAGTTTAAACTCACTAAATAAATAATAAATGTTTTTTTTTGTATATAGTTTTTAGTTGTGAACAGAACTAAAACGAACGGCGACTCTAATTCACTGACGAGGAAAAACAAAAAAAATTGTTGAATTTTCTTTTTAGTACTTTTTCTTTCATATAGCGAGGCGTTAAAATAAGAAAATTTTAATCACATGTATTTGTGTGCGTTTTTGTTGAAAAATAGACTTTCGTGACGCCATAGAGAGACTCGAGTATTTTAATCGAGTAGTTATAGTTAATTACTAATAATTACTAAACCGTGACTTAATAATGATCCTAACGACAGAATATGTTAAGTGTTAATTCATTCGGCTAAACCAACTAAAATAGCTGATACAATTTATATCAAAGTAACATCATTCGAGTTACGAGTATCTCACTATGTTATTTTTATATATTCGTGTGCTATAATTAAACCAAACAAAAATATATAAAAAAAGCGACATCACATTGCACTGAATGATGACGTCATTCACGTTTTAGTTTATATATTTCGTAACCTGAGTTGGGAACACGTTGAAAGTCCACATCGAATCTACGAGCCAATCAAATACGCGTCAAGCCACAACCTAATTTTGTACTCTGTAATATTGATCTCTTCTCGTACTATGGCATTACTTCAAAAGTTCAAACAAACATCAAAATAAAGTGCTATGCGTGATATGTATTGCATTACGTCCCTACAAATATAAACATTTTTCCACCATACATACACATACCGAGAGAGAAAATGAAATAGCTTTAAATATATGAAATGTATATACATACGTAATTATATTAAACTGAGCGAAAATCAACAAAAACCATAGCAACCAGTATCAGCAATATTGTGCTCACATTTTCTCTTTTTTGGTAAAGCTTGTACGAGTATATTTTGTATATATGTATGTATGTATTATTATGATAAAAGTATTCATATACATTTTAACCAAAACAAATGAAAATGAGATTTTGTTTAAGTTTATGAAAATGTATGGATGAGAATTTAATTTTGTTTTCCCCCAAACAAAAAGGAGACTCCAATCTTCCATTTTATCGTCACAAATCATAATAAATAATCATAGCAATAAAACCTATGTTGGAAGTGAGAAAATGTTTTCTACATACAAGCATTTATGTAACCTTCGTTATAAGCTTTTATCTATAAGTAGATTTTATTCGAAGATAGAACCTTAAACTTAATTACATAAATCAGCGATATCTACGTAGCATATACAACTACTCAAAAGTTTGTGACACATGATATGTACTTACTAAATAAAGTTATTTACTGAACTAAACGAATTCAAAATTCAATGTTTTCGCATTTACAACCTTGTATAAATTCATATGTATGTATTTATAATATGTATTTAATATTTTTTCTGTGGTCGGCAGAATAGTGACTGCGAACGGGTTCTATTAAGGGGCAAACTTTTTCCAATGACTCTCATCATTTCAATCCAGACCAAATTGAAAAATATCGATAAAATCTGAAAATTTATCTCGAATGTCAAAGCAGCAGCGCCTTCTTGGAAGGTGTAATCATTGTTTTGATAATCCAAGAAAAGCCCGAATGATCAACATTTTTTTGGTTCATTGATTAATTTACAGCAATAATTGGCAATAATTCGAGCTCTGTATTTTTCAATAATTTAGTTTAGATCACAATAATATATAATATAAAATATGTTTTATTCGATCAAAACTGAGTTCAATTATTCATAAAATGATTAAATAAAGTTTACACATTTAATTAAATTCATTTATTTCAGATTAAACCAAACTTTAGAAAAATCACAAAATTATTTATATCCAATAAACTTTGTCACCAAATCATGAGATCAAGTTTCTTTTATACTGACCAAACAATCTTTAATAAACATGTTTGATGAACAGGTTGAAAAATATAATTCAAGGTTTTTAAAATTTTTATTTAAAATTTGAAGTCAGATACTATTAATTCCTGCAGTAAGGCCCCGCAGTGGTGTGACTCGCGATTTTTCCTTAGCAATAGGAATAGCTATAAGACCAGGATGAACACACATATCTGGTGGAACATTTAAACTTCGTAAGAGTTTTGATTGATTCGGCCCTTAAACTATATTATATTATAGATAAAAAATCCCTAGCGTCTATGTAACACTGTTAATTGAAGCTGCAGTTTAAGCGTTGAGTTTTGCAAACCATACAATTTTATATTACGAAACGTGTAATAAAAAATTATATAAATATATAAATAATACAATTAATTTGTTTACTCTAATCAAACTTATATTTGCAATTCTGTGCTGTAGGATCAGATTTATTTTAAATCGATAAGTGAACCATGTATTTTATTTCAAATATTTTAATTGGGTTAAGTTAGGCAAACAAAATTTTTGGTGAACAAAATGACACCCACTACGGATTAATAATTTTCCCACTACAGCTTTATTTATACTAAAATAATAATACGAAAAATAAAAATTCACCAATCCCATGTAAAGCTTAATCTCAGCAGTATCCTTGCAATCCTACACAAATTCAAAGAAATAGAAATTATTGCTAAATACTGGAAAAAGGTTACCAATAAATTTAGTTCAATTTGTGTACCTGTAAAAGAACAATTTAGAATTTATTTAATGTCACTATATCAATGAATATAAACAGGGAATCTAGAAAAACATCTTTTGCTAATTGATGTCAATAAGTTGTTTGTTAGTTTTTTGAGGCTCAACATTTTTGGTTCGCTTAGTTACGTCCTACTTTACGCCATTACTGCATAATCTAGGACATACGACTATAGATCAGATTTACGTAGAACTATCTACATAGCTCGATGCCAGCCTATAGTAGTGACATGAAAGATATATCGGTCATTGAATTTTGCACTCCTGTTGGAGGTCATAGAAGTGTTCATTCGCACCTTCGATCGTAATCAGATGATGAAAATCCTGTTTGCATTCTTCCTCATTCTTTGCCATTTGGTCAATAAGTTTTAAACAGTCTTCTGAATGAGGTACAAATTAAACTCTTAGTCGAATATCGATTCTATCTTGCAAATATCTTATAACACTATTAGAGTAATGTAAGTACATTTCATTAGTATGGTCGCGTGGCATCATGAATTTTTTAAACACTAATGTTGGTTGTTTTCTAAAGACAGCGTTCCAATTATTTCTAACGCAACTAACAGATGGCATCAAATGATATTATATTTTTATATTAAATAAAGTATAAAACGTGTTTAATAATAATTTCTATATTAATTCTTTTATTAATCGTTTTGTTTTTATTTCGTATGTGTTGTTTTTTGATGTTTTGTTGGAAAAAAAAATATTGCGTTTACTTTTTAGTGGTGCCATCTAACATCCTGAACCGGTGGTAATAATTTTTTGACAAACAACTAATGCAAATGTTTTAAACCATAAAGAACGATTAATATTTATTGTGACTATAACTAAATATGACATAAGATTTTGAATCATGGCATGAGCCACTGAACACATAACAAACAGTCAAATTGCAAAACTCAAAATGAACTCTTGTTAAAGTGTGTCATTAAAAATTACTAGGAGGAAAATATAGAATTTTAAACATAATCTCATTTTCGTTAGTTTGCCAACCACTGATCAAAACTCAAAATAGTTACCAGTTTTAAAGATTGACAAAACCATATAGTTAAGTAGCAAACAGTTTTATGTGCCCAATACACATATACTCTGCGTATATATGTTTTTTTTTTTTAATTTGAATTCGTTCACAAAACAATTATAGAAATTAAGAAAATACCGTCCAAATCATAAACACTCAACATTATGTATTTATAAATAATTCATGTATAACTGTCACAAACTATAATAATCACTCTCACATTTAAAATTTAAAAATTTCATGTCTACTAAAAATATTGGACATTTATGTGTTATTAATTATTACCATATTATATTTTATAAGTATGTATCTAAATTTAACTAACTAGGTAGTAACACAACTCGTTAACTAATAATAATATTTGTAATATATGTAGAAATATAAATCAGTATATTAGCACTACATGCATGTCTTTTAATTTTTCAACTGTCCCATCATGTTATTTTATTTATACTACATATTGATTTAGAGTGAAATTCACTTATGTTAAGAGATCAAAATCGATTCAATTTAAAAGAAAACTAATAAACTGCGTCCATTTTACATGTTTTTATCACTGACAGGTTTAGCCATAGATAATCTATAAATAAAACTGTATTTGAATTTTACTTAAATATTGAAATAACACACATTTTGTTTTTGTTTAGTGTGGGTAATCGAGTGTATGTATGTAGTATATTGTAGTATGTATTTAATGATCTACGCAAACAATCAATTATTACCAACACGTCATGCACGTTATCAAAGGCATACATACATTCTACAATCACGATTATGATTATAAAATATACTCATCATGTGATTCCAATTTATGTTTGTACGTACTTAATGAAAAAATGTTTACTGTTTGGTACTAGTTTCGAGTATGTATATTATGTGTATGTATATATGTATGTACACTAGTCAACAGCAACAAAAAAATGTATAGGAAAATACTTTTTAATATAATGTTTATGTAGGTATATATATTTATGAGTATTATGTGCGCGAGCGGAAAACTCGTGAATGTTCGTACAGGAAAAATGCACATGCTTTTATACTGATTGTTTGAGATTATTTATTACACCAGTTTTAATTTTAACGATTGGTGACAACATTTTTAAGATAAGCGTTCGAGACCTTGATAAGCAAACGAATCCGATTTTTTTTTGTAAATATTTTTAATCAGATCACCTCTACCATTTTTTGGTAACATTTAGAACATAAAAACATTAAATTAATCATATTGAATAAATATCACTTAATAATACGCTACTCATATTTTTATATACATAATATTATGTCGCAAGTATTGTTTATGCGTACATTTATATGAAAAATAGAAAAACAAACAATATATACATTTCGAACGAGATAACATATATTTTATTTATAGAATAAAACATTTTTATTTTAAAAAGAAATTCTAATGCAAACGTAATACCACGAGTATGTCAAAAACGTGGATCAAAATGAAAAACGAACTCAAAACGATTTTATAATATAGTTTGAAATCAGAAATTCGAACCGAAAATCTAGTACAATTTTGTTTGCTGTGTAAAAAAAGATTGATATGTAGTAGTAATATACATATTCGGATACTTTATTTCACGGAATCAGATGCACGAATCATAGAAATATACCCCGCAAATGATGAACAACTTTGAGGTTATTTTTCAACAAGGTCACAATAAAATGGTGTTTAAAACGATTCTTGTGACTTTTAGCCTATAGGTTGCGGGTATATATTGTTTAAAATAGAACTCAGCATTTTTATCAGCAAAAAAATAAATCGAATCGTTTTTGTATAGTTAAATCTGGCGTTGTTGATAAGTATAAATGCGTATTGACTTAAGAGCTTTCCTGCTATGTTGTATACATATATAAAAATTTTAAAGTAAATTTAATTATTGAGAAATTAAATGTAAATGTTTAAATTGATAATAGCTCTATTTATATTCGATCATGATCGATATAACATATCGTCACCTAAGTACTTTTCGAGAAAATTGGTTCTAAAGAACGTAATGGCTATAAACGTAAAGGTTTAGAAACATGATACAAATCTTAAAATGTGTCTTTATCTGACTTTAAAAGGGTAAACTTAATCAACATAAAATGTTACTAAGTCCCAAGGCTTACTTCATTTTAGTTTATGCTACATTCGGCCTTATACAATAACATATAGTCTTGTCTGCTTTAAGAGTCATATATCCATTACAACACTTCTCTATAACATTTTTTAGAACCAATACAATGTAAATTGCTCACTCAGTTAACTGACGATTTGATTGAGTGTAGTAATGGATCCCTATAGCGAAGAAAAGAAATGTGAAGGTTGGTAATTTGTAAAAATCAAATGAAGTTTTCACTAACTATGCCATCTATGTGTTAGCCTCGGTACTTATTGAGTTATTTATTTAATTTATAGTTTTTCTAACTGGATTTGCATTTTGTATGAATTTTTAGTCGACTAAGTATCACTGACTTTGTTAAATATTTAATAGAAGAGGAAGAAAACACAGCCACTAGTAGATTAAACAGTGAGAATCAACCAGTATCTCGAAGGAATCTTTAATGGTTTTTCAGCCGATCCAAAAAATTAAATAAAAGTTCATCTATGCTCATGCTCGGCTTTGGCACACAAAAGACATAATAGATGCCTCTCTGATCTCGCAAACTGTAAGATGCTACATTAGTAGCTCAAACTGTTTCTCATAAGGGTAATAGGAACGTAAGATCCTGTGGTATTACAACAGATCATGACAGGTCTTAGTGTGCTGTAGCAGCCACTCAACCTAACCAAACCTACATAACAAGATGGTTTTTTGCAACAACATGATATGAATACAGGATAGAATGCCATTTTTTTCGCCGAATGTGGTCGTTTTATCAGTAAATCGATCCAAAAAGTTAGCATAATATTTGCCGCTCATTAATTTCCATTTTCCAAGATAATCAATACTTATTGTACCATAAGAAAAAAATTTCACCATTTCCTTATTGGCCAACATCGCTTCAATGTGCTAGAACCAGGATATCGATCATTGGTTGTTGTTTTTTTTAGATACATTCTTCATGAGAATTATTTTCGCCAGTATAATTATATAGGTAATGATAACTGTACAAAAAAAACTGGTACAGGTGTTTCATTAAAATTGTTTATATTAAAAACAAATCGATCACTAGCCAGTTTCTCATACTGTTGTTAACAATTAGAATATACCAGATCACCTCAACGCCGTGGAGCCTGCGATCTTTTCCCCTATTGAAAGACGGCTCTTCCATTAAAGATCGCTTTTTCGGTCCGGATCAGTACGCAGAACGTTTTCGAGCCAGCGCACTCCGTGTCGTTTGATTTCATGCACGATATCAAGAACTCGCATTAAATTCATGATCTTGTGATTGAAATTGCGAATCTAAAACCAGATATCAGATATTTGGTTTTGGATTCGTTAATTTTGAGACCAATGGAAGATGAATTCTGTTCTAGTGAATGAAATATTTCTTTCACTTCGCTGCCATTTAATCCAATCTCACAGATATCATCTGCATATGCAAAAAGTTGATTGGATTGTTAGATTAAGATATTGTTTTACTGTGTTGCACATTTGAGATGAGATAACAAAATCATGGTCAATTAGGTCATCAAGATACAAGTTCATTTAAAAGTTAAAAAATATTTTGTTGATCTTTCTTAAGCGAATCAGTCATCTGTACTGTAAGATATTAAATAATCCAGCCTTATTTTTTAAAAAACGTATATATACTTAAACCTTAGATTACTGAAGCTTATTATAACGATATATTAGTGTTTTATAAAATGTCGTGACGGCTCTTTATTGCATTAAAAAGAGCAGCAGATAAGTTTTTATAGTATTCGTCTAAGTAAATTCCATATTCAATTTTTCGGTTGTTATAAATACTTAAAACAAACTCTATTGCAACTCAACTTTTATGAAATTTTGTATTTGCAAGAAAATTGAATCCTACATTTATTAGTTTTTACATAGTAAAAAGTTTCAAGCCCTGCTCGGAATACGGCTTAGTAACTAACACATCATATAATGTACATATGTATAATATTGTCAGAGAATTCATACGTCAAGTTAAACCTAGTATTCATTTTCTAAATTATATATAAAATATAACTATCAATTACATTATTGATAATGTTACACCGTATTTTTTAGGATGTCGGATATCCTTAACCATACCATAAACAAATTACCATTTCGGTTGATAGTTTAAAAACTTTCTATGTGATTAGCTAAGCTAAATGCAGGTACATAGCTATCAATGCTATAGCCCAATTTGATTTGTATTGACCACCAACTTCTCTAAAATTGTTTAGCAACATTTTATATATAATACTTAGGTATTTTATTGACTTGAATTGCACTTTGTACTACTACAGAATGTGTTTACGTACTAGCATATAATACAAGTATCAGAAATAATAGAATAAGATAAATAAAATACCTAAAGATACTTTTCACGCAGAAGAAAAAAATAGAATTCTTCATTTTATTTTTAAGGCATTTTATATTTAGATGACATTATTAGATTTTTCATTTTATTTTTGTGTTTAGTGTAAGATTTTGTTCAGTGTGTTGTGTTTTGTATAATTATTTATTTATTACAAATAAATGATATTTTATTATTTATTTAAGAGAATTTATATAAATAGAACATAACCTTTTAGTATACAATTTAAATATACAAATATGTCATATAGTAAACGTTTGTGCATATTTGGAGTACTCAGTCATACATAATAAATATATGATTAAAATGTGAAATTGTAGCATAAATACAATTTAATACATCATTTGGATAATTGGCATATCAGATGCAACATTTTAAAATAGATTAACTAATCAACTATATTAGCTGAATGTAATCATTTGTTTAATTAAACTGTCTCTCTAATGTTTAATAATGAAATTTATTAAGAAAGAATATTCATTATTTGTAGTTCTTGACATATAAAGATACCAGAAATGAAAAATATAAACTCAAATGTACCTTTGTTTCAATTGTAAAATTTCCATTGAATTGAAATTTTATATCAATCGGTGCTATAATATAGACTCTTGTATAATTCTTTAGTTCTTTCGTACTCATCTGTTAAGGTTCCACATACATACATCTATGGAAACGCATCTGAGTCAGCTAATCCGCATTGAAAAAACAAAATTATTAAGTAAACCTCGATATTCTTTCTCATAGCAAATAACAACTACAAGATTCTTAAATCTCATCACACGCTTCAACTAATTGCGATATTATATTGTACCGTGTGCTCTAAAACTAAAGATCTAATGTTTGGTTTTGTACTTGCTTTATTTTGAGATCAACGGAAGCTGATCATTGTGTTGGTAGATCACGTATCTCTTTCCCTACTTTGTCACTTAATCCAAACTTTATTAGATTGTCGGAATATGATGCTTTAAAGTTTCAGTTTTACGAAACCATCAATATGAAATTGCAAAATATTTTACTAACAGCAAAATGAAAAATTTTACGATAGCTTGCTCTCAATTTTGACAGATCATTGAAACTGTGTTCCTTTCTTGGTATACAAATTTGTTTCGTATTCATACCTTAGACTCCTCGATTTGATTCAGACATAGACTTGTCTAAAATCTATAGTTTTACCTATAGATAGTCCACTCCTTGGTAGTTATTTGATAATTACTTCCTAAAATAATGTAAGAAAGTAACTTGGAGAGCTACATCGAGAAACTTCTAGCATTTTAGGCGATTGCTTTTTTTAAGATTGAACATAACACGATCACTTTCCGTTTTCGGGCATAACTTCATTTCACAATATCAATCGAATAATGTGGATCAGTCTGATCCGGATCAGTCAGTGTCATGAAAAGCGTCTGTTAGATCATCAGAACCAGAACCTGTAGATCTCGTTTAAATTAATAATTATCTTATATTACAAGCCAAACTATGTTAAAATACTAAATCGAAACCACTTAACTCAAAAACACGCAAAACCCATTCTTGGAAAAGTTCCCTTCTAATGTGTAGGATATTTACCTTAATTTTCTGTTAAAATTAACATGGTTACAAATATTTCGCCGGTAACTTTTCGTAATAATTGTTACAAGCAGCCTCGCAAAATAAATTCTACTTTTACTTTTGGTTCGTTTAAAGTTTTAGTTTTGAGAATATGTTTGTAAAATTTATCATTTTGCATGTTTGGTTCTAAAGGCTGACATGTGTACGACAATCACCGAATAATAATTTGTAGCCACAGTAAATAAACCAATTAAACTTGCAGACGGGTTTATTATAGTATGAAGTTTTCTCTCGTTACATATGACATACAAGGCCAATTTTTTGAATGAAACATCGTGTGACAGCGGATGATTATGTTCAAATACGGGATGATGTGAAATAATATCCCGAATTCCAAACTTCATTTTCTCATCTTTAATAAGGAATCTAAATCCGATCGAAAACTTATGAAATGTGGATGTTCATCCACCATTAGCTACAGAAACTGCAGGAAATATAGAATGATATTAAAGATTAATGGAAAACAATAATTTAGTATTAGAAGTCTGTAGGCTTAACTGACAGATTTTTAGCCATAAAAAGTTCGACAATTGTATCTGTCTGTTTCTATCTTTGCAAAAGGTTTTGGGACTCAAAGCTCTAGCAACTCTTTCATGGTTCGCTTATTTCCGTCCTACTTCATGCTATTACACAGCCAAATCAAGAACGTACGGCTTATAGGTCCAATTTACGTAGAACCATCTGCACATTACATAGCTCCATGCCAGCCTCTAGACGTGAAAGATGGTTTGGCCCATCAATTATGCACTCCAATCATAGGGGTCATAGATGTATTCATTCCTACCATTGATGTCAAATGTTATAATAGGATTTCTGGCTCGGGCCGTTCACTTAAGTTCGTCCTATAAATGCTTAATTGGATTTATGTGTGGACTGAGGACTGGCCAATTCATCGTTTCGAGTCGACCTCATCCGTAACTGCAGAGTGGTTTGAACTGTGTGACACCGGGCATTCTTAGGCATCAATATGAAATCTTCCGATATATGTATATCTTGCGTCAAATGTCTTCGATATATCGTTCAGCGGTCATACCTCCTCCATGGCCTCTACTAGGTACAAAAACTAGATGTTTTTCGCTCAACCGAGACTGTTTCTGCAAAATTTGAGAACGGAATACAACGGACTAGATTGCTTGACGCTCCAATTGATGATGTTGACAGACTATACATTACAAAACTCGTAGCATAGAGTTACCAAACGATTGGGCGGTTATGGCAATCAAAATATTCATGAATTGACCAAAATATGTTTTAATTTTTCATCATTTTGTATTGCTATTGCATAACTTTAACACGGTCTCCAATCGAATACGACTCCAACCGAAAATAACATGAAATGACAGAATACAAACTGGGAGTCTTGGCAAAAAAATTTTTATTTTCATCGGACAGCTCTTTATCAATGAAGTGAAACTTACACACATTTAAAGGTGACTTTAAGTCTGTCGCTATGGCTTTCAATCAAGTAAATTTAGTTCCAATGTACTAATAAAGAAAAAAACAAACAATTAAAAAAAATACCATCACTAACGTTTAGAATAAGTGGTAGTAACCTTAGAATGAAAATTACAGGTGGACCAACATTAAATCGCTAAAGTACAATGCTATGAAGTTATATAACCTTTTTAACATCATACCCAGTATTAATTTAGAGACCCGTAGTTTTGTATATAGTCCAATGAAGTAGCAGTGGCATGTATGCACTCATTGAGTTCTGCGCTACGAAGGGAACTTGTTTTTTTTTTTCAACATATTTTTAAATATGTTTTAATATAAGAAAGTATTTTAGTTTTGTCTAAGCAATATCGACAATTAAATACAAAACAAACTTATAGTAACAATGTTGGATAATTAATTAATTTTAATACATACTTTTTTGTAAAAATTACAAGTTCTTCGAGATGAACAAACGAATATTTTACAGCATGCTGCTAATTTATTAGATTCTTGTAGTACTAACATCAGGTTTATATCGTATGCTGACATGCAAGATATAACTGAATTGACATATAGCAATATTATAATCGATGACTAAGAAATCGGAACTTACAGATGAATAGTTAATAGTTATTGGAAGCTTTAACCTCTGGCTTTATTGTTACTACAAATGTATTATATTACGCGGTATCTCTGGTTCCGTCTATACTTGTACTTCAATTTTATTTCCAAGATTCAATTACATTGACTCCGTTCGATCTGTTTTAATACAACTATTTTAAAACAAACGGATGGTGTGAACCTAAATACCAACCGGACAGAACTGATACATTGTCTTTAAACCTTATTCCTTACGATTTTTTTAAACACATATTATCCAAAGTATTTCGTATGACAAATGAATGAATTTCGTATAACTAGCGAATGGAATATATTGTGTTTAACAAAACTGGCTAACATCAACGGTTCTAACGTACTCTGTGTTTGAATCTTTACTTAGTCTAGTATTTTATTTTATTGTTTTTCTGACATACAGCGAGTCGAATATCAGTTTCCATTATTTTGCAGAGGTCTTTTGCACTATACGCGTTAAAAAGAGTAGAGAAGTATTCCCTCACTACACTAGTCTTATGAAATATGAAATATCTTTGCTGCATATCGAACCTTACAAGATTCGAACCTAGTACCTTCAGCATTTTAGCAATTACATGGATATAAAATATACTGTCATATATGCATCTCTGAAATTGCTACCTAGGTAACAATGTTATCTTTACTTAGACAAGAAATTAACGTTGAGTACAAAGCAATAATTTCTTTATTTTAGAAATTAACGATGATGCAAAATACATATTTTATTGAGTTATTAGACTTGAAATTTTTCGCACAACGCTAATTTAGTTTATTTTGTTATGCTACAAATTGACTCGGAAGTTTGAGTGAATATCAAATATTCAATAATGGAAAGTAATTATTAAATGCACTACTCTGTGTAATGTTGACAGCTTACAGACAGCTGTTATATTTCTGGTGATATTCTTTCGATTCGAGTTAATACATAAGCAATATAAAACCGAAATAAGAAGTACGAGTAACTATTAAAGCATGTAGTCAATTTAATGATTTTGTATGCACGTATCACTTTCTCTAAAATTTTGAAATTTAAGAAACTTTAGAAGAGTAACTGTTTAATACAGTAATCAGTTACTCTTCTATAAATCTCTCTTTAACAAAAGAGATTGCTCTTCTATGTAAACTTTTTATTTGAACCACATCACATTGATAATAAACCACATGGTATACCCTACAAATATGCAACTTAGCTGACACTTATGATTCTGGTGGTGAGTAGCGCAATCCATTTTTGGATATCTATATGTATATTGAAGAGAAAGCTAATTTACTTAAAATAATGTGATACAATTGACTCCCTATCTATATCATGCTAACACCTAGACCAAAAAACCTTTAAAATATCAACACTTTTGCTGTCACGTTATATCATTTAACTCTCAAATTATAAATATAGAATCTGTTATTTCGTTTTTATCTTTCAATATTTTATATATGTATTGTATTGCAAAGGAAAAGAGAAATGTAATAAGAATAAGTAATGAGAGATAAATAAAATAACAAAATTTTTGGGAAGTGCAGGTATTAAATTATCGTATCGCAAATAAAACTGTAAAGAGAAAATTTCTAATTATGGTGTTCATACAAAAAAAACGTATTATGTACAATTAAATGGCCGTGTCAGTTTTTTTTACACATTTGATTTTAGACAGTATGACACAAAAACATATCGCAAGCAAGTGAGTTACTCGTACGTCACAGTAGCGTGATAGATTACGTTATTAAACCATCACGACACAAAAACAGTGGCTCTGCTATTTTGTAATAAATTTTGTTTATCTACAATATGAATAACATACACATAAGTAAATATTCTTGGTTGCTTACTATATTGATTACATTATGTATAAAAATGTAATACATTTTTATATGGACGACATTGATAATTTCGATCAGTATATTACTCACGTGTTCAAAATAAAAGTAATTTATAAATTTAATTGTGTTTTATAAAAATAAGTATTATAGTTACGTTATTCATTATGATACAGGAATACGATCACTAATTACATTGAAAACAACACATTAGCACTAAACAAATTTTGTTTTTTTCATACAGTCGTCGTATTTTAATTTATTCACAGATAACTTTTAATAATATGTCCCAGTATGTATGTATAATATATGTAATGAAGATTAAATTTTCATCAAACTATAATTCTTACGATTATTATAAAAATTACACTACACACACCACAATTATTGTTACATTTAATGTAATCCGGAAAAACAGTTTTAGTTATGTTTATTTTATTGTTTTGTTGTATTGTTAACCTACATTAAACAACACACGTCAAATATCAACAATAATATGAATACCAATTGAGAAAAAAACAAATTATTTTTTTTTTTTTTTTTTTTGTTTTGGTGAGTATATGATTTTTCGCTCTAAATTCCTATAATATACACGTTTCTCTTTCGTTCGATTATGTGATGATGAAGAAAAAATCACAAAAATAAACAAACCAAAAACAAAACTAACAAATTAGAATTCTCAATGATTTTGATACTCCGTTCGTTTCGTTCTTAAATATATTATCTATCTCTACGTATACGGGATTCATTCATTTATCAGTTTGCGTTTGTCTAACACATTGAATGTTGTAGAAATTACTTTTTCGTACTCACTTTTTGTTTTATTTACCCAGGGGTTTGCACCAAGTTTATTGTGTGTGTGTTAACTGAATTTAATATGTGCATACAACAGACAAAATCATTATCTTTATATTTGTTCAGTTTCATAACTTCTATAATTAATCGTGTAATATGATATACAGTTTTACTTAATTCTAAAATTAGATTAATAGGTATATAATGTGACCTCTGTGTAGTTCGAATCTCTGCAATTAATTCAAAACCAAAAACATGATTATGTATATGTTGTAAGCGTTGATATGGTAACGAAATTAGTGTAAGCAATCAACAATTTTATTCCAACTCTTGATTCTTGTGTCCGGTTACA
Organism: Tipula lateralis; assembly: GCA_963932295.1. Classification (NCBI taxonomy): domain Eukaryota; kingdom Metazoa; phylum Arthropoda; class Insecta; order Diptera; family Tipulidae; genus Tipula; species Tipula lateralis. The sequence continues at coordinate 123,617,379 of OZ010737.1, forward strand.
TATAGAGCAAAAACACGCTAATTAATAGATCATTTTTATTTTTCAATTTTTAATTTAAATTTCTCGCTTAAATTTATATAGACTCAAATAAAGAATACAGTTTTAATAGAACTATAAATTTAATTGATATGCAAATAAAAGTTAACACTATGTCCGAAATGTATTACATATTTATAATATAATCACTTATTTTGTATAAGCATTGCGGCAATTTCAACTCAAGGTAAAACATTCTAGAGCATTGTTTATGTGGTCGTACGTTCAACGTCCAATAGACTTATTACCATTGCGCCGAGATTCGAATTTTGTAGACTTTCTGTTACGTTGCATATAGCTCTCTAGATGCATATAAATACTATGATTATGAAGATATCGTGCCTTATGATCGTAAATTCTTAGCTTTGTTGAAATATGTCTATGTGACCAATGGGCCGCGTATATGTGTTTATATTTGATTTTAAGTAGCACTAATCAATTTCCGAGTATCACCGACTCCGGTATGTAAATTGTTTTGTGACACGTCAAATATCAGTCTGCCTTACGGTGCTGTGTATAAATGTGTGGGCGATTAATCACCGGTGATGTTTCGCAGTTGTTCTCAATGCCGGGTAGTTTATAAAGCTGTTGAAATATCGACTGCTTCGAAGTCTCTGGTGTGGTATGTTGCACCCGCTATCAAGTTGTCACTTCATTGTACAAAATGACTAATGTAATCTTAGTGGGAAGCGCAGAAAATAATGAATTCCTAATCGATATTTTACTGTTGTAAAACACCTCTAATAACTGTGTTCGATGAATCAGGGGTCACGTTGATTGTTGTGTTGAAGCACTGAAATGTTTATGCAGCATTGCGTAATCCAAATGGGCGATCACCGATTTTTAGGCGTTTTCATGCGCTATTGGAATGAGATCATATAATCTGACGAGATCTATCTAGCATAAAATTTACAAATGGTCTGACTGTGTTACCCCTATAACAGTTTTCATAAGGCCTACAATCCAGAACTTTATCGATACAAGCAGTGCACAAAACAAAGATAATGTAGATACATACTCTATAGATTCTAAACTCGACCATATAAAAGAATTCTGTTAATGGAGCTTGAAATGGAAAATAACCATCAATAATAATGTTATGAACTATGTTGTGTCCGCTGTTCATGAAGGATACTTACTAAGCAACACAATATTGTCGTTGTTGATCGTATATATTGAACAGGATTAGTAGATCAACTCTGACCAGTGTAGCATAGACACCTAAGTCCCTAAATCGACCAACTATTTGTTTTCAAAATTAACTATGAAGTAAAAGTTACTCACAAGATTAGGATCAATTTTTATCTATTTATTATTACAAGTATGAATGCGCTATGTATATAATATTCATCCAAATCCGAAATTCACCTGAAACACTTTGTACCATAGATATTGATTTTTGGAAGACGACATTACTCTAGATCTAATTTTAGAATTAAATTATTTTGACTTGCTAAAATATCGAACACAGAACATAAAAAACTCTAACTTCCATATCGATGAGGTATGAAGTGGTTTGATTTTTCAAATATGAATAGGCATTGGTTGTTCACTTACTATAAACAAATCGGACAGTACAAATATCAAGTTCAGTAAATATCTAATCAGATGAAGTTCTTTTTCTTTCGATAGATCAGAAATCTGATCAGAAACGTCATCAGATCGAATGGCCTCGCGAACCAATTAATTTACAAAAGGCGCCAACCCATAATAATAATAAAAACCATATAGCTCTACATTGACGCTCCTGCGGCTTGCTTAGGACACACTCCGTTTATTTATCTCCCAAGTTTTTATTAACAAGTTCAGTCAAAACTCACCTCTTCTTTTGTAAAATATTTCTCTCCTGTTTTCCGTGAACGTTTCTAATATTTAAATCGTTTAAAAAAATATTTTGACCGTTGGCCTATTGGTAACTAATGTGGAGAAAGCTCGTTTTATTTGCTCAATTGAACTAAAACCAACTTAAGAAATAGACTTTAGTGAATCCCAAATTAAGTAAATTAGAGTATCTCGAATTCTTCAAACGTATTGGTCTACCACTGCTTCTGGGTGTGTGTTTCATTTCAACAAACTGGTAAGAAGCTACCAAACTGTTATTAGTTCCAAATGAACATCCAAGTTTCGGTTTTTAACTATTACATATATATTAACATTTTGAATGTACTAGCTCGAACATGAAAGTGCCCCAATTCTAATCTCGGTCTAAAAATCAAATATACGTACGTAAACTGTGAAATAATAATATGTATATTCATTAGAATGAAAGTATCCAAAGATAAGGTTTTGGTAAACTATATACATACAGTAATAAACGTAGATAATGCGCTACTATAAGTGTTAATAGATACATAATTGTATAAATATGTGTATGTAGTAATAGATATATAGTTTAACATATTTACTATAACCAAAATTTAGGTATGTGGTAAGAAATGGTGTAAAATCTAAATTACACGATGCCAACCAAATAAATGACAAAAAATCGAACAACAAACTATATAAGAATAGGTTAATCTTAAGACATTTAATATTACATTGAGATAAATTAAATTATTTTGTTCAGCCTATAATGACGATGACTTGCGATCTGAGACTTACAACTGAAATTTGGCTATTGCGCGACTATCTCTATCTCGTGATAATTTTATATCATGGAATTGAACACGTTTCGTTTAAGTCCAACACACTATATATGTACTGTCCGATAGTAATTCGTTGAATAACAATACAATCCATAAAAGATTGCGCATATATATAGTCATTATATGCACACCCGCAATTCTCCGGATATATTATCGAATTGAATGACCGAAGTTTGGGGTAAACATTTTATTTAAATAAAGTGAAATGAATCAATTGATCATTTTTTGAGTCCAACTATATGTATAAAAGTACACCAATTAATAGAAAGTCAGTGATGATAACATATATATATATTATTTTGTTTATAGTATATATGAATACACTATATGTATGTTGTTTAGTTTGAAGAACATAATACTATTCGTATACTAAAATATATTATTATATTGTGTAATTTACAAACACCTAGATACAAAATAGTATACAAAACAAAATCTTCAATTTGTATTTTGAACACATGAATAAACAAAAAAAATTTTTCACAAAAGTATGCAACCAAAAAAATCACATTTTTAATTTTGCCTAATTAGAAAATTTATTTGTAGAACAAATTTACCTGGCACACAGTAAAATTCTTGCACACTCACTATGTATATAGGATGTAAACACTCCTGTGTATAAATTTGAAGGCGATTTAAACTATATTTATTAAAAACACAAACTATCCTGATTTTTATATTTTAATTATTAAATTCAAAACTTAATTGTTCTATTTAAAATTGTAAGAAAAGAAAATTACAATCATTCCGCGTCTTTCATTTAAAGTTGAATTACGAAAGAAATAAAAATAAATAAATAAACATGTTTACACATATTCACATATACATTTATATAAAATTGATATAAATAAATATGTATGTGGGTATTTTGAGTTAAAGAGCTGAATATAACAAATTTGTTTTGCTTACAAAAAGTTTTAGTTTTCGCTGGACGTAATGAATAAGTTTTGTATGTTAGTTAGCGCACTGAAATTGTATGTAATGCACAGTTGTAAAATCCGATTAGTATAGACGCAAGAGAACTTGCAGAATTTCAAAGGTATTAGAACCTTTTTTCCCCAACAGATGTCGTTTTGCTGGACTGCTAGTCTCTGACGTTGATATTGGTCTAAAGACTTGCAAATACAAACATATATTCACACAAATCAAACTAGGATTGTTTGTTTTAGATCTTGTTTTCCGAAAGAGACAGCACGATTTGAATATTTTTATTCTTGTCATTTGCCACTAGTTGTCACTACAAGCTAAGGACATATAATTTGGACATGATGAAATTAGAAAACAATTGAAGAATTTTTCTTACAGGTTCTTAAATTATTATGTAACCAGCATATGATGGTACCATGGTAGTTATTATGTGAACTCTTACCATGATTGACATAGCTGAGTTGCTGGATCAACCAGCAAATTGATAAGGTAGTCTGTTTTTCCCGATAAATGACGTCATCTGCTTGAGCAAAAAGATCAATACCATCTCATATATTAATTTCTATTGTTGCGTGACGATCATTGTCTTTGTGAAGAGAATGACGAATTCTTATTTGGTTCTGAACGCTGGAAAATGTGTTCTCTATTTTTAAATTTTGTGGTAAGCTGTATCTTATTCATTGATGGTTGGGTCTTGTATCTAGTCACACATAACTTATTGCTGTTGAGGGTTAACATTCTTGATTTGATCCGCTCAGTAACATGTAACATGCTTACAGAATGGATAAATCCTGAAAGACTGCCTTACATGAACTTATAACTAGGATTGTGGACATCGGCGAGTTTTTTTGTGAGAAATTTTCTGAATACTGCAGGAGCCTTTGATAATACAATCATACATCGTAATTTTGGTTAGGAACCTACCATCGTAGGGTGAATTAAGTGTACGCTTGAATATCGGATTATGATTTTCAACGTTGAAGATACCTCCATTCCGGGCAAAGTTGCTAGAGGTTGTCTTATGAAAACTTCTTGGTTTTGACAATGTCAAGTATGTATGTGTATCAGATTTAACTCGACATGCTCTTCTTACATCACCGTTCCTATTCAGTAAGAGTTTACATGTGAACTCGTCGTCTGGAACTGATTTGGTTTTATTTACGTAAAACCATTGATTTTTTTCTGTACCATTTAATTTGGGGCGTAGGTTAGTAAGAGTAATAGCTTTACTTGTTCTTAACGGAGCTTATTCTTTCTCTGCCCCAGTTACTCTACCACTAGTCTTTCATTTATAGATTAATAATTAATGCATTTAAATACATTGTGACGAAAATTACAGTGGTTAATGACTGGTTTTTCGTTTCGTTTTAATTTGAAATAGTTTATTCATTCAGGAAGAAGTGGTTCTCTCCCGACTTTCTCAATCAGGTAACGGAATCTCTGAACAAGATCATGGCTGTGGTTTTTATTGTGTATTATATGATCTGAGAAACTGGTAGTTTAAATCAATAACAAGGGTTTTAAAAGACCATGTTTTAAACGACCAAAATTGTAATTTTTGGCAATAACTGGATTTCGCTTGTGTTTCATATAGGAACTGAACAGCTGCATAGGACACAGGAAGAGGATCGCACATAGAATTACAGATCTATGGAGACAGTATTCACAAAATCACAACCTTATGAGTTACTCATTCAAAACTGAGTTGAATATAAAAGAAAAAAGTACTATAGATTTTAATTGTATAAAATAAAAAATATAACTCTCGCTGAACAACAGCAATACGTTGATAAAAAATAATAAAAGAGAGACATGTGAATAATTACACGTCTATTTGATTGTTGAATATAATATGTAAACTACATGTATGTACATTAATAAAAATATAACAACTTTGTTTACTGACATGAGGTTTTTCAGGAAAACGTAGCATTCTGGTCGATCTAGCATTTAAACAGAGTTATCTGACACGAAATGACCACAACCTACCAAAGACCACGACCATGGTAGTTAATATTCAATATGCAATCATATGTGGAAAATAATATGTTGACTAGTTATGTACCATGCACACAGTATAATTTGAGGTTAGAGTTATAATAATCAACTAATATATAAGTATCGTGACTATTTTTAAAGTACTCGTAATTCAATATCGATAAGAACAAAAAATATGTTAAACATCGCCATCCTTCATCAGAATTTCAACCAATTGAATATTTTTTGTAATCATATGATTTTTATTATTGTATATAATTTGGTTGCAAACAGAACTATTATTATGATTTTTTTATATACAAACTCTGAACACAGACACACACATACACAATGTATATATATATGGTATTGATATATGTATATATATATATATATATATATATATATATATATATATATATATATATATATATATATATATATATATATATACATATATATATATATATATATATATATATATATATATATATATATATATATATATATATATATATTTATTCACCAGTTCCATATTGTCCTAATTATGATTCCACTTCATGCTTTAATTTGGAGGTTTTGTATAAATGTTTCGCGTGTCAAATTGAGAGACCACTTCTCCAAAAGATAAAAGCATGATCTGAATGAAATTTTCAGCTTTGTTTAATCGATATCAACTTCTGATCTTAAGGTGATCTTGATATTTTTTAGGTGTTTAGTTAGTTTGGAATTATATACTATACGCTATATATAAATTATGGTATCATAGTAAGCAGGTTTCTCGTTGATTCGAAGACTCTAGTACTCTGTCTACTTCTGATATCTCAGGGGCTGCGCTATTTGGGTAACAACGTTTCACCCGTAAAAAAGTTGAGAAAGAAAAGGTACTTCAACCCTCTACTGCGGATATGGTGATGGTATAGGCTGCTCTATTTGAGAAAAAACGTTTCGTCCGCAAAAAAGTTAAGAAACAAGGTAGATGCTCCTAAGAAGCAATTCGCCTGATTGAGCGAAAAATGACATTATGATACTCTCGCGAGTAAGCGTCTGGAAGAAACATCTTCAAGTTTAAAATAATCCTACTCTTTATAGTGTAGAAGAGATGTTTTCCTCTGTCTTAAATAAGGCAGAGTAAAATCCATAATCTGGATCCGTACACCACATGTCCGAAAAGATAAAGTATATACAGATAAACCTGCATCATGCTGGTGGTTCTTAGCGCCAGGTTTACCTGTTAACGTATAGGTATTTCTTTTAGCCGTGGATAGTTGACCATATAATTAGTGGGCTGCCAACTCGCAGTGAGGGTTATTTACCATAAATTATACTGTTAGCCCAATAGCTAGTCTCCAAACTTGTTGTCATGGTAGAATTTTCACGAGAAAAAGGAGCAAGGGTCTTACTTTTCTCAGACCAGGGCACAGTACCTCGGGTGGAATACAAACAGCTTCGAGCTATTGTACAGCTACTGCAAGGACTGCAAACTAAGTTTACTATCGGAGATAATGGCACCACTCAGCATACATTATGGGCAGCAATGATACTAATTCAAGGGGTGAGCAATTATTTAAATATTTTTTTTGCTGTAAATATTCTAGTAGGAAGCTGTTCTGGATCTGAGCTTAGCTTGCCCTCGTATTGGTACGCTAATTATTAACTGGCTTGTTGAGGGAATCGTTGTAGACTCATGTTTTTTAAGCTATTATTGGCCCGTACCGTGAAAACACGAGCCAGCTCTTCATACTGCTGCAAACAATTAGAAGATGCCAGATCGATCACTACGCCGTGAAGTCATCGTCGTTGAAAGTGACCTCTTCGTCTATTCAAAGACGGCTCTCTCTTTAAGCATCGCTCTATCATTTCTTTCGGATCTATACGCAGAACGTGATCGAGTCAGCGTACTAGCTGTCCTTTTATTTCATCCACGATATCAGAAATTTCTGGTCTCGTGATTGAAAGGAATTCGGAATGTGCCATCAATGTTGCGTTTTGAGCCATATATCACACGCATGATTCTTTTCTCGAATGTTAGTAGCCATCTTTCGTACTCATCCGTCAAGGTCCAACTCTCATATCCATACATGACGGGATCGACACTATGAACAGTTTCAGCAGTAATTACCGTCAGTAATGAGAGGTCCAAGATACATTGAATCTCATCACTTCTTCAAACGTGTGGTTACCATTACTGAAGATTTGATATAGAGATCATAAAAATGATGCTATATACATGAATTAGAACTTGTAGCTCTACAAACTAACGCTTATATAAGGCTCTAACTTGATCTGAAATACATTGAGAGCAGAAACATTAAGTTACCGCAGGACTTGGAGTATGTCTTCAATCAGTTTTATAATATTATCCGCTAAGCTTATGAGAACAGGACCAAACGCTCTGCGGAGTGGATGAGTATAGAGGACTTTATAAAGCAATACAATCTTGATTAAGACGATCTAACAGAACTACATGGATAACTTTCTGTGAGGAAATCCATAAACTGCTCACTTGTTAGGAGCTTTACTGAGAACCGATGGGATACTTCTTGTGACTCACATTCTAGGCTCTTCAGTGACTTCGCGGTCTTTAATATGACTAAGTGAGATGAATATCATGGTAGGATACAGTGTGTCGGAAAGAATATTTAAACCTGAAGGTGTCAAATAGATCAGTCATATAAGAGTCGGGTTGATTAAAATATTGAGTATATATTGGACGGCTCAAAGACGGATTGCCCAGAAGATCTTAGATCGCAGTACTCAGTGATTGAACTCCAATTAGTGCATAAGCAGTTATAATAATAAAATTATATGTAAATATGTAAAAATAACTAAAACTGTAAACTCCACTGATTTCCTGAGTGATCTGCTTTATACAAAGTCGACTTCCAAAAATCTACATTCTTAAATCTTGATCAGTGCAAAATAAGTTTCTTCAGGAAAATGGCTGTTATTATCCATAATTGTTGTATTGTAATGGCCAACTAGCAAACGCTATATCATTCAATGATTTTGAAGTTATCTTAGACCATCAAATGAATTTTCAAATTCTTGTTAGTTGAACAGCAACTACATCATAACAGCTTATTGCTAAGCTTCACTCGTCATTTTTTTTCGTCATTATTGTAATAACATTTTGTTCAAAGCTTGTATTGCTCTCGTACAATTAAATTTGAATACTCGTGTTTTGTTTGAGATCCTGCTAATATATTTATACTGATAAAATTGTATTGGCACAAAAGAAATAGAGCTGTTATATATCATGTCCGCAATATGAATTGGCCTCTTGAACCTAATCTACTTGCCACTCTTTTTTACTCAAATATAATAAATAAGAAATCATTTCGACAATCCACTCAACCGATTGAGTGAACAAATGGACTCATCTGAAATTTAGGGGTGGTTATAAACAAGGATCAATACGATTGTATTGATCCTTGTTTATAACTAGATGATTGTGGTGACATTCATGTTTATATCTTAAACATAGAAAATGGAAAATTATAATTCCAATCACTGTCCTTATTATTCAGTTACACCTCTCAGATATAAACTTTAATCGAGGACACAAACCATTGATAAACTGTCTGCTTTCTTTGTTACCTGCGTTAAGCGGAAACTGAATTTAATAAAAAACACAATTCATTGCTATTTAAAAGAATGATCAATATAATTTATTATTATTAATTTTATATCATAGTTTAGAAATTAGAAAATTGTATTATTCCCATTATATAATAATATTTATGTTTAAGTAATAACGATATCATATACTATTGTTGAATCAATCCTTTAATTTCATTCAAAATCATTGAACCGATTACCATTTTCTCACAATTAACGATAATCAAAGCCTCATCATTCGCCTTCATTTCAATTGACAATAGCACAAGACTTTTAGACGACATAGTTTGTCCGATAAAATTAATAATTTTATCGTTGTCGGAGTAGCATGATGCAAGGTTGATTATTTCATAAATTCTTTGTTGCAGACAACGGATATCTACGAGCGTTGCTTGTAATTTAATTGTACACGAATGCTCGTTCATGCCACGCAATTTTGCTCGTTCCAACTTAAAGTATTCATTATTTGGTGTGGCTACGGCACGAACCAATTCACCGATCGGCGGACGAATCGATATATTGCATGAACCACCCGATGAATTTATTATAAAATTAGCTGGTTGAGTTGAATCATTAAAATCAATTCCTAATGTTCCATAAATTCGGTTTTTGGGTGACAGATTTGTGATTGGTGGAAATTCGCATAGCGACATACCGGAGGGTAAATTTTTTGCCGATATTTCTATATTTTTTAGTTCAGAGGTACCTTGGTTGATAAAAATCAATTCGATCGATACCATATTAGATGAAGTAAGATGTGGCGCACGAGTAAATCTATAAGTTATCTCAAGCCCAAAACCGCTCACTTTATTTAATAATTCTGATGTATTCAATGGAATGTAAAACGGTCCAATCAATTCTATAGAATTATCGTTAGTTAGCATACTTTGATTCGCTGACAATGCGAGCGGCGATAAAAATCCACCTAGCGAAGGTGTTAATACGTTTGATGCTAGTGGCGGAATGTCGTCTAAGTCGATTAGCAGATCTAAATTACTCTTCGCTGTTTTATTTTGCGTTTTCTGTGGAATATGATTGTTTGCTGAATGCGATTTAGTTTTACTATTATTTTGTGGAATCGAACTACGTTCATCGTCGGACGAATCATGAGCCGTAGTTGAAGAATCCGTATCTCCACTACTGTCCGTATCAGTGGAATCATCATCACTGTCGTCAGTATTAGTTTCGGTCTGTACTATATTCTGTGGTTGAACAATTGTATTATTCTGTTCCGATTCAGATTCTGATGAATCGTCTGTACTAACCGAATCATCATCATCATCTTCTTCTTCGTCGTTGTCATTCGACGATGAAACCGAATTATATTCATCAGAATCAGATTCTTCGGATTCCGAATAGAATGATTTTTTATCCGCCTTTTTATTTTTTTTCGAAATCTTTTTATTTTCTTGGAATTCCGGCTGAGATTCTTCTAAATTATTATTGCTATTATTGGAAACCGGCTCGTTTATATTGCGCACAGTTGGATCTGGTGCAAATTCTGGAAATTCGGGTAGATCATGATAGCCCGAACAACGCATATTCAAATAGTGCGACAACGAGCCAAGTTGATAGTGCTCACGATTTTTGTGTTTCGATTCTAGTGATGGTGCTGGCTTTTTGGCCAAAAATATTTCTTTTGCCCGTCGAGCCAAAATTGAATTTTCGTTTGATGAAAAAACAAATTTTTTTAGGAATCGCGCTCGATCTCGAATATCGTAGTTTTCATCGAAACGAGCCAAATTAAATATATATTGGCATAGGGTTTCAGTTTGTTGACGGTTTGTTAAAAACAGTTTCACCACCAGATTAAGGACTTGTAGTTTAACTATATCCTCTTCATCAATAAAACTTTTGGCCAGTTTTCGTAATACGTCGGGCGCTATTTTAGGTACACGATCGTTGTACTCACCGATTAGCCATAATATAGCAGCACGAGCTGCTGGTACGGTTATAAAGTCTAATAGTTTTGCCATTTGAAAAATTATTTCGTAGTGTTCAGTCACTTCTGTTTGAAGCAGTTTTTTAATAACAACTACACTTTCCGCCACTACATGTTCATCTCGATTGGACAATAAATGTACGAGACCATTCAAGCAGGTTTCCGTAACTTCATCGATGGAAGATGCGCACCGACCTATGGCCTGAATTGTGGCCGCAACAAAATCTTTATCACTACTCAATATGTATGTTTGAAATTCACGTAAAATAATCGAAATATTTGTTTCGGTCGCCAAATTCGTCAAAATCTCCAATTTCAATAATTTTATATGAGTTGGATCGCTCGTACGAACAAAAAATGATTTCATATACTGTTCGAAAATAATTTTACGACCCACGCTCATCGATGCAATACACGTAAGCACAACACTTTGAACTTCTTTATGAGATCGCAATAATCGAATCAAGGCTTTCGCAACATTATTTACTTCGTTGCGTGGAGCAACATGATGATACAATTGGGCAACAGCCATTACAACTGAAGCATTTCGACTTTGAAGTAGTGGTTTTGTTTGCCGTAGTAAAATTCGATGATCTATGTCTAGGACATAGGTTCTTGTTTTTGACTCATTTTTCTTTTCTGATTCAGATTCTGACGTTGATTCAGCATAAAACGGCTTATTATCAATTTCCTCTTCGACATCCTGGATTAAATAAATTGAATATTAATTACTGGGCATTTGAAAATGTAAACACTGTACTTACGTATAAATTTGGATCGGTAAATTGAGTTCTAGCATATCTTGTAAGCATATTAATAATAATTACTTGACCCCATTCATCGACGTCGACTAATAAATTGCACAATTTCTTATAATTTTTATGGATTAGATCGACACGTTCAGGACAAACTTCTTCGAACGCCATAACAGCTGATCCCACAACAAGTGTTGTCCTATCCGACAAGAGCTTTTCTATAACACCGATTAGTTCTTCTTTTTGTTCTGGATCTAAACTAAATAGTTTTGGAATTGCATGTGCCGCAGTTTTGCGAACATACGGACTCATATCCGAGGCTGATTCTCGAATGGCCAACATAACAATTGGTACAATCATTGAAACACGAATACTCGACAAGACACGTAATGCACCAGCTCGAATCAATTGATTCGGATCTTTAAGGGCTCGTTGAAATGTCGAAATGGATAGTAGTGCCATATCCTGTTGCTCTTCGGCATAACGTACTAAATAGACGTACACTAATTTTTTAACTTCAATATTTTTCGATACTACATTTTTAACAACGGCCGGAAATAAGTCAGATGCATCTCGTCCCTTGGCAACCATTGCAATAATACGCTTCATGGCTTCCAGTTTTAAATTATCTTTGTTGCTGTCTAACATTTGCTTTAAATTATCATTTCTAAATCAAATTTTAAAATTAAAAATAACACTATTGTCTATATATAAAATAAGTATACTTTTTATAGTCGGCATGAAAAAACCCTCCAGATGCTGGATCATTTGCATACTCCACATCTACCCCAATACCTGATGGGCGTTCATTGCTATAGGAATTATTTAGACTGCCTCCACCTTGCATTGGATTTACAATTCCACTAATTGCTGCTGATGAGGACAACATGTTTGATGATTTTTGTTTTAACTACCACAGAATTGTTATTAATAAATAAAATGAATAATAATTTCCTATTTTTCGATTTGTTAATAAATTATGTGACGTTTAGCTCATACGTCAAACTTTATAATGCTATGGTTCACAAACTTATAATGTACTAGATTGTTGTTCTTTTTTGACAGCCCGATTTATTTAGCCGCTGGTAGGTGGCAGCAAAATCATTAAAATGTACTAGAACATTAAAAAATTTAAACAACGAAAATCAAAATTAGAATTTTAAAATATAAAATCTATTTAATATAAAAACTGCATTATTTATTGACAAAAGTTGACGAGAATCCTTATATATTTTACATAACAAAAAAAAAAACAAATAAAATATTTTATTTCCTTTGTAAATTGAAATATAAGAAATAAATAAACCGTTATAAGATGATCGCCATTTTTGTTTCCTTATCAAATACCGATTGTATAATATATCTGAATAATCACATATAAATTTTTCTTAAATCCGATGGCGATGTTATCATATTGCATTGAGGACATAATTTTCGTGCGCCCAATGTACGTAGCCAACATTCTTCACAGTGGACATGCCAACAGCATATCGACACGACCGGAATCCTATATTCGTCTAAGCATATCAAACATTTACTTTTATTTTTAATTTGATTTTCTAAATCTTTTATCCGGCGTCGTAATGTCTCAATAATTTGTATATTTACTTGGGTCGCTGTTGTAGCGTTAACAGGTTGTTGTGTCGTATTATGATTGTTTGTGTAATCGGTACCAATATTATTATATGATGGATGGCTTGTGTCGTCAGTGCCATCATTTTGATTTCCTTCATAATTAGTGCAACTTGATCCCGAAGTAGATTGTGACGTGGGATTAGTGTGATGATTAACGTTAGATCCTATTACCAAATTACGTAAATATAAACTATCGCTGTCCTCTTTTTTGTTATGATTCATAACTGGAATTATATCGCGTTCGGAATATTGTGAAGTGCCAAAAATATGCGTATCATCACCATCCACGTTTAGATCTTCATCCTCATCGGATTGTGTATTGCGGGCTGAATTAATAGAAGTACCGACACCTAATGGAATAAATGGAAATAAATTAGTTACAATATTTTCTAATCCGGAACAAGATTCGAATACAACCTATGCCTGCGTAGCCTCCTTCCAATAATGTTGATGTTCGTACACGAGTTTGTCCAGCCCATTCATACTCCTCACCCTCGATGTCGATACTATCATCATCGTCTGTAATATTTCCATTCGTTACATTTTCATGTTTTTGCAGACAATTTTCCACATGAACGTTTATATCCTCGTGTGTTCTTTCATTGCAGACCGGACACAGCGAGGCTTCTTCAGCTTTTCGTTTGCGGGATTTTAATTTTAACCTAGATTGACGATTGGCTCGTATTTTTTGATACGTATTCCAACAGGAAATATTTATTTCACCGCTACTATTTGCACTGCCAGCTGAATTCGACGACGTTGATGCGGTCGCATTGGTATCCTTTTGTGGAATTTGTCGGCGTATTTTTGTGGGCGATGTTAACTTAAGCAACCGATCCATTTCGATTGCATAATGATGTTCAATTTCATTGATACGAACCGTTACACCGCATACAGGACAACATGTATGCTCCGACTGTTTTTTCCTTTGTCGAATTTCACGTCGACCACAGTCGTCGACAAAATTATCCATCATATATAAATGCGTAGCTCGGTTTGGTTGTCGTACAATTTAAAACATTTATCGGACAACGATATAAACAAATACAATTATCAAACATTGAAATCAATCAACAGTACGAATTAACGATAAAATCGAGTTTGTTTTGATTTTTTCCTACACCTTTGTCGCACGAAAGTAATCATATAACATCTTAAAATAACAACACTTAAATATAATTGTATTCTTGTACTTAGGCCAATAATTGTGTTCCCTTTTAATTTTGGATGAAATTTTTGTGCCAAATCGTCTTCGATAATTCAATTGTTTTATTTATTTATGTATTCTACTTTTCGAAGAAGATTCCGCTTTTACAATAACATAGCTTTTTTGTTTGCAAGAGATTTTGACGTCAAAATAATAAATAAAACATAACCTCAAAATAGAAATAGACTTAAGTGCTGCCCGATCGATGTTTTTCTAGACACAAAACTGAGTTTTGAATTTGTAATGTTTTAGCACAACGTATTAAAAATACACAAATTCTTTACATCTGGACCAATTATAAATTTATTTTATCATTAAAAGTCAATTTAAAGAATATTTTGTTTCAAATAAATAGTATTTCAAATAAATAGTATACTATTTTAAGAATTAAGGATGATTTAGAACCTATCAAATTCATAATTTTACATAATCAAATGTAGTCATCTGCGATAAAAATTGTTTTTAAATATTATGGTTACGTGGGTAATTTTCAAAACTTCAAACTAATAAAATAAATTGAGCGGCATTTTGTTAGCATACATATACGATGTGTTGAGTTATCATAACAGAAATTGCAAAGAAAAGGGATTTAGTTTATTTATTTAAAATTTTATTTACTGTATTAATTTTGTGAATTTGTTATTTGTATATATATCAATATAAGAATTGTGTTTATTTCGGAAATAAGTTATTTTAATTAATGAAATATTTTAACCACCACGAATAATGGCCAAAACTTGTAACATTTGTAAATCAAGTGATGTGAATGATTTGGAATTGGGCGAATTTTTAGAATGTAATGATGTGCATGTACACTATTTTTGTTTGGTAATAAACTATTTGAACTAGTTAGGTGTGTTAAATATCTCAAGATTTGTATTAAATATATAATTATAGCTCTTAACAACGAGTCTACAACAAAATGGCGAAGACGACGAAGGTTTATTAGGTTTCTT
Organism: Tipula lateralis; assembly: GCA_963932295.1. Classification (NCBI taxonomy): domain Eukaryota; kingdom Metazoa; phylum Arthropoda; class Insecta; order Diptera; family Tipulidae; genus Tipula; species Tipula lateralis. Next base: position 123,633,080 of record OZ010737.1, read on the forward strand.
GATTAAAGATATAAAAAAATGTGTTTCAGGATTGAAGAAAAATGTATGAATGTGTTAAAATTTATGTTATATTCAAAATTAATAATCTTTCGTTTGTACAGATTTGCTATATTTGCTCTAAACCATATGCGAATATTGAATGCGCGCAATCGAAATGTTTACGAAAATTTCATACACACTGTGGCTTAAATCGTTGCTTGAATACATTTTCTGGAAAATTTAATTCGTTTTGTGGTAAACATCATCATATACCGTCGAAGGATGGTCACAAAAAAAACGAATCATGTTTAATATGTTACGATCTAATGAATGATTTTAATCCGGTTACATCAATCCAACCGGTCTGCTGCAAAAGTGGTTGGATGCATCGTAAATGTTTGGCTCACTATGCAAAAAATTCGGGATATTTTTGCAAATGCCCCCTATGCAATAATGATGATAAATTTCGAGGATTCATTGTTAATCGGGGTATATTTATACCAGATCGAGACGCTGCATGGGAACTAGAACCAAATGCGTACTCAGAGTTATTGGAGAGGCCACGAACTTGTCAAGCGGCTAACTGTTCTGCTCATCATCGTGATCTTCGTAATATACGAAATAAAATGAAAGCTTGTACCGCCTGTGGCTCATATATAGCTCATATAAAGTGCTGGATTGCTAATTCACCTCATACGGTTAAAAACTTTATTTGCGACACTTGTGCAATTATCAATAGGCATAATGAAGTAGAGACAGAAGTAAAAGCAAATAGCACATCGGATATTATAAATTGTAACGTTGATGATGATACTGAAAATGATATTGAAGATAATTGTATTCAACATTTGAAGCGCAACAAAAATCAGATTATTTGTTTGGAATCGGATTCAGATTCAGATTCGGATGAAGTAAAAGTGTTGCGGGGGCGAAAAATTAAATTAAATAGGAGTAAAGATTTTAATGATGATTCAGACGGACGTCGATTACTAGATACGAGTAAATTTAATTCATCCTTGGAATTTTCTTTGATCAGCTCAAGTAAATCATTCAATCAGAAAGACCGCGAGTACCAAAATCATGATAACAACTCATGTAATGTTAACCGACGAATTCGACGAAGCATATCAAGTATTTAAAAATAGTTAGTCTTAGGTTGTAGCCATACTTATATTTTTTTGTAATTGCAGAGAATGATTGTTCGAGTACAAATTTAAGTGATGATAGTTGGAATACAACCAATGATTTCGACAATTCCTGTCTCAACCAGGTAAGGAGAAGGTGTGGACGGCCAGCTAAAATAAAAAAAAGTACGGAATGTGATAGAAATTCACAGATTAGACTGTCGTTAGATAGTAGTAATTTGAGTACGTCAAGCGAGTTGAGTTCAATTGAAAGCATCTCAAGTACTTCAGACAATCGTACACGTACAAATCGAATTCGTAGGAAGCGAAAACGATTAACAATGAAAGGTATTTCAAATCAAATGCATACTAACAATATTGAACTGTTTTAGTTAAACTGTTTTTTAGAAATTGATACGAATTCTGAATTTAGTGATAATTCTGATTGGAATAATTCAACCAGAGTAAAACGATATAGGTCAAGTCGGGTAAATAAATCTAATGGAGAGGCTGCCGATCCATCGACGAATGGTCTTGGAATACTATCCGATATATCGAATAATAACCGAAATACTTCAAATTCTGTTGTTTCTTCATTAAAAAGAACTCTACGTGAGAGGAACGCAGGTGACAGCACTCGTTTGAGTAAAACTAGTAAAAGGCATAAAGAGGTTAGTTGGATTTAATTCTGGTTTAAATTTATTGTGTAGTTGTAGTTTAGAAATGATTGCTTTTCTTGAATAATTGATTTCTAGTTATTGAGTTCATACTGTATACACATTAGAGAGAGAGTATTATTTGAGTAGATAAACGTTTCTAAAATCTTGTTTTTGACTTATTTTCAAATGACCAATAATCTCTTATCAGTTTCAGCTGATGTTGTACATCCGATTTTATTGCTTCGACGTATTGCGAAGAATAATTGTATCAAGTCTGTTAACAAAAATATCGTATTCAATGTTAGCAACAGTATCATCCTAAACAAGTTAGAAATCGTAGATTTCAATCTCGTATCTGTATCACAGAACGACACGCCGATTTCTAGAACGCTTACTTATTTCAGATAAATTGGCTTAATTATTGCTTAATATTCGCTTATATATTGCCTTATAATTGTAAACGTAATCTTAGTCGCCCGTAGCTCTGTTACAATCTACGTTCATTGGTCGCTTTTTTTCCTATTATAATGAAGGTTGAATTAAACCATAACAGCTTTCTTATTGGAATAGGTTTCGAGGACTGCTCTAAAGGTGATTGGTTCAAATACTGTTTCATTGAAACTTGTTTTGGAGACGATAACTACCGTAAATCGACTAGGCAGTCTGAATACAGTTAGACTTCACTGGATACCAAGTCACATGGGTATCAAAGTAAATATATTGGACTGACCATCATCTATTCGTCGATTAAGTTCGTTTCGTCATATTGATTGAATATAAGGTTAAAAGAGACTATTCCATAAAGGTATGGGCGGATCCAGCACGTTGAGATATACTTATTAGATATTCTACAATGTAGAATAGTCTCAATTGTAGACTGGATGTACAATCTATATTTTATTTTTGGTTTGGGTCTTAACTAAGAGTTATCATATAAAACACATATTATTCTATTATACAGTTAGAGCTATCATATAAAACACATATTATTCTATTATACATATTATTTTCGCATTTATTTGTGTCCATAGCGAATTTACCTTTGATTTTCGTTCTTTATATTTAAATTGAAGAACTGTTCTGTACTTTATCAATATAGCTGTTAAAAAATACCAGAGACTCAAACCATTAAATATCTACAAAATGTAGATTTAAATTTCTTATCTCACTAAATAGTGAGATTTTCTACATTTTTTTAGTATCTAGTACATACATTGTGATGTGAGATATCTGCTTTTTTAAGTGAGATCACAACGTACTGGATTCTGAATATCAAGAACTGCATGTACAATGTTTCAGAACCTCAGCTTTAGTAGCCCTCTGAACAAACCTCTCAAAAGAGATCGCTTTATCAGACTGGTAACTAGTTTAGAACTGACACAATCTTTTGAGTTGGTTAATAGTCAGACCTTGCAAGTAGAATAGCTGCATTTGTTTTGAGTAAGTCGAGCCTGTTTATTTTTAATCATCATCATAATTCGGATTTTTCCAAATGATTGGTTCTCTTAATGATGAACGTTATGTCTAAATGTGATACGAATTTATTGTGTTTTTGTAGTAATTAAAATGTTTCTTTTATAAAATTTAGACATACGTCTAATATCTTAGATTTTCGCATGTTAATTATAGATTTCGAATGTGATTTCTTATATGCGTTATTAAAGAACTTAATCGTAAGCATGAAATGGAAATAAGATTATGTGTCTCGTTTGTATTCCTTTGGGTGTTGGTTGAATGTGTGTGAGTTTTGTGTAAACTTATGAAGATGACGATTGAGGACCGAATATAAATAAATTATTTATTTTTTAATATTAAATTTTCAGGAAGCCGATGGCCTATGCCAGACGAAAATAGATATGTATTTTCAAAAGATAGCTTATTCATAAATACAAATCATCGTATTTATATATAATTGCGCTATATATATGCTTAATTATTTTATGTTTTAAACAACATGTATATTTTATGTTTTTGGGGTAAACGTGGAAAATCTGTAATAAATTTTAAACCATAACAAAATTTTGTATTTTTAAGGAGCGGAAAGGTCGATCACAATTATAACAGCATGATATGAACAGTAACTATGGGGTCAAATATAAGTATTATGAATCTCGAAATCGTTTCACCCAAATTATTTTATAGTTGAAACCATTGCATGCAATCCAATCAAGCGAGTAAAGGGTTTGAAATATGTTACAAATGTTTTTATTTAATTAGGTAATTATATTTTGTTAGTGCGAACTATTTGTAAAGTCCATGTTATAAAAATTTATTCTTACACATCTAAAATTAATATGTTATTTATTTAAGTCCAATTTTTATTTAATCGTAATTGTTTATTCATAATGAACTAGTTATCTCTAACCATTTGGATGCATAATGTGTTTTATTTTGTACTATATTATAAATATATTTTTTCTATTATATAAATATAAAAATAAAAGTTTTAATATTCAATATACATAATTGTGTTTTGTTCATAGAGATCACGAGGCGTCCATTGATTATCCTTAGAATAATAAATTCACCATGGTGATACAGAAGTTTAATAAAAATCGTTCATATGTAGTTGAGTGGAATAATAAGACTTTGGAGTCTTGATATTCCAAGGGGTAACCTTAATTCTATTCGTGAGGATAACGTAAAGAGCCAGGATTATTATGGTATGGTGTGGCTATAGAACTTCAAAACGATACTGTGTGATCAGATTTAAGTACAGGGAAGCTTCTGCATTTTGAACTTCCATTATTCGAATTTGTCTTTAAATCAATTTTATATTTTCGCATCAGGTTTAAGTAATTAATTTAATTGTAATTTTATCATTTTAAATTGAAATTTCGAAGTAACAGTTAGAGAAAATGTCAATTGAATTTGTTTAAAACTTTTCTGATAATTGTAATCAGAAAATATAATTTGAAATTTTTATTTTAAAAAAAATAGAACAGAATTTCAATATAATTTGAAATTCTGTTCTATTTTTTTTAAATTTTATACTATTATGCTATGTTTTGGCGCTCAAAGGCTCTTCCGCTTATTTACGTCCTACATTACTCCATAATGGCCAAATCGTGGATGTGCAGCTATAGGTCCGATTTTCGTAGAACCATCTGCGCATTGCATAGCTCCATGTTAGCCTTTAGTACTGACATGGAAGATGAGTCGGCCCATGAGTTCTGCACTCCAACAGGGGGTCATAGATATGTTCATTCGCACGACCGATCGTAATCAGATGGTAAAAAATCACTTTTGCACCCTATTGGGATTCGAACCCGGTACCTCCCCGCTCCAACATTAATCACTGAGCCAACTGGGCGGTTTCATTCTATTTGATTCAAAGAAATGTAATCAAAACATTTTTGAAACGTGACATTCGATATTGATTTCAATGGTATAACAAATAGACAATAAGTCACTAACAGTTTGTTTGATAAGGGAAGAAATAGTTTTTCTTCTGGAGTTTTGATGCAACTAAGAACGAGATAAATGGTAACTCAGCAGAAACAAAGAGGTATTGATAATTACGTACTACTATCCATTGTATCACGCTGCCGAGTTCAATTCGAATCATTTATCATTGAATTAACACACGTAGCTGATCACATTTTTTCCGCCAGTCACTTGGGCTCGATTGTGCCCATTGTGACATCCCTTCCCAGACGTACACTGTCAGTCCCGAAATCTGATTGTTCTTCTAATGAAGTTCAAACTATCTAGTATCCTCAAGTCGTCAGTTGATCCTCAAATAGAAATTGTGATTCAAAGCAGTGCAAACTATGGGAAGAGTATGAAGAACAACAGTTTCTTCTCCTCCCGCACACTGTTCGCAGTTTGTGATATTCCAAATTTTCATTCGAAACGTATTCAGAGAGAAATGCTCCATGAGAAATCCTTGCAAGATCCTTAAAGTGTTTCTATCATAATCTGCGTCAACTGGGATCTTTGCTGATTTATTGATCTAAAGAAGATTTTGGGTAGTCCATTGAAAGTTCTGTTAAGAAATTTTACGACTTCTACAATATCTCGTTATATGTGATCACTTTGTGACTACTATATTACGAAACATGTTTCCTTCTTAACTAACTCATGCGGATTGTTGAGTTCATGATAAATATTAGATGGCATCCCAATCTTTTAGTAAGCCACGGGAAAATTAACAGATCTATTTGTCCGTTTTTATAATCTATGAAGAGATTATTGAGCTTGGTTAAATATTTGGACGTCAAAAAACTATGCGCATGGTGGATGACACGTTTATTTTTATTAATTACTTAATCTCAATTGTTATCGCAAGATAACTTTAAAGGAATGTTTGGCGAAGTTTAATTGTAATCCTGGGGGCGTTACTTCGGACAAAGTAGTTTCAAACGAGGCAATGGTTGGTCTGTCTGAATTATATGAGTTCGAATACGAATTGGGATATTTTAACGGCCCATGGCTTTCATTCTTGAATTTTTCCTACAAAGGAAACTAACAAGATATACCCAAATCTAAAAAGCTAATATAAATTCATTTAATAAGACTTAATCTATGTTAGTTCTTATATTAACGGTAATCTCTGAATTACCTAACTAGATCCAGAGGATCTCTGTTTCTTAGTCGCCTATTTCTTGGCCTATTTAATAGTTCCGTGGCTAATTTAAACTAGTTTTAACTAGTATTTTAAAAACTTGTCAGCAATTGTACTTTAATTCTATGTAGAAGTTCTTTATGCCATACCTATCGAAAGCTTGGGCTATATCTAGAAATGGTGCAGAGCAGTTCTTTTTTTGTTCAAGGAAGTTCTCGATTTTAGATACGACACTGTGAACTTGTTCCACGGTTCCGTATTTTTCTCTAAATCCAAATTAATGATCCGGAATGATTGTTTTCTCGTCCAGAATTGGCTTACGTTTTTAAAGGAGCATTTTTTCGAACGAGAGAGTAGGTAATAAGCTGATTGGGCGATATGAGCTAATTCTTGTTTCATCTTTGTCAGGTTTCGGAATCATTATAATGATTGAAGTTTTCCAGATTTCGGGAACTTTTTTGTCGGTTTTTACAGGCTGTTATTGGCCCGTACCGTGTCAACAATCTGACGCCAACGGTTTCGATCACGAGCCAGCTGTTCATACTGTTGCAAGCAAGCAGAAGGTGTCAGGATGTTTTCTACACCGTGTAGCAATCGTCGCCGACAGCGGCATCTTCGCCTACCGAAAGGCAGCTCTCTTCAAATATCGCTGTATGAATCGGTGCGGATCAGCACGCACAACTTGACTGAGCCAGCGTACACGCTGTCCTTTGATTTCATGCACGATATCAGAAATTTTCTTTAAATTCCTCTCGTGATTGAAACTATCACACGCATGATTCTTCTCTCCAATGTTAGAAGCCATCTTTCGTTTTCATCCGTCAAGGTTCAACTCTCACAACCATACATGACAATGGGTCTGAGCAACCCTCTACAATTTCAGATTATCCGTATCCGTATAATCCTGGCGCCGAATGGCTGTTGATCGAGATCTTAAGGTATGGTGCAATCCGGTGACTCCTTTAAATAAACCACGCGAATTAGGCTCATTGTTGAGTTGTTGTACTTTTAAGACCTTAGCCTTCCACCATTCGCTCTTCTTCTGTTTGCAAATGCGTTTAGCTGACCTCCTAGCAAGAACTGCTTTATTTCTTCTTTAAATTGTAAACCGAGTCTGCGCCAGATTCTTATAGTGACTACATGTTCCTCCAAACTTTTTTATGGATACCAGTCACAGTTCGAAAAACATTGGTAGCTATATCGGAATTCCATTGCCATTATGTGCATGCGATAATATATTATACGAGAAAATCTAATTCTAGTTTATAAGAATAATTAAACCGTTATTTAAATTGCCAGAGGCCACCCTACCCTCTCACTATACGAGTATATAGTACATTATACTCGTATTTAATTCCATTATTTGCTCGTTTTATCAAACAAATGTCTAATGATTTATTGAATAAAAAAATATTTAATTTTCCATTTTCCTATTTATTTATTTTATTTACTTTATTTATTTATCTATTTGTATGTACACACAGAGTATTGTGTTAGTTGTTATCAATATAGTATCGCCTAATAACATTATGAATGCATGAAAAGAAATCCCGATTATGTATTTCACTCGTATCTGGTTGGGAGTCCGCTCGTTAGTGTGTTTCATAAACAATATCGTGTATGCAAATCATTTCAGAACTAAATTTTATTATATAAACTCTATTTGCACTATACAATACGTACATAGATATAGCTATGTACACAGCACAGTATACATAATAATGCTATACAAATTGAAACGATTTGGAAAATGTGTGTCCGAATGAATTTAATGAGCATTATAAATAATAAGCCCTGTGGTTGGGGACATCTATGTTTCGTAAATATTTCGAACGAAGCATAAGACCCATCGAATACTACCACAGTATCCAGAGCTTGTCGTAGGAGGCGACTAAATCTGATTGGATTGCTGGGCTGACGACCCGCATCCGTAAAAAGCACAAATGTTAAAAAAATCGGACACCGCAAAAAGAACAATGACCCTCCGCTAAGTACCTGGAAACGAGATTAAGGATCGGCACGTGGAATGTTCAGTCACTTAGATCACATGTGAAAGATTATCGGCTGGAACTCGTAGCTCTCCAAGACACTCGATAGCCTGAAAGTGGGGATCAAATGTGCCAAGGCTGAGTTGGACTTTCCGAGCAGTCAAAAATCGAATAAGTAAGTCTCGCTTGAACATTAGATTGGCCACCCTGATGTAAGCCAACTCGAAGATAAAGACTCATTATACAATAATTTGGATAATCTGATGGGCTCAACCTGAGCACGATGTTAGATTGGTGACTTTAATGCTAGAGCTGGCAAAAATCAGACCAACTTATGTAATAATATAGGTCCGTACTCTCGACACGAAACTGCGACCGAAAATGGGTAAAGAATGATGTATTTTGTGATCGCTCATGATCTCAAGTGGCAAGTACATTCTTTCCTCAAAAAATATCCATTTGGAAACATGGTAAAACATCTCGAAAATCATCCCACGTAAAACATACCAAAGCCAATTTGACCACGTGTTGATTTCAAAAGAGCGGGCTTGGGTTACCAAACACGTGAGATCTTATCGGTCGTAGACAAAATTCGGAGGCAGTGACCATTTTATGGTTGCTGCAAAGCTACGATGGAAATTTTCGTACAAGTCAGGGAGGACAGGAGAATATACAACACGATTGTCCTGTGAAGGTTTGATAAATAAAGAAACGCAACGAAAATATCAAGATCTTGTCAGCAATAGCATTATGCAATCCAACTACCAATCTGATGATGTGAACAGTGCCTGGGAAGTATTGAAAACCTCGGTTGTCGATGCTGCCCAGCACACTCTCGGTATAGTGAAAACTAAGCCCAAAAATGATTGGTTTGATGAGGAGTGTCGTCTTGCTGTTGAGCAACGAAATATAGCCTATAATGAAGCACAGACTCGGTTTACAATCGCAAGGAAAAACAAAGCAGTTCTTGCTAGGAGGACAGCTAAAAGAAATTGTAAACTGAAGAAGCGAGAATGGTGGAAGGCTAAGGTCTTAAGAGTACAACAACTCAGCAATGAGCGCAATTTAAAGGAATCACCGAATTGCACCATACATTAAGATCTCGGTCAACTGCCATTCGCGACCAGGATAGCAACCACTTTTTGTGACCTACTTAATGTTCCACATGTATATCACAAGGTGTATATACCCTCAAATACAGACTGCAGAGATGATCATTGGAATCCATTCTAATTCACCATGGCCATTTAGAGATTAAAGCAAAATTAAAGCTCTAAAGATATTCGGAGGGCTAATTTTGTGGAACTGTCTTTTCGATCTTGTTCGATTGCAAGGTATGGCAAAATGAAATTATGCCTAAAGCATGGAAATTGGTCACGTCATGCCCAATATTCAAGAAGAGGGATTCGCTTGAAATGCGATTATCATCGCGAATAGCTCTTCTTTGCACAGAATACAAGTTACTGTCATACTTTATCTTGGGAAGATCAAGGAGTAATTCTTACTCCTATGGCGGAGGAAATTATCGGTGACTACCAAGGAGGATTCCGTCCAAATCTGTCAGTCACTTATCAATCTCTCATTACTCATGATAATATTGTAGGAGAGGATAAGGTTCACCTTGCCTGTAATCGGGTTTTATATCCTCTACATCCACTTCTGAAATCAAAATATCTTGGAAATGCCGATAAGCTGAAATTGTAGAGTGTTGATCAGACCCGTTGTCATCTATGGATAAGATAGTTGGACCGTGACGAAGGAGTAAAAAAGATAGCTTAAAACATTCGAGAGAAAAATCATGCGTGTGATATGGCAGAAAAAGCGACGTTTATGGCACATACCGTGTTCTTTTCAATCACGAGATCAGGAATTTAATGCGAATTTCTGATGTCGTATGCATGAAATCAAAGGACATCGAGTACGCTGACTTGGCCACGTTCTGCGTGCTGATCTGAGCCAAATGTTACAACGATCTTTAAAAGGAGAGCATCCTTTCGGTAGGTAAAGAGATCGCTGTTGGACAAGTCCATTCAAGTGGATACTGTTTCTTTTTGTTCTTCATCGTCATAAAACAGTGTTCATGTGAGTTGACTTCGAGGCTCGTTGCATATTTACCTATGAGAGAGTGTTCCGTAAAAATCGTTACAACCGCACTTGTCTAATGTCACTGAAGTGATATCAGTTTACGGATTTCGATCAATTCCAATTTGGTCCGAGTTACTTAATTTATTACACACGAGTTACTAATTGCCCTAATTGAGAAAGGATGAAGAATTTCGAGATCATGAGATATCAAATACTTTGTCCCCCAATAAGCACATATACTTGGCAACATAAAGACAACCTTCCAAAGCCAAATTAATCAGGTGTTGATTAATGGGAAAAAGGTGAATTAGTTGTTTGAGATGTAGATCGTGTCGGTCTTTATTCAAATATGTAATGACTCATTTGATCCGCGCGTAGTACGATGGAGATTACTAAACGAGTCTTTGGTCTGTGCAAGTTTGATAAATGAAACATTTTGCAAACAATAGCTACCAGTCTGATCAAGTGAACTCTCTTTGGGAAGTGTACAGAACTGTGGTTGTCAATGTAGTCCATTATAGATTCTGGGTTAGTGTAAACTAATCGTTAAAATGATTGATTTGATTAGTAATGTCGTCTCGCTATTGCACAGAAACTATATTGGACAGATGGTTTCGTCATATAGAAGAAATGCTTTAGGTTGCATCAACTTCTGCTGCGGTCGGAGCCTGGCTGAAAATGTTGAAACATTAATGTTATACTCGATCGTATAATGTCTTATCTTCAGAAAGGGTTCAGTACCTTTCGGTCAGACTTAAATACGTAGTCATACTTCAACTACCGTCCAAGTTAATTACACAGCCGGTTGTCGCTTTAATTAGTTGTCCCAATCAGTCGGCCTGAATCAGTCTTCGACTAACCATTGGTTCTTTTATTACTCATGATAGTAAATTTCACTGCAGGTAATCATGCCCTTACGCCCGATTCAGAAATCAAATTATCTCTGCCTCGTTAGAAAGAGTGAAATTGGCCCTATTGGAGTAAAATATATGCAATATTGGGCAGATCTAATCATTCACTAATAATAGAAACCCGCTACACTGCATGACGACTACGTTTCAGTCACAAATGTCGGAAAATATTACTTTATAACAAATCTGGAAACTCATCTCTAGTTTGACCGGCAATTTGGCTAAACAATTCTTATACAATTAATCAAAGGAGATCAAAACGATGTTATCTCAAAATACTGTGGTCGCGTCGCGATAACGATGTTACCATTGAGTTTCTGGAGGGGTTAGCTGTCAATCTTCTCAAATCCGAAAATCTCTGCATTTTTTCATTCTTACAACGTGATGTTCTCAAAAACAATTTATTCCTGCCCGATAGCGTATATTTCCAGTATACCAATGAAATAGATAAACTCACCTTATAGTATAGCAATAGTATAGCATACTAGCAACCTCTATTAATTGAAAATGGCTGTTTAAAACATGATTGGGAAAGTTCCAATGGTAGAAATAAATAATCATTAGTATACCAACGATCCGAATTCAGGAATTTTGAAAGATTTTAGGAGGAACAAGTGGTGGCCATCTAGGCATCAATAAGACTTTGACAAAAGTCCACGTAAGATGTTACTGGGCAGGATAAAGACAATCGATTGCAGAATGGTGTCAAAAATGTGACCAGCGCATGGCAGTTAAAGGTCCTGCAAAACGAAGCCATTTGAACGGATTGGTATGGATATTGCAGGTGCATTTCCTACCAGCGAAAGGGGAAACAAATATGTTTTAGTAGTGATGGATTATTTCAGTATATGGCCTTAAGTCTATCCAATACCAACCAATAAGCAACAACAATCGCTTACGCCGTGGTATACATAATTAGATAAGTCGATATGGGTACCCATGGAATTGCATTCAGATTGAGGCCGCAATTTTGAATCAGTGGTATTCCAGGAATTGTGTCAATTATTGGGGATAAAAAAACTAAGAACAACACCTTTTACAATGGGAATAACACCAGCTACCATCGATTTTGGACACAATTTAAAATTACCTGGAGACTTGAAGTTTGGAGTAATTCCTACAAGAGCTTTGTGTGGACAAGCGTATGTCGATATAAATTGAAAGAATTAGATATCGACGAGATACACAAATTTGTCAAGGAAAGGACACAAATTTCAAGCAATAGTATGAAGGCACGATATGACATTCGTGCTAATAATAAAAGAATTGAAGAAGGGCAGTTAGTCTGGCTTCACAACTCACAACGGAAGAGAGGCTTATCACCAAAACTGCAACATGGTTGGGAAGGACCATATAAGATAATTACAAGAATCAATGATGTAATCTATCGAATTCAAAAGGGGAAAGAAAAAGTTTGTCTAACAATAGAGGAGTAGAATTGGATCCTGTTCGAGACGAACACGTTTGGGTGGAGGGTGGTGTTACGGTCGCGAATTACATCACTGATTGAATATAACAATTATTATTATTTGTTTATTTATAAGCGATCGACCATTAAGCCATTTTCGCCTTTGGTATAGATATAGATTACAATTATGTTAATTTATAACAATTATGTTAAGGTTAATTTACGGTTAATGTTATACATTTCAAAATATTTTCGTATATTTTAATCTCGTTCAGGTATTTTATCACTCTCATTAATTGGTCATTAATTGGTCCGCTAGTGCCAGATTAATCGAATTGGGAATTCTCTGTTTTTGCCTTTGGTTGGCAAAACGTGGACAATCGATCAAGAAATGTTTCACTGTTAGCTGTGCGTTGCATAGATTGCATCTGAGTACTTCCGTTTTGAGAATGTGGTGGATGTGCGTCATGTTGGTGTGCCCTATACGTAGCCGGCAAATAACACTGCTGTCTCGTCTTGACTGTAAGTCCGAAGATTTCCACGCAACAGGTTGTGGATGCATAGTCAACCAGTTACTATTCTTGGCTTGCCAAATGGCTATTGATGCTTGTTTTACTAAGTCTTCCATCGTTGTGTATTCTATATCGATGTTATTTGCTTGGGCTGCGGATTTGGCTTCAAAATCGGCTTCTTCGTTTTCGGGTATTCCCACGTGGCCGGGAATCCAGATCAAAACGATCCTTTTCGAAGAGTTAAGAATCATCTCTCGTGTTTCACGGTTTAGGGGATTTCGATTTTTTTTGGATACCAGACCCTCGAGTATTGCCAAAGAGTCTGTGCATATTGCCTGTATTTCGAGAGGATGGTCAACTGCGAGTTTCATCGCTTCACTTAGCGCAGCTGTCTCCAAACTTAATGAGCTGCAATCGTTTGAGGTTCGTTTTTTTATTGGAGGTGTTGACGTGTTTATAATAGCGAATCCGGCTCTATTCTGTATTTTTGAACCGCCGGTGTACTGGATGTGTGTGTTGGATGGTAGTTTTGAGAGCAAGTTGACACTTTTAATTTTTAATTAAGCTTTTTGTTTATGTTAATGTTTACATATTTTTCTAAAGAGGGTGTTGCGTAGATGCTCTCGTGCTTAACACAATTGTGGAAATGTTATACCGATCACACAGTTCTGATCCATTGTGTCTCAAACTTTGGGCTGAAAAATTGGGATAAGTATAGTAAGGATAGTCAAGATTGGCTTTTTGCTTGATAAAAAACCTTCTGCGATTAGCGTTATGGTGGGAGAGGTTCTAAAATCTCCGGTAGCTATCGTTATGCTTTCGTTGATAAGAGGATTGAGGTATGCTCGAGTGTCGATTTGGCCGCGTTTCGATAGAACTCGCAACCGTAGTCTATTTTGGATATGATGGTACTGTGTAGTACTTGTAATAAAGTGGCTCTATTACTACCACGATGTATACCTTTGAAGCATTTTAGTGCATTGAGTGTTTTATGACACTCTTGTTTGATGTTCTCTATATGTGGCTTCCAAGTCATCTTGGTATCTAGGATAATTCCCAAGAAACGATGTGATTCGACCTTCTCAAGCGTATTTCCATTGAGGATAATTTGTGGTGGGATATCTCTTCGCTTCCTGCAGAAATGCATTAACTTAGTTTTAGTTGGTGCAAACGAGAACCCGGTTTCTTTACACCAAAATTGAAGTTTGCCGGTTATTCGAGATATCTCTTCTTTGTGTTTTGATATCGTCAGCATATAACACAAACCTTACTCTAGATCGATGAAATATATGTCTAATGGAATCGATTGCGACCAGAAATAAAGTGACTGCCAGACATGAACCAGTTGTAACTCCATTCTCCTGTACGAAAGTTTGTGACCTAACGTTTCCTAATAACACTTGGAAACTGCGTTCTCTTAGATAATTCCATATAAAATGTAGTATGTATCCTTTGATGTTCCATTTTTCTAGTTGTTGGATTATTCGGAGCCTTCACACCCTTTCGTACGTTTTTTCGATGTCGAAAAATATACAAGTTATATGGGACGAATTTTGTAGTTCCTCGGCTATAGCCTCATTTAGTATTTGTATCGCGTCCATACAACTTCTATTTGCTCGAAACCCGTATTGATCCCTGGAAAGCAGATGATTTGTTTCCAAGTACCACGTTAATATTTCGTTAACCATACGCTCCATTAATTTACAGTCGTTGTTCAAAAGAGATATTGGGCGGAATTCCGTGGCAACTCTCGCTTGAGGTTTCTTGGGGATTGGTATGACTATTGCGTTTTTCCATTGCGACGGGTAAGAGTGGGTGGTCCTGATTTTATTTAAAATATTCAGGAGATGATCTTTGCTGGGAATGATTAGGTTTTTCAGCATATTATTGGTGACGAGGTTTTGCCCGGGAGCTTTACTAAATGTTCGCAATTAGATATCAAGTGGCAGCCGGCGCATTGATGCTCCATCAAATTTTATCATCAGTTTTATGATTGTAGCATGACGCATTAAGGCGTCTTGATTTGTGCTCAACTGATCTCACTAGAGTACTCTTCATATTCCCATATACAATTCTCTCTTAAGTCTAGTGTTTGTGATGAGGTGTCCACTATCTCTCAGAAGGATCTCTTTTTCGTTGTCATTTGAAAAACTTCATGCGGAGATAAACTATTTTAAGAGACTTCTGGAAAAATTTCGATGTATTATTTCGGTGTTTAATATTGGCTTAAGACATAAAGCCAGACGCTCAGCATATCCATGGTAGTTGAATATTCTATTATATAACCAAGGTTCTAATCTCAACAAAATTGTATTCAGATCTAAATCGATTTATTGAGAAGAGGGCCGTCTAAGATTGTTCGTAGACCAGCATAGTTTCGATGTGTTATATTCTGATTATACAATATCTCGAATGTCCAGACGAGAACAGGCTTCCATTACGTTGGAAAGCAAACACTTCACACCATTTGCAAAGCTTCGGACCGTCCGGGTCCATTCTGGAGGTGGGAGGTAACGGGATTAAATCTCGATAGAGGGAGGATGTAAACAGAATTTTTCACCATCAAATTGACCCCATCTATGACCCCCTGTACTATAGGCTGGCATGGAGCACTGCAACGTGCAGATGGGTCTATACGTTAATCGGACCTATAGCCTTACGTCTTCGATAATGGCGTAACGCAGGACGTATATAAACGAACAGACCGACAGACAGTATTTAACAAAACAATCGTCGTCACATAAGCAGAGGTGCTAGTTCGCACCCTACACTGTATACAATTCTATATACTGGCACTACTTAAAAGTTTTGTGAGTGTCGTGACAACAAACTAATAAAACTTATTTTTTATTATATTGATAATAATGATAATAATATAAAAAAAACGTTATCTTATCAATAAAATAGTAATTTGATTACAATTAAATAGAAAATACTTGAATCGCTCTATTTATTTCACCGCCAATATATAATTTTTATGACCGCGACTATTCTACATGGATACCGTGGGATTGGTGTGGACGGGAGATTTCAAATCCAAATGAAGCACGTGGTGTTACGATTATCTTGTATCGATTGTATTAAGTAGTTGCATACTTATTACATGTGACGTACTTCAGTATACTCGTTGCCAGTATCGGAACCATTGAAACATGTGTTCATTAAAACACGATTTGCTTATCGAACTGACTAACTGCACTCATTCGTATATAAAGGCAAATGTTCGGTGGGATATTGATTCCATGTATAATTGCTTGGTCGGTGGAGAAATTTGTATAAACATGATAATCGTTTAGAATTTGCATTATATACTGTCGTAGAAACGGTACGAAGACGGGTATTCATCTAGAAGACAAATCCTTACCGCACCTATGATAAACTTTCGACTAGAAGTCGTTACACTCCAAGAAGCTCGATGTCATAAAAGTAAATAATGATTCTTTCCAACATCAACGAAAAACCTCTAGATACCAGACAAGTCCATGATTTTAGATCTCTGGTTTTACAGAGCTAAAGTAATTGATCTTATAGTTAATGATGAGACAAAGTAAAGCAAAAAAAACAAAATCCTGTTCCAGTATCTTCCCGGATGTTGCTCAAAAGTTGAGCTATATTCTACTTTGAAGCACTCAAAGTTGATCTAGATTCTACTTTTGGTGCTATAACGCCTTTGAGGGAGAACAATAACACATTATACGGCAGAATTTAAATAAACTCGCGTGGAGCTGCCACAGATAATGTCATGAGAATGTTTCAATCAAGTGTTCAATCTATTTGTGCTTATCACTTAAAAGTCTCGAGCTAAAACGTTGGTGTTTCTTTGTCATGTTAGGTACTTCTGGAACTAGTCACGTTATATCAGCCAAGGCCTCTATGTCATATATCCCATCATCCTTTTCCAATCCCAATCCTAATTTTAAAATCTTTTCACAAGAAGCCGCAACGAAATTTCGTTTGGAGAATATAAAGCCATATAACATCTTTAAAAAATCTGTGCTAAGGAAGCGAAAATAGACAACAAAAAAGCCGCTAAGGCTTCCGAGTTGAAAATCTCCGATCGCAATTTTTACCAGATGGTCGCATCGGGTGCCAATATTTCTAAAACATTTTTTTTAGCATTGAAATGTGCAAACAGTGCTATGGTGGTGGATTCATACTTGCAGACCGACTTACTGGTAAAATTCTTCACTAAGAACTCGACCCGATCGAGCCTCCGTCAATTCCGTATTGTGGTTCCAAATTGGAGTCTGTCAACATCTCGGAGGACATTGTCTTCAAAAACCTGAAAGCAATCGACGTAAATAAAGCGACCGAACCTGACTGAATTCCTGTTCGAACATTGAAGGAGTTTGCCAGTGACTTGGGTCCAAGTTTAACTAAAACTTTCTCCTTTCTTATAAGCAAGGTAAATACCCGAACGCCTGGAAGAGTGCGATGGGGCATCCGGTTCTTAAACGTTGAGAATGCATTAACCAACAACTGGTGAATTATCTTGAGATTAATAAAATAATTTCAGATAAACAATATGGCATCCGCAAAAGCCCCTCCACAACCGATCGCTTGACGTATGTTGTAAACAAATGGAATCTCGTCCTTGAGCACCACGGAGAAGCATGGTTTGGCATGAGAATCTCATTTGTAATTTTTTGGCATACGGCTTGGATTCGATGACCATCAAGTGGATAAAAAGCTTTCTCAAAGACCGAAAGATCAACGTTGTGCTAAATGGGAGATCATCAACGTCACACTTCCCAAATGCCGGAGTCCCTCAAGGATCAGTTTTGCCACCAGCTTTGTTTTTGTTATACATTAATGACTTGTTCGATAGCACTGTAAACCCTATCCACAGTTTTACCGATGATGCAACATTGCACTCTTCTATTTCATTCGAGGTCGTGCGTCCTTCAGAGTTAAACGGTAAACGACTGGAAGTTGTCACTTCGCTTAATTCCGATTTGAGTACAATATTTGAGTGGGGAGTAAAAAATCAGGTCAAATTTAACGAGAAAAAACACAAAAATGCACGTTTTCGTGTACAAGAAGTCACAACGAATAACCTATAGATGCAGACGGTTTTTTTAAATCGCATCTGGTTCTCCAGATATATAAAACCTTTATTAGATCGTGTCTAGAATATTGCTGTCAGATTTGGGGTGGAGCATATGACATTGCTCTCCAGTTGCTGGATAGAGTTCAGCGGCGTGCCATCCGAATAATACGAAGCTCCAGACTTACGAAAGTTCTAGACAGCCTACAACACCGCAGAGATATTGCAGAACTCTGCGTGTTCTATAGAACTAAACTATTAATAAATGGTAAAAGTTCTGCAGAATTAAAGGAGCAAATACCACCATTTCTTACGCCTGGACGGGTAACACGAGAAACGGTTAATTCCGTATAGGTTTACGGTGAAGCTACCGAAACCTCGAACTGAAGGTATAAAGCGCGAATTTGTTTATCGAACATCTAGGAATCGGAATTCGTTATCCAGTTATCAGTTTCCGTTCGAGTAAAGAATGCATAAGTTTAAAGCAGGTATTAATCTTTAATTGAAGAATTGCGCGTTGGGTGCAGGAGCTCTGACAGTTACAAGCAGCTAAGACAGTCTAAAAGTCCGCTCTGCACCCAATTAAAGCTAAACTTAAAAAAAAGATTCTATCATAAATGACCCATTCTACCAGGCAATCTTAATTTAAAATTTAGGGTTACCAACTTTATGAAACAATTCATTCGCATAACCAAGTTAGAGGCGTAACTGCTGTTATCATAAAAAACTATATTAAACATCATGAATGCCAACATTATCAATCATCCGAAACCCACCTTACCATAGTAGAAATTAACTACCAAACAACGCCTTCAGATAGGAGCGTTGTATATTCCACCTAGATATAATCTGAAGAAACCGAACTACTTGAATATCCTACAACATTTCAAAAGTAGATTTATACTAGGGTGATTTCAATGCAAAGCATGTTGACTGTGGCTCTAAGCTTACAACAACCAAAGTTTTTTATATTTTTTTTATATTTTATATTATGCAATCTGTTTTGGGGCTCAAGGGTTTGCGATTCGCTTATATACTTTATGCCTTAATGGCAAAATCGAGGACGTACGGCTATAGATCAAACCAAAGTTAACGAACTTAAAAATGCAATAGTATAAATGGGATATAACGTACATTCGACACTGGCAAGCCAACACATTGGCCTGTCGGATTTAGATAAAACTCCTGATCTATTGGACTTATTAATATCAAAACAAGTTTCATCAAATTTTATTGAAGTAGAAGATAATTCAGATATGGACTCTGATCATTATGCAGTGATACTTACTATATATAAGTGACAAGATAATTAGTAAGGAAACGAGACCAACTCTTGCCAATAAAACAACTGATTGGGAAAGCCTCTGAAAGATCTGAACTAGAAAGCAATATCAACCAAGAAACACGACTAAAAATGGTACAGGAACTAGAAGGAGATGTAAAAAACTTCACTGATATCATTGAGATAGCCGCTTGGAATAACACTAAAGGAACAACATCCAAACCCATTAGTAAAAGCTACCCAAAAGAAATTTGAGACCTGGTCTTCGAAAAAATGAAAGCTATAGAAGAACATGATAACAAACGAGGAGTCCATCTCTACTGCTCAGAAGGCAAGAAAAATAATAAAAATCGTAATTACTGGCGATAGGGATAGCAAATCAAAAGCTAAAGAATTTGCTGATCATCTGGCAGATATTTTCAAACCGAATGAGACCGAATCGGAATTATAATCGAAAATGAAAGAAAAGCTTATAGGGTGGAATCCCTCTAATAACCCAGAAAGAAGTTAATAAAAAAATAAAATTCAAACTGAGGACAGCAAATGCCCCTGGATATGATTTTTTAATGGGAAAAATTCTAAAGCAACTATACCAAAGAAAGTTATTGTTAAACTAACTCATTTGCCAAATGCTGTGTTATTAGATTACAGCATGTTCCTTCTCCCTGGAAAGTTGCGGATGTTGTTATGTTACCGAAACCACGTAAACTGCCCAATAAAGCTAAATCGTATCGTCCGATATCCCTGCTTCCTATAATTTCAGAGTTAATGAAGAGACTACTCCTGAGAAGAATGAAGCCAATAATAGAAAGTGATCATGTTCACAGAACTACAGATATTATAAAGAGGGCGTTAGAAGATAAACAAATTTGTTCGGCCTTATTTCTGGATGTGGCAGCAGCTTTCAATAAGGTATGGCACGAGAGTTTAATACATTAACTAAATGTTATGCTTCCGGAACCATATGTTGATTTTTTGAGATCATATTTATCTATAAAAGGATTTTTAGAGTAAAACAAGAAGATGAGTATTCTGGACTGAGAGAGAAAAGGGCAAGAGTCCGTCAAAACAGCGTTCTGGACCCAGTCCTATACTTACTATATACAAGTGATGTTCCACAGTCCGATCACGTAAGAATAGCAACGTTTGCTGACGACACCGCTATACCAGCAACAGGACAAACTGTGGAAGAGGCGGCGAATACACTTCAATGTGCAAGTGGTGAAATTCGCCAGTGGGCCAAGCGATGGAAAATCAAACTTAATGAATTAAAATCTGCTCATGTCAACTTAACGAATAAATAATTGCTTAATCCACTGCCGATCAGCATAAACGAGAAAAATGGAAAGAGCATGCGAAGAAGAAAAGAAAGGATCTAGATCTTAAATATAGACAGTTGTACTGGCTAATTGGACGAAGCTCAAAATAAAGACTGATTTACAATGCCTAAGCCGATCTGGTTATAAGGCATTCAGCTTTAGGATTGTACTAAAGAATACTAACATCAAACTTATACAAAGCTTTGAGAATAAGGTATTATTCGGCGTATATTAAATGCACCCTTGTACATTCGAAATAGTGATTTGCATCGTGATTTGGGGATTCCGGATATAAAACATGAAATAAAAAGATTTGCAACGAAGCATAAATCAAGGCAAAGCATCAATCAAGACATGCCAATGTGGAAGCCTCCCGGTTGCATGATAATGAATATTTGGTTAAGAGACTAAAAATAAGCAAACCCTTCGAGCTCGTTAGTATGTCGAGCAGGTATCTCTCAACGGACAGGCAATGGTGCATCGCTGGATCAACGGTTACCACATTATAGTTTAGTTTTTAAGATTTAACGATGGGCGAACCAAGCATAATGAGGTAAAATCTACGGATATTACTTTTATACATCAAAAAACCAACCATTTAGTAGGGTTAGTTGTTTATAGAAATTAACTCATGGCAAATGCCATTACATTGCAGACTCTCTTTAATACCATGGCATGATTCTCGAGATATTTCTCTCCAAATTAACATCAGAAAGATGTTGTGAAGAAGTTGTGACTCTATTTTATATAGGTTTGATTTGTAATCTATTAGACAAGCATTTACAGTTCTTTCTAACGATCCATGAAATCGCTCCCAATTGGCCTCTATCACCTTTCTATAGTATTTGGAAGAAATTGGATTCACATCTTCGAGAATTGCATTATTTAATTGATTGTAACCTTGATTCCGCTTCTGTTTCCTGGAAGATGCTGTCCTGAAACTGCACGATATATGTTAGATTTAGATTAAACACAAAATGTATCACCTGACAACTCTGATGGGGAAACCACTTTCAAAGAGACTGTACATTTAACAGGAAGACCTATGCACGCTGTGTAATGGGGTCGAACATAAAAGTGAAAAACATAAAAGATCATATAAAACATAACGAAGAACTTAAAGTCGAAAAGTTCTCCATGTAAGTCACAACAATCAAAATACAATTAAACAATACAAAAACCTTCAGTATCTAAGCAATATATTGCCCCCCAAGATACAATCTCAAACAAATCGATTATACTGATCTATTTAAAACACTAGGAAGTGTCTTTTTAATTGGAGGTGATTATAACGCAAAAAATACCTAGTGGGGATCACGGCTAACGACTGTTAAGGGAAAAGAACTGTTCGCAGCAGGCAAACAGTTAAAATGCGAATTTCACTCAGGCAGTGCACCAACCTATTGGCCTACGGATATCAGCAAGACTCCAGATCTTATAGACTTCTTTATTACAAGAGGGATTTCAGATAATTATTTCCATATAGAGAACAGTGAAAGTCTTTCATCAGATCATTCACCAGTTATTATGATACTTAGCCTAATAATCATTATGAAAGAGAGCAATGCAAAGTTAACAAACTACAAAACCTATTGGGACTTCTTTCAAACACAGTTAACAAAAAGAATAAGTCTGCAGAACCCAATACAGGCACCAGTTCAAATAGAAGACGAACTAGATAAGCTCATCCATGATATCCAAAGTGCTGCGAGGGAAAGTACTCCAAATTATAGTCAGGAAATGACGCGTAAAGTTAACTATCCAGAAGAAGTGAGAGAACTTCTTAAAAATAAAAGAAAATCAAGAAAGAAACATTCCAGCCTTACCCCAAACAAACAGAAGATGAAAATATTACTTCAATATATAAACAGGATGAAACAAAAATTACACCTGTAACATTGAAAAAAATTAATTGGGAAATTAAGAATAATCTGAATGCACATAAGGCTCCAGGGTATGATCTTATAACGGGTCAGATAGTAAAAGCGTTACCAGAGAAAGCATTGAGGAAACTAGTGAATATAATTAATGCAGCATTTCGACTAAGATATGTACCAAGACAACGGAAAGTTGCAGAAGTAATTATGATACTTAAGCCGAACAAACCTCCGAATGATAAAGCTTCATATAGGGCAATTTCTCTGTTACCAACATTATCGAAACTATTTGAAAAGGTTCTTCTTTAAAGATTAAAACCATATCGAAGAAAGGGATCTCATCCCCACACATCAGTTTGGATTTTGGGAAAAACATTCTACGATAGAACAAGTACATCGAATTACTGATGTAATCGAGAAATCACTTGAAAACAAACAAATATGCTCAACCGTATTCTTTGATGTAGCGCAAACATTCGACAAAGTATGACACCAGGGGCTAGAATTCAAACTTCATCGAGATCTTCCGGAGCAATTTTTTCAAATTTTAAAATGAATACTCTCAATTAAAAAAAATAACCGCAGGAGTACCACAAGGGAGTGTTCTTGGACCAATTCTTTATCTCTTATATACAAGAGATATACCAATTACTGAAGCAACATTGGCCACTTTCGCCGATGACACGGCAATACTTGCAACAGCAAATAACATCAATGACTCCACTAGTAAATTATAGAGGGCTACTAACCTAAAATGAAATTGGACAAAGAAATGGCGAAACTTAGATGGAAGGAACACATAAAAAAGAAAAGAGATGAACTAAACATAAAATTCAAAAAAATGTATTTGCTCTTAGGGAGACAATCTGAACTAGCGATCCACAACAAACTTCTGTTATACAAACAAATTCTAAAACCTGTATGGGCATATGTCAGCCAACTCTGGCGTTGTGCGAAAAAGTCAAATATCAAAATCATACAAACAGCTCAAAATAAGATCCTGCGATGCATCGTTAATGCACCGTGGTACATTCGAAACGACAACCTCCATCGAGATCTAAAGATCGAGCTTGTCGTGGATGAGATTAATTATCATGCAACAAAACATCTACAACGTCCGCACCAGCATGAAAATCTGGACATACGCTGTATGCTGACTACCACTTCAACATGAAGACTGCAAAGAACCAAACCGCTGGACTTATCGCGACCGGGAGGTCAGTAGACCTATACTGTGGCGAAAAATCTGAGGAGGAGTTAAACGAAACTAAGGATAGTCATGTTATTACTCCGACAAATGAAAACGTATTATGCAATGTAAATTACTAAATGGGTACAAAAGTCAGTCGTAATATAAAATATTATAAAAAAAAATAAAAGTGAAAAAGAGTTTTTGCAGTATACCCATTTGGAAGAAGCATCAACAATAACTCTTAAATAATTCACATCGTCGAAGTAACGCAATTAGAAACATCTAGCAGAAATCAACCAAAGAGTTTGTCACGATTACTGGTGACAGATGTAAAGCTGCAGCATGATAGTTGTCCAGACGTAATGATAATCTCTTAAGTGTATATCGCCGTCAGTATATCGAAAAATATATCGAAAGCAACAGTGGTCTATGCACACTCGCGCATAAGTGACAGAACCAAGTAATTTTCGCTGCTCTTCTCCAAAATATCATACTTTCTACTTTCACACACATCAATGATGCGCTGGTGCCAAACAGATAATCAGTTCCACGCAAGAAGCAATTTTGACCAAAAACGCTGACAACACAGTCTTCATTGTCATTAACATGTCTGAAATCTTTCTGCAGCTGACATCATTCTGCAGGTGTTAAAACTGGACACAATGATAGGCAGTGTCAATTTATTTTCCTTGGATCGACAACATTATCATCGAAGGAGAATACGATAACCAGCACTGCGAATGCCAGTATATGCTCGAAGGCGGCAATTTGTTTGTTCGGTCATAAGTTCGTCCGAGTTTTGATGACACATTATCGTTTTAATCGGTCAAATTCAGCTAAGTTGGATGTCATATAACTATTTGACTTGGTTCTCGGACACTATGATCCAGCAAAGAACAAAATTGCCGTGGCGAATGCGTCCAACTTTAAATGGGTCTACATCGGAATCTGATCAATGCGAACGTTTGGTTCTGGTGCTGATATTGTTATAGCTATCTATGGCCCAAAAAATGTATTGACGTGGAAAACATTTTCACTTACAATTTTTTCGAGGCTCAACCACTCCTTGAAGATACTCTAATCGCAACAGTCCTAATCAAACAAACTATAACTGATACACGGTTAGCACCGGTAAACCGCTAAATGAAATATTATGAAATCCAAATCGAAGTGCTTAAACGTATATTAAATTCGGTATTTGTCACAAATCTGACATGTCGGTGGAGCAGAGTATCATTGTATCATTGTCCTAGACAAATACTGGGATAATGGTGCGATCATCGAAGAATAATCATCAAATCAAACAGTTTAAAAGGTCAAGGCTTCCCTATTCTAATTAGCACAAACCTATTGTGAAAAGAGACTGACATTCAAATCCGTATTATAATCTCTGTCTGTCTGTCTGTTTATATCTTTGTAATCTGTTTTTAGACTCAAGGCTATCCCTACTCTTTCGCGGTTCAATTATTACGTCCTACTTAACGCTATTACATAGCCAAATCGAGGACGTACGAGTATCGGACCGATTAACGTAGAGCCATCTGCACATTGCATAGCTCCATGCCAACCTCTAGTACTGACATGGAAGATGGGGTTGGCCCATTAATACTATACTCCAACAGAGGGATCATCGATGTGTTCATTTACCCCACCGATCGTCGCCAGATGGTGAAAAAACCCGTTTTGAATCTCGCCTCCCCACAGGGATTTGAAAGTATGATATCTGAATAAGACGGACATCGAAATAAGACTTGGTCATCTTTAAGCGCCGTACATGCAACAAGTTACTCAAATTTCTACGTTCAAACTTAAGCGCCCACACCACTTAAGTTCCATCAAGTAATCCTCTTATCAAATCAAGTTTAAAAACTAAATATCACATTTCTTACTGTATCCAATCTATACTGTATCCATCGTATGTACTCGTTCGTATACATCTGTGATTGTGTGATTTGACTTGACTTCTTTTGTCGTCTTATTTATTCTGTATGTTTCTTATATATTCGAGTACATGTATACACAATAAGTCTTGACTGCTTCTTCCTTATGTCAGAAAAATTGAATATTTATAATAAAGAAAGATGAATAAAAGCAGCAACAACAACAAAGCAAATAATAAGAATATAATCTTAATAGAATGTACCAACAACAATAGTCTTAAGAATAATAATAATTTTAAGACGTTCTTCTTCTTATCTTTGATTAGCATGTCTGTATGTATATAAATTTGTCTATATATGTACATAGTTTACGATTTAATAAATACTCGTGTCTATAACGATATGCATCATGTTCAAGTTATAATTTATGAGATCTGTACATACCATATACTGCGCTGGTGCTTATGTCTTGTATTTGTTCAAGGTTGTCCGAATTGCGAGTGTTCCTCCGCGTATAAGAAATATCGTATTATGGTTGTGAAACGAAACAGTTTTTTTATCTCATATTTTACCGATCACAATATTGGGCAGGTCCAAACTATCTGCTCAGAATCTTGGCTATTTTGTAGACCTGAGATCTATAAGAGAGGAGGGATTGTTTTGAAAACTGTATTTTGTATATAAAAAGGAAAGGTCGATTGGTCTATAGTAACATCCCTTTACAGAGAGCAATGCCCCGTGAGAATGCCCAGCAAGATCCTCAAATTGCGTCTATCATAATTTAAGAAGAACTCAGATCTTTACTGATTTATTGATCCTAAGAAGATTTTGGATATTCGACAAAAGAAGGCGCAGATCTCCAAAGTGATAGTAAATTTCTCGGTTAAGAGATAATGACGTCACTACTAAAGTAGGCTCAGGCCCCACAAAAGTGGAAACCGTACCCAAACGGGCCAATTTTTCAGCCAAAATAATTTTCTTTGATACTGGGCATCCAGTGAAGTCTAACTTAGTTCAGACTGCCTAGTCGATTTAAGGCAATTATCGTCTCCAAAACAAGTTTCGATGAAATAATAGTATTGGAACCAATCGCCTTTAGAGCAGCCTGGCTGTTAGAAAGGATGCAGATACGACGATCTCTGCAATTCATCTACTTTGCAAAGAGTGCTGCTTTCAAAATTGCCAATTTCCGCTTGAAAGACAGTACCAACCAAGGGGACTAGATTATGTATTAAAGATCATATCATATCGTCATCAGAGTGTTAAAATGGACATTATAGCCCCATATGTGATTCCCGGTAATATAGTTACCCAAAATAATTTTCCAAAGACGTGCTTCGTCACCATAGTGTTCGAGGTTATGATTTACCAAATCACTGTAGCATTTTCTTTGTTACATCTCTCTTCTATATGTTTTTGCCAATTTATCTTCTGATCTAACTAGATCACCAGATACTTGAATTCCGAAGAGAGTGGGATCGTATGAGCCTCAATTTTTGAAAGACTAAAGTTCCCCAAGTTTTCCTAGGGTTGACTGATAGACCTCGGCCACTACACTAGGCTACAACTTTGTTAATCGCAATTTGCATGTGATCACATATTACATCCGTATATTTACCTTTCAGTATTATGGCGATGTCATCACCATAAGTTTGTCGTGTAGTTGGACTAGGAGTGAGTTGACCACCAGATACCACAAGAGTGGATATAGACACCTAAGTCTGCAGTAATTCTCCTTGGCCTAAGCATTGCGCTAACCACCAAACAAGTGTGGTCTCCATATGTCATGTCTTTCAGCTGCAGAGATCATTGCACTGTAGGAAGCGTTGTCAAACGTTCGATGTCCAGAAACGATTGAGATTAGATAGTTTACTCCTCCGAATATAATCCACTAATTTCAAAACCTAGAAAAAACAAACGAATGATTCAATGCTAGGCTTTATCATTGAAGTTCGCTCTGAATAAGTTTAATCGACACATGTATACGACACAATCTCCAGACCACTGTTTGTGGTTCTTAGGAAAAAAAAAGGTATTCCGTAAACACCGGCTTACCATTTACTAAAATCGTGACCACATTTTTCCAAGTTTCTCAAAATCCCCTAAGGAGTTGCCCGAATAAATTCTGTTGGCATGGAACAAACTATACTGGCCATCCATCGATGAAAGAACTCAAATATTGTTATATGCCTGTGTTACTAACTCGAAAACACGTACCATAATTGATAGGTACACACTGCAGTCACATCGAGAGTTCACATCGATATTGAAAGATCGATAAAAAGTTTTTTTTCTGGAACAATATCACATCTTCGATTCCGACACTTTGAAACCCGGATTCAGAAAGCAGAATGAGAGAGTAATGTTGTTCAAGCAAATTTTTGATGTGTTATCGTTATCCACCATCATTTGCTATTAATCTGCAGATTAATTTCATGAAATTACCGTTTCGATTGTGATGATGGAAGGACTGATGAAAACGAAATTCGACTTGTTTACTCCAATCGAACACGATACACAATTGAAGGAACAATTCATCCATCACTATGTCGCTAAGTGGAAAGTGTTTGAGGCTGAAGTCGGGAAGTTTTGATCAAAAGAAATGAGTTGCTCCATACTTTAGGCATGGACACTTCTCTTTCGGAGGTTCGATTTTTGATATCTTATCATTCTGTTTCATTTTGTTTGCTGTGGTGCTACTGTGGGTTCAGATATAGCTTTCTGCATATTTCCTTCGATAATTTCTTGCAACCTTTTTTACTTGACGCGCTGCTTCTTCGTATCAGCGTTTTACGTCTGCCGTATTTTGTTGGTACGTTTGTTGCCTTAATATTTTTTCGTACCTTCATCACTAATTCAAGGTTTCCGATTGTATTCTTGATAGCGGAGTACTTCCGTGCCAGTCTTTTATTTTTGATAGAGGTCCAATTTCTCCATGACCAATTCGCGCATTTGCGACTGTATATATCCTCGATAACTTCGTGAATTTCAACTTTAAGATCTTGAATCGATTGTACTGCATTGGACGTTATCTTTTACGTAGCCTCAAACAAAAAAGTCTAAAGTTAACACGTTCACAAGAGTTCGGTGGTTAATATCATTTCTATCGGTGGTGTAATCTATCGTTTTGAACGGTAAACTGGACAAATTAACACAACGCCATATCACATTGTACTTATGATCACCTCTTCGAGAAATAACAGTCAGGAAACTTTTCTTGGAAAATTGCGATTGTTTCGTAGCGCCGTCTTTCTGAAAATAAACGTCGCTCACATCAATATCTTCCAATTCCGACCATCAAAAATTATTAATTATAGCTCGGTAGAAGTAATCCATTCACCGCGATAGTTGCAGCAGCCTCATTTTCGAAAAAGTAAGGTTCAGTCACACCGTCAACCCGAAACCATACCAAACAGTGACACGTTGAGGATGGAGAGGCTTTTTTGGAGCCCCAAATGTGACTTATTAACGTAGCCTCCGACGTTTATAGTGATCGACCGGATTGAATGCTGCTGTTAACTGAATTTTTAAAGCCTTAAACCTAACACCTTAATTGTCATTTCAAGCGATGTGACTAGAGTCGTTTCACGTCGTGTCAAAACTAGTATTGTTGAAGGTAATTCAATTGAGACGATGGTTATTAAGAAAATCATTTAAATATAAACAAAAAATAAAATTTTATGCTCCATTTTAACTATAGGTATTTTATTTTCAGTTAAAATATTTGAATACTATTTTTAACTATTAGAGCTATCCAATTACCAACAGCTAGCACTAACTAGTGAACCGCTAGTAATTCGGTTTATATTTTTGTTAAATAAACGATAGTAAATTTAGCATAGACCATTAATTGCTTTCCAATCGACCAACCGCTAGTGAACCGCTAGTAGTTCGGGTCTTGGTTTTTCTAAATTTATTATGTTTTATTAAGCAAATTAACTGGAAAGCAATGCTTATTTGTGTTATGATTTCCTTGCTGAGATTTTATCCTCATTTGTATGTATACCATTCCTTGTAATCTTATGTCCCAAATATTTAACTACGTTGCAAAACAAGGCAAATTTCCTTGGACTCAATTTTAACCCTGCTGAATGAATCCGCTCGAACACTTCGCCTAGGTTTTGAAGATGTTCCTGGAAGTTTTTGCCCATAACAATGATTTCATCTAGGTACACCAGACATGTTTTCTAATGCAATCCGTTCAGCACTCGGTCCATTAGTCTTTCAAACGTCGCAGGAGCGTTACACAATCCAAAGGGCATAACCTTAAATTGCCACAATCCGTTACTCACACTAAACACTGTTTTCTCTTTATCTTCTTCTGCGACTTCCATATTCACTTTGTAAATCCAAGGTGGAAAATAATCGTGCACCTGTCAATGTATCTAATGTATCGTCAATTCTAGGTAACGGATAAATGTCCTTATTGACTTAATTAAGTTTTCTATGATTTTATTCTGCACCACAATACCACAGGCGAACTCCATGGACTAGTCGATTTCTCAATTACCCTTGCCGTTTGCTGTACCATGCGATCCACTTCTAATTGTTTGGCCAATGGTAATCTTCTTGGTGCTTGTCGAATTGGCATTGCTTTCTCCGTGTCGATCCGGTGTTTAACTAAATTGGTTCTACCATTATCTTCTGAAGCAACACAGAAATTTACACGTATTTTACCAACAACTCTTTTACTGATTGCTTTTGTTCCGAAGTTAGTTGTTCTGTCCACTTCTGTGTCAAATCTTCTACGATTTTCTGCTGTCGTTGAACTTTAGCCTATACACTCGGATTAGTTTCTTCGCATTCGCCGGTAATATTCCCCTTTTTAATGGGTTTTGAATTGTTTGTTAGTTGAGAACCCTCAAGGGGACTATATTGTCGTCATCCGATTTTCCTAATTCTTTTCCAAACAGGATTACTCGTACTTCTTGTTCTTCGTTATTGGCTTCTACAACCCACAACTTTCGTGTCCGAGGACATCCATCCAATTTATTCCAAATTACTGTGCGTGTGAAAGCTTTGTTCGATGTTCCATAACAAGCTCTTTAACATAACTCGCCTGACGATCTATCGTAACGGCATCTCAACATTACCATAACTTAGTGTTTTTCTTCCCACATCTAATACGAATTGGTTCTTTTTCATGAAGTTCATACCCAAAATCACTTCATCGACAATATCGGCCACTAAAACTTTATGACCGAAGTCCCAGTTACCAATTCGTATGGTCTGTTCCTTTTTTCTTTTGATTTCTGCACTTTCGCCTATTGCTGTTTGCAGTTTTAACCCTCCAATTGGATGAAGTTCTAATCTTATCACACTATGTTTGCCATCAATTTCTCCATTTATAGTCAAAATATCTTTACCTCTTTCTAATCGGGAAACATGGATGAAAATCATGTAGCATTCGGTTGTGGGAGTCAGCTTTAGCTTCTTAAAACTGACTCTTACTCGTTTAACGACTGCGATCATGTAAGACTCACCTTCTCTGCTAATCGTCTGTTTTTATTGGACCTATACGGTACATAGGCGACGGCGTTTTTGCTCGCTTACGTATAATTTCTGGTTCTTATCCGACTGGTCGTATTTTTACCTCTGGTTTGATGATGTTATATGCTTTCTCAATCGTTTATGCACAAGCGATGGTTTCAGTGAATGTTATTTTCGAAGCTAACATTCCATCAGTAACAACAATACAATCAGTAAATGCATCAATTTTAATTCTTTCTGTGTATTCGAGAGCCATATAAAACTGTGTGAGATGCGTCAATCGCTCTATATCTGCAACAAACTCCTGTAGTGTTTCTCCGATTCTTAGAGAACAGCATTTTAGCTCCATCCGGTATAACTCTCGTTTGTGATCAGCACCATATTTTCGTTCTAAGACTTGCATGATTCTATCATAGTCCCAGTGTTCGGATTCTGGAACAATCTGCTGCATCGCTTTTTAACAGCACCATAAGAGCTGCGACTTGGTCTTCTTTGCATCAATTATTTCTTAATGCTGCCGTTGCAAATTGTAATTTGGAAATGTTGAACGACTTTGTTTCGTCAAATATCAGAGGCTTTAATTTAATTGTAGCACTGCCATTATTTTTAATGCCTTAAATATCTTTTTCAAGTTTCAAAATCCTTTCATCACTCGCTTCAAATTATTTTTCAATTAATATTACTGTATCCACTTTGGGATATAAAGAAATGGACATTTCAAGGAACTACACACTCAAATCGCATATAAAATGACGTTGAATATTCCCTTGTTCTTCCAACCTTTAGCACAGTTTCTTGTCGGGTTTTCAAATTTTCTTGGCCTATTATCATTTGATGCATCGCTGCCATTAACTGTCCCATATCAAAATTACTAGGTGATGGGGTATGTACATTTATTGTTGGTCGTTCCAGCATTGGTTGCCCCTTCAATCACACCCACAACATTTGTTACCCCAGTAATAAACTCGTACTGGTCTGAATCCACATTCTTGCAGCAAAGCTTGTTGTAGCCTCTCTTGTAATTCAGCTTTGATACAAGCTGTAGGATATTCCCATACTCTCAGCTCGTTCTTCAGCTCCGACACTTTTGACTCTAGTAGCTTCATGTCTATTTATTCACAATCCCACCGCTGTCACCAATTGTTACGATATTCCCTAGTAGGGATTCAAACCAATCTAAGGTTCGATCACTGGATTGTGAATAATAAAAACCACTTGTTTGTTTTATACTATAACTTTTATTAACAATCACCACAATTCACTTTTACAGTACTTTTAATTCACTGTTACTTATACTTTTTCACTATTTCACTTTTAATCACTTTTTCCCGACTTTAATTTATCGCTGTCCCAATTCAAACTGAAACTCTACACTTTCTGTTCGCGTGTTAACACTCAATTTGCTGCTCGGCCATAGTAGACGTTTTCTTTTGTTTATTATAGCCGTATTTTAATATCCGCGCTATGCACAGCTCGCTATCCGGAGCAAGGGAAATTTCTATACAAACTTATTCTATTATCCACCAGTGTCACTGTTAATCAAACAATAAATATATGAAAAATTTAAATTTGGACATTAAATGAAATTTTTCATTTTCAGGGTTGAACATTAAAAAACCCATTGTTTTCGTAAATTTCCCATCAAATAATAGCTGCTCTTGATAGCGGCTCCGTTTTGTTACGTTTTTCCCTAGCAGGGATTCAAACCACTCCACTCCTCGATCACTGGATTGTGAATAATTAAACTACTTGCTTATTTTTCACTTTAACTTTTATTTAATAAACACCACAATTCACTTTCACAGTACTTTTATTTTACTGTTACTTTTAATTTTCCACTATTTCACTTTTTAGTAGTTTTTTCCGATTTTAATTTATCGCTTTCCCAATTCAGACTGAAAGTCTATGCTTTCTACTCGCGTATTTATACTCATTTAGCCCGCTTCGTCATAGTAGAATTTTCCATTTATTTATTATTTCGCCTGTATACTGCGATTCATGCTGGTTTCCAAATACGAGCTTAGTACTTCTATTCAATCATAGATGTCACCCGTGTCCGTAACACTACCCTCCGCCCAAACCTATTCGTCCCGAACAGGATCCAATTCCCTTCCTCTATAGAGAGCCAACCTTTCCAAATGTACAACCTTTGGTTTTCCTCGGTTGCCCTTCTGAATCCGTAGATTACATCACTGATTTTTGTAATCACCTTGTATGGTCCTTCCCAGCTAGGTTGCAGATTTGGTGATAAGCCTCTCTTCCGTTGTAAGTTGTGAAGCCAGGCTGACTGTTCTTTGTTATGTCTCAAGCCTCGAATTTCATATCGAGGTTTCACTCTGTTTCTTGATAGTCTTGTCCTTTGTACTAGCTGCTCTTCCTTACTGAGTTTCACAACTCCCATCGTCTTTGTAGTAATCTTATCTTCCAATTCACCACGAATTTCCGTTGAATGTCGCACTATAATTCTCCGTACGATTGGCTCACCGTTATTTAACTGTAGTTGTAGCTTAAAATCTCCACAGTTTAACGTAGCACACCCTATGTCCAAAACGAATTTGTTCTTCTTCATGAAGTCTACTCCCAAAATTACCTCATCTATAATATCAGCCACCAAAACTTCATGACAGAAGTCCCTGTTACCAATTCGTATGGCCACTTCTTTCTTTCCCTTGATCTCTGCACTTTCGCCGGTTGCTGTTTGCAGTTTTAATCCTCTAATTGAATCAAGTTCATTTTCTATTAAATAGGCCGCACAATTGTCCGCATTGCTCCTGTATCAAGTGTTATCATACAGGCTCTCCCGTTGATTTCTCCATCTAATGTTAAGCCATCACCACCTCTTGTCAACCGTCGAACGGGGATGGCTGTTATGCTGGATTTTGTTGAACAAGTTAGGTTTCTTTCTTTTTCGACCTTGTCATTTATTGTTGGCAATATTACAGGACGCTCCTTCTCTTCTGATCCCTTGCAATCTTCCCTTTTCCTCCAATACAATGATGATGGTATCATCGCTTACGTTTAATTTCCCAACAATCCCTTGAAATATGACCAGGCTTGTCACATATCCAACATCTAATTCTACCTTTTCCAGACGGGAAACTTTATTGGTAGCCAATCATTTCCTGATTTGTTGTAATTCCTCGAGTTATAATTTCCTGATTCTAATCCGAATCGTCGTATTTTTACATCTGTTACTATCATCTTATTAACAGTCTCAATTGTTAATGCACAAGCGATGGTCTCGGCAAATGTTGTTTTTGATGTTAACACTACCGCTCGTCTGGTTTCTACGTCACGAATACCATCAGTAAACGCATTAATTTTAATTCTTTCCGTGTATTCGGGAGCCCTATTAAAGTGGGTGAGGTGCACCAATCTCTCAATGTCTGCTGCAAACTCCTGTAGCGTTTCACCAATTCTTTGAAAACGACCCTTAAGCTCCATCCTATATAGCTCTCGTTTATGGTCAGCACCATATTTTCGTTCCAAGGCTAGCATGATTCCAACCTTATCCGCGCGTTCGGTTTCTGGAACGATTTGCAACATATCTGCCGCACCGCCTTTTAACGCCACTTTGAGAGCTGCAACCTGGTCTTCCTTACACCAATTATTTCTTACTGCTGCTGTTTCAAATTGCAATTTGAAAATGTTGAACGACGTTGTTCCGTCGAATGTCGGAGGCTTTAATTTAATTCCGCTGACTGATTTCTGGATTTGAGTAGCACCGCCATTATTTTTAATATCTATAATCTCTTTTTCCAGTTTCAAAAACCTTTCATTAGCCGCTTCAAATCGTTGTTCCATTTGACATTTTACTGTATCCACTTTGGCATCTAAGGTAATGGACATTTCGCGAAACTTTTCACTGACTTCGGATATAAAATGCCGTTGAATTTTTTCTTGTTGTTCCAATCGTTCTAGCACAGTTTCTTGGCCGGTTCTCATTTCGGTTTTCAAATTTTCTTGGCCAATCAGCATTTCACTTTTCAAAATTTCTTGGCCGGTTTGCAAATTTTCTTAGCCGGTTCTCATTTCGGTTTTCAAATTTTGTTCTAAACCGCTCATTATTTGTTGCATCGCCGCCATTAACGAAATTTGTAGGAGCTGAGGTAAGTTTACTTATTGCTGCTGGAGCTATGGTTGCGCCGACATTTGTTGCCCCTTCCATTGGATCCTCAGCATTAGGTACTCCAGTATTGAATTCGTACTGGTCTGGATCGATGTTCTGTTCCAGCAAAACGTTTTGTAACCTCTCTTGTAATTCCATTTTGCTTCCCGCTGTAGGAAAACCCCGTGCGTTCAGCTCGTTCTTCAATTCCAAAACTTTCAACTCCATGTCTTCTTATTCACAATCCCACCGCTGTCACCAATTGTTACGTTTTTCCCTAGCAGGGATTCAAACCACTCCACGGCACGATCACTGGATTGTGAATAATTAAACTACTTGCTTATTTTTCACTTTAACTTTTATTTAATAAACACCACAATTCACTTTCACAGTACTTTTATTTTACTGTTACTTTTAATTTTCCACTATTTCACTTTTTATTAGTTTTTCCCGATTTTAATTTATCGCTTTCCCAATTCAGACTGAATGTCTATGCTTTCTACTCACGTATTTATACTCATTTTGCCCGCTTCTCGGTCATAGTAGAATTTTCCATTTATTTATTATTTCGCCTGTATACTGCGATTCATGCTGGTTTCCAAATACGAGCTTAGTACTATTCAATCATAGATGTCACCCGTGTCCGTAACAAAAATATGTATATAAAAAAACTTAAATTTTGACATTAAATGAAATTTTTCACTTTCAGGGTTGAACATTAAAAAACCCATATTTTTCGTAAATTTCCCATCAAATAATAGCTGCTCTGGATAGCGGCTCCGGATAGTTTGCTGTTAAATAAATTGTGTTTACCTATAAATTGCGCATTAATTGGATTTTAAATAGAGAAAACTGCTTGCTCCGTATCGCTATCCAGAGCGAATACTAAAGTACGGCTTATTTCGCCGGTATACTGCGTTCATGTATACTGTCTTCCAATTGCGAACATTTAGTTTTTCTATTCAATCAGAGATGTCACCTGAGTCCATAACATTTCTATGGGTTATTTAGTGAAGATAAGAACCGCACTACTAGCGGTTCACTAGCGCGTACTAGCGGTTGGTCGATTGGAAAGCGACTATTATGATTTGTTTGTTTAAATAAGAGGCACTCAATTTTATTTGTTTTCAGGAACATTTTTTGGGCTTACTTCACAGAGTTAAATTCTGGGTTAACTTCCCAAAACGTCCCCTCCTCCACTCGTCAAAGAAGTACATCTGGCATAGTGATTTTATTTCTATATTTGATGCTCTTCAATATCGAATAGACCGACATCACGATGAAACGAATTTCGACCAAACAAACCGACATCCAACATAAGAAACCACTTTTATTAAAAAAAAGTTTTTATGTACATACATACGTCTTACATCAAGATCAAGATTTTCCTATCGCTCGCGCCTTACACACACATATGTGTACACTATATATGTACATAAATGGTAAAGTTGTATTATGATGATTCACATTTCGAACCGTCGACTGTAATCACATGTTGATAAAATAAAATAAATAAATAAAACAACTGACAACAACAACGATACGACATTTTTTTTTTACAATAATATTAGTGAAAATAAAATAAATAATAAATAAAATAGAATTATTGTTGTAGTGTTTTGTTGTTAAAAAATATTTTTTTTCCACCGTGCAGTTGTAAAAGCAGTCAACGTCGTTTTGTTAAATTAAATTATTGATAATTTACAATAAAATTAATTTTTCTTTTTTGTTTTTTAATTTTAGTTTTCAGTTAAATTTTTTATTTTATTTTAATTAATAAAGATTTGTTATTTTATTTGTAAATTTTATTGATAAATATTAATTCGTGTGTTTGGTCGTCGTCGCGGTTTTTTTTGTGTTCGATTCAAAAATTACTAAGTGGTGTTGTTGGTGTTTTGTTGTTTGTGTGAAATTAATTAATTAATTTTTTGTTTTAACAACAACAACAAAGTTTATAGTTTATTGGTGTGCTTTTGAGTGAATTTTACTGTTGTTGTTGTTGTTATAAATTAGAGTGTTAATTACAAATAATTAATAGTTGTGTATATAGTGTAACAAAGTCTACAACAAAACTATATCAATAAATGATTTTCTGTTATTCGTCGTGCGACTAGTTTGGTTGGTTTTGTGTGTGCTGTCGATGGAATTACATTTTATTTTTTACTTCTAACTACATATATACACATACACTACACACTAACGGGTTACAATAAAATTGCATTTAAGATGTAACAAAAACAAACAAACGAAATAAAAAAAAACAGTCAAGACACAACAAAGTGGATTGAACTTTGTTTGGTGGCATAATCTCTAATTCGATCATGATAACAACAATTTGTAGATTCGATTATCTTATTTAATTTCGTTTTGTTGTTGTTGTCAATCTAAGACTTGGCTTTTTGTCCGAGCAATCATAATATATAAACCAATACAAGAATAGTATTGTGATATGCGAACAGGAAAAGCGGATTTGTTGATTCGGCCATTCATCGACATATATTATTGTACACATAATTGTATTGTGTATATCGCCTTTTGTAATCGTATGTATTCTATATACTTATAAGACACTATACAATAATATAATTTGATACAGATAAAAATGCCAGTGTGGAGTTTTTTTTTCGTCTTATTTAGATAAAAAAAAAACACAAATTATTCCATTCAAGGTTAAGCAAAGGTTATATTTTGTGTTCAAGATCAAAAATTTTTCAATCATTGATTTGTGTTTTTCAATAAGCTTCAATTTTGTTATGTGAATGATCGGTTTGATATAGGCGAGAGAGTGAGAGCAATTACTCCCAGTATATGTATAGGTACAATCACTATTGGGTCCAGCCTATTAATTAAATGCCATGGTCGATAAATAACCATTTCCTCATTAGCCTGAATGCTCACAAAACGATAATACTCGGTACTTACACTATCAGCCGTAATCATTTATCGTACTCCTCTGTTTAACATTATCAAACAAAGCTGTTACCGTTGCCCTATCGAAACTAAAGGTGACGTGGTTAGCCACTCCTACCTGTCGTATGGTAAAATACTTTGTAAGGAGGTTTAACCCGAAGCTGAACAACCACGAAATCGTAGGTTTGCCCCATCATGGGCCTTTTGTGGCATTGAGTGCGGAACCTTAAAGGGTTCCAGCCAACTTTAATAATAATTATAAAAGAGGCTGTTCTCGAAACTTCTATGAAAAGCTTTCCATTGACATTTTTTTAAAAAATAAACGTATTTGATTAATCGGAGTGATCATATGATTATCCCCAATTTCGTCTAACTCCCTTTCAGATTTTTCACTACAGTAGGCCTACTGGCATCCTGATCGCGATAAGTTCAGTGGTTTGGTTCTTTGCAGTCTTCATGTTGGAGTGGTAGTCAGCATAAAGCGTATATGTCCAGATTTGTTGCATGATGCTTTATTTCATCCGACAGGATCGATCTTTAGATCTCGATAGAGGTTGTAAGATTTTATTTTGAACTGTTTGTATAATTTTGATATTTGTCTTCTTGGCACAACCCCATAGTTGACTACCATATATCCATACAGATTTCAGCTTGATTTTGCTTCATTTAATTTTATTCGCAATTTCTTTGCCCAATTACATATCAGGTAGAAACCTTCTGTAATTTACTAGTGGAGTCATTGATGTTCTTTGCTGTTGCAAGTATTACCGTGACATAGGCTTAACTCTCCATTGTTGCTTCTGTAATTGGTATATCTCTAGTATACAGAAGATATAGGAGTGGTCGAAGAACACTCCCTTGTGGTACTCCTGCTGTTATTTTTTTTAATTGGGAGTATTCATTCTTATATCCTACTCGGAAGTGCCTCTCTGATATGTATAATTTCTAAATTAGGCAAAAATGCTATGACCCGTTATAAGGTCATATCGATTAACATTTATGAAATGTTTATAAAAGTATAACGCTATCTCATAGCTTGACTCATTCCAATGTATGGAGTTTCCACCATAGTTTTCTGTTCAAATACACCTTGACATCGAACAATGTACTTCTATTTTTATTTACCTGCTACACTGTCTCGATGGACCCATTGTGACATTTATTGCCAAACGAACAGTTTCAGTTTCGAAGTACGTTTGTTGTCTGAAGTAGGATCTTATATTTGCGGTCTGTCGAAAGAATATGAAGGATCGGAGTACAAGAAATGCTCAACAGGTTGTTATTCTCTTCTAGTACACTGCTTCCAGTTTGCATTGTACTGATTTTTCAAAAATTATGTTTTATATCACTGTTCCAATGAAGATTTAAGATACGCGACATTATATAGTCTCTATTGGTACAATCCGTTGTATGACAGTATTTATCTCTCAAAGCAGTTTGGATGTCACCAAAGATGTAAGTGTGACCATCACAACATTGTATCTCTATCTTTTGGAGTACTGATCTCAAAAATTAATTTATTGTTACCTGAAATACTGTGATGCACCAAACAAGAAGATATATTTTATTCCATAAGCTGAATCCCTCTTGAATGGGAGGTTTACCCAATTAATAATCGTAGGCTCCCAATCAACCCAATAATATCTATGAGCAGTATTTGCATCATTCTATTCGGTCTTAACGTTTACCTTTTGTTTAAAAGTTGGTGGAAAATAGCCGTGCTATATGTGTCCGTACTGAACAGGCCCATGTTTTTACAAGGAACATAAATTGTCAAAGTGTTCGTTTAAAACCTCAACTGAGGTATGTCAAGTACGAGAAGTTTTTTGATTCGATTCGACGAGGCTGAAATAAATATTTTTACCTGACACAAACCGGGTGTTATGTACCAGTAGAAGGTCTTGTCCAGATTTTAGATCCAAGATTTTAATGAAATTAGTATCAGAATCTTTGCGTGCAAGCCCATCAGTAGCCTTATTACTCTCGACATCAGTGTGCCTTGGTACCCACATCAAAGATACTCTGTAATTGACGGTTGCTTAATTATATTCAGACAGCCCAATACCGTTTTGTACCCTCTTCAGGTGTACGGGGTGCGTTTCTGTATGGTTGTAGACCCTTGTCTTTTAAAGGGCAGTGATAGATAATACAGAGAAGATAAATTATTGTACTTTTCGATTTAATATTTATAGCCGGAAACTAGCCAGATTACCAGAAAAAGTGTATGTTCCATTCGTATGACGATATCATCAGCGCAACAGTAGTGTATATGGTGTCATTTTGTTGAATTAGCAGTGAGCACAAGAATGGAGAAATCCATTTTGAGAAAATAAATTCCTCTCGGTCATCGTTCTCCAATCTTTTACTAGTTGATGGATATTTGATTAATACAACATCCTCAAAACCATCAGCCTCCAAGTTTTATAAGGGTCGCAGAACTTTTTCCATGCATTTTCCTTTATGGTATGCATGTTTAGAAATCAACTAATCTTCTATTTGTTTAAGAAATAAGAGCCGTAAGTCTATGGGACCGACTTTAGGCTCAATAGCTTATTTCTTTAAAATTAAGTAACATTCTTTTTCTCTTTCGTACTTCAGAGTTCAATTTGCAGATAAAGAGAGAGAGAGAGAGAAAGAAAGAAAGAGAGAGAGAGAGTGAAAGAGAGAGAGAGAGAGAGAGAGTGAGAAAGAATTTGAGATAGATAAAGAGAGTCAAAGAGAAACCCCCTGACATGGTCATTGTCCTATAATGTGTCGAGCTAGAGAAAGTGTATTATCCAAGAGACAGCTGAGTTAATCCATAAACTATGTACATTCTTGACTATAATAACTGTTTGTTGTCTATAAAAAACATGATTCAATGATTCTTCTTAGGAGTGTAGTAGTTTTAGGTTACCGAGCACCGACTGTTTTCCTTATTAGCGTAACGAGTTGAAACAAAAGCTTGTTTATCAACAATTTGACTATTTCTGTTGGTTGTTCTGACGTATATCGCCCAATAACAAATAACACGTATTTTTGCTCAATACAAATTTAAATGTATGTCAAGTATAATCAAAAGGCTTTTGCTTGGTGCTTGTCGAGTGCCGTGTGATCACTAAAACATACATACCTAATTTCTACTTAGTGTTATCTAAGAAATGGTGAACAGTTTTCTTCCATATGGATTGTGGTAATGGATCGACTTGTTAGAAAGAACTGTAAGATCACCAAAATTTCTTGATGTGTAACATTTGGCACGCGTGTGTAACGTTTGCCATGACTGCTTTATGTAGTTTTGTGGTAAAACAAAATCGAGTGTATACAGATGCTGAGTGATTTAAAATAGGATCGAGTGGGTTTTATAATGAGTGCCTAACTTACTGTGGTGACATAAAGCTGAAGGAGAATAGTAGTACTCAACGTGTTGTGTGAGAAGTACTTCTGAATGATACACATCAATCTTATGGAACGGAGGTTATTCTAAAATGCCGATTATCCTAATTTAAGAAGAACATGACAGAATAAGATTTTGAAATAACAATTTGAATGCTTATATTATATGAAATCTCGTTTTTGATCAAAATAGTTACTGAGATATGACCCTCTATCATTTTACAGTTATTACAATAAAGTAGTGCACAACCAAGTATTGATATCTACTTAGATGTCCTTCTGATTACCTCTCCAAGTAGAATAACATATTAGAATGTTAACATTAATCGCTACAAAACTAAAAGAGGCTGGTTTGACTATCAACTTTCAAAAAAGCAAGTTTTTAATGAAAGAAGTAAATTATCTGGGTTTTGTCGTTGGTGAATTTGGCTTAAATCTGATCCGGAAAAGGTGGAACCACGATCTCACCAGTGCTAATCGACCCTTAATATTCAAGATCCATTTTGATAAGGTGCGCTGGTAGAGTTTTTTTAACAAATGAATCAGGATGGAAATGGGCGTCTAATTTCAATCAAAGCACTGTCAAATGATTCAACTACTGAACTAGAATATGTTGCAGCTGTTATCACCGTATAAAATTCCGAGCTTATTCCGACCTTATATTTTCTTACGATAATTTCAGATTTTTCTAGTCTCAAGTGGTTGATGGCTCAGAATGATTTGAATGGTATTTGAATTGTTCCCGCTGAGTCCTGAATGATTGGATACTGTGTTGTAATATTTACTCTAAATGAAATAGATGTCACTGCGGTATGTCGCGAGGGTCACGAATACAAACAACTTTGAGGAAATATATTATCTCAACCAATTCTGTTTTCAAAATAGTATAGAAAATGGGCTTTATATCCCCGTTAGCATGATGACCTCTTTGATTAAAGATATTCATGATCACCCTTTGGCTGCACATGGCGGCATTCTAGAATCACTTGAACGTCTTCAAAATATTACTAGCCCAGAATGTGATAGGATGTGTATGGTTAAGTAATGAGTTTTGAAACGTGCAAAACCTTCAAGAGTTCCAATAAGCTAAATACACGTACTCTAGGAAAAATCGTTATGGCACAGTGCCCTTGGGATTAGCCATTTACTCGCCACAAGCTAATGCATCAG
This sequence comes from Tipula lateralis, assembly GCA_963932295.1. Lineage (NCBI taxonomy): Eukaryota > Metazoa > Arthropoda > Insecta > Diptera > Tipulidae > Tipula > Tipula lateralis. The sequence continues at coordinate 123,675,963 of OZ010737.1, forward strand.
TGCCTTGGGAAAAGTATATGCCTGAAGTCGCTTATGCCCTGCGTGTACAACATTACGTGGAACTCTAACAATCTTTACGTCAAATTTATTAATTGATGTGTCTGTCCCGGTGCTGAAACAGAGATCACAGCAAGAACACTTACTGCACTGACTATACTTTCCATGGAAAATCCAACAAAAGGTGTGATACCCAATCGTGATTACAACATCAACATATTAAACCATAATCTAAATATGCAATTAACGTAATTTTATAAATAAAACACAAATAATTGGTTAGATGCCAAATTACATGCTGAAGCATGCAATCAACATATGTACAACGCGCGCGTACATGTATTTAAATTCACCCGACTTCATTTGAAGTCAGAAGATGTTGAACGGAGTATATGTGTCACCCGTTATTGTGTAGCCTCTCTGTATATAGTAGACCAAACACGGACCAGTCGCACTCTATAACAATTTCACTTTTCTTCGCAGGTTACAATCAAACCATTCATAGTGCCATGCCATTTTGACATGTAAATTATTCAAAACCGACCGAAATTAAATTAATTTTTTTTGTAAAAATTACACGAAATATAATTAACATAGATTAAGTAAATACGTAAATTTAATTAAAAATTTAAAACACAATATAATTTTATAATTTTACATATCGCACAGTGTTTTGTGTGTCAAAAAATTTGTTAAATTTAGTTGTTGTGGTTGTGCTGGTATATCGAACTCGTATATGTGTGTGCATCGTACGTGCGAGTCGATGTCAGTTGAAAAAGTGTCGGTTGAATTTGACGTAGAAATTTTGAAAGTTCCAAAATATTTATAATTTAAGTAGGGTTTTGGTGGACGTTTTGAAAATGATTTTGAAAAGTGTTTTGTTTGATACATAAGGACGAAAGTGGATTAACCTGGATTATATTTTGAGGTAAGAACTCTAATTACTGTATACATTATATAAGCCATACTTTCGAATAAATAAAATTTCGATCTAATTGGGGTGACCAGATGGTAACTCCGATTGTTAGCTCAGACTAATTAGTAGAACTAATATTTGATGTGGGGGTTAATCATTATATTTTTCCCACTCAAATTGTTATAAAAGACTAGAGTCAAATTGAGGATGTATATACACTATTGGATTTAAAAAAATCAAAAATATCGAAAAAAATCCAATATTTTTATTTTTTTAAATGCAGATTTAAAGTCTATTTCAATACCTATCCATTGGTACCTATTTATTCGTGACATCAAACTGGGGGTAAAAATCGGAGAAAAACATAACAGCTTCCATTCGATGCTGCATTGATTTCACCAAAGTTTCCACAAAATCTTAAGATATTACCTCCCATTAATCTACGACCTGTTGCAGTTCCTAGAGATTCGTTGGAGCAAAATCTCAGGCTCGAACCTCCCATAAATGTTCGATAGGTTTGAGTTCCGGACTTCGAGCTGGCCACTCCGTAACAGGGACAACCGCCTATTGAAGATTCTCGTTTACTATACGCAGAAAATTTTCACTAATAAACCCGGCCAAAGGTACGACGTACTCCTCAAATACTTCCTCAATGTACGATTGTAAAGTTGTTACTCTGGATCGACAGCCAGTATTGGCCCGGGTGATGAACTACAAGATCTGTTTTCACTTTTATTGATATTCCTTCCCTGAACATGCACCACCATACGAGACACGTCCTTCAATGCAACATTGTGTATATCGCTCTTCTTGTCATCTGTATACACGTTCGCGCCCTTTGGTGCCATATAAACACATCCTGCACTCGTCAGAGAACAGGACTCATCTTCATGTTTGTCCAATTCAATTGCTTTCGAGCGAACTCACAACGAGCTTGTCGGTGGGCTGCGGTCAATTTTGTGTGCTGGTCTGTGTGCGGTCAGATTAACTTCTCGAAGTTGTCTTCTAAGTGTCCACCGACTGACTTCGACTTTCATCACACTGTGTTATAGGATTCGATAGGACGAGATCGCCCAGATCTTTGTTGCCGTCTGAAACCACCAGTTTTCTGATATCACTGCCACGCTCGACGAACGGAGAATCGGCTCAAATATAGTTTTGAGGCACTTCACTTTGGTGCTGCCCAGCATAAATTAGTGCAACCTCTGGTGTGGTATCCAATTCGTTGCTCCGATTGAAGATGTAATTAATAGAGGACCGTTTAGGCTAGGCGTCGATATGCGAATGATTACAATTCCGAGCGAGATATTTCATGTCATGCTATGATATTGTTTTTGTGAAATTAGTTTTAGAAATTAATTCGAAAGCCTACTGTATGCATTTGACAGAAAACCACTGAGTTGCCATGCTACAAGTACAAAAAATCTACCACTAGATAGGTATTGAAAAAGACTTTGAATCTGCATTAAAAAAATTAAAACAATAATTGGATTTTGAACTTTTGTACAAAATTGAGTAATGTGAGATTTTTTTACATCCAAGTGCAGTACTTCCATGAAAATTCAAATCAATTTCATTTTGCCTTAGAGATGGTTCCATGATTATAAGCTCTGTAATTCTAGTCTTAACAGTCGAGGTATAGTGAAATCTCTACAGTGAAATGTATGTATTGCATGCGTTTTTTCGTTCATACGATGATACCCAAGCAAAATTATACAAAATTATCATCTATACGTTGCAGATTGAGATTCGAACCCGGTAATTGCGAACATTTGAATGTCCTATTAGAACAACAATACTAACTTAATCATAGAAAACACTTTGTTATACTAGAATTGTTTTTGCTCGGCAGATCACAAACTATCGTGATGAAGGCCAAAAATGGCAATCTTTATAGCTTCACTTACGCTATTAAATGACACAGTCATGAAATTTATTAATTACAGGATTGTTAAGTGTCACGGGCTCGGTGGTTATAAGTGCCGATGTCATAACTGGATATGACGATGCCATAACTGGAAACCATTAACCTGTCAAAACGACGTAATGTCGCTGATTTTATCTTAACCAATTTGATGTTATGATCAAATTGGACAAACTAACAAGAAAGAGGAAGTATCGGGTTCAAATTCCGATATCAGTAGAATGCTTAAAAATGATTTTTCATCATTTGAAGCGATATGAATGAACATATATTTTGTGCTACTAAAAAACCTTTCAATAGCAATCCTCGAAATTTAGTTTAGTGTGAATGTTCCGTAGTGAATAGCAAATTATTATGTACGGTTAAGCGTTGAACAACGTGTGCACGTGATTATTAACATAGACAGCGCCTAGTGAGATAACCGGTTCGATAGATAATCAGCCAACACAAGTAAATCACCGAAATGCAGGATTCATATCATCTTCAGTTTTTTCAAAAACAAAACTTGTTTTGCCAAAGGCACATCATTGGCGAGCGCTACTGATTGATGATAATAAACTTATTTTATCCTATAAAATGGATGCTATATAGATACTGAAGACATATGGTTCCAACAGGATGGCGCTTAGTGTTACATAGCACATACTTCGATCGCCATTATGTACGAGAAATTTGAGAGCTGGTCAACACTGATATCACGCGATTTGATTTTTCTTGAAACTTCTACCTATCTTAAATACTGAAAACATAATGTATGAAGTCAACATAATGAACAACATCCAGCATGTTCGGCCAAATTTATGCATGTGACCAAATAAACATAAATATTCCATACTTACTGCCATAAAATTATCTTTCCAATAATTTTGGATTCTAAAGCCTCGCATTGAATTTTAACTGTACATTTAGTTGTATGAGGTCAAAAAATTATATTTGGAGTAGCTTGGCAGCCATATTCTCAATTCGATAAATCTGAACAGTCTATGTCTGGTTATAATCAATTTGATTGGTTTATTTCGTGTGTAAGGAATTGTAGAAAGGCTACTAGTGTATCCGGTTGGTAATATGACGAGTAATGTTTGATATTTTTGAGCCAGCCTTTTTGGGATAGCTCCAACATTGTCACTGTCAACTTGTGAAGACTACTCAGTTTTTCATTCAAATTATCTTGCATTTCATTACATTGAATTTATTACCTCTTTGTGCTTTTGAGATAGAGAGATACTCCCATAAGACACTCCCATAAGTGTATAAACGAATGGAACACAAAAAAAGGCCGAGAGTGATACATACTGAAAAAAAACTACAAGAAAGACAAAGATGTGTGTCATTACTATATTGTTCCATACAGTACTAGACCATGTCAAGCACAAGCTATAAATATTTTAACACCACTGGTATACAGTGAGATCTCATAATACAACCATATCTTTTAATTTAAATATTACTTTTGGATAGACTTAACTAATGATAAGCTGTTACTACCACATCAACAAAGCAAGAAACTCCTCATTCACAGCGACTGGAATTTATTTTAAACCTAGTAATATAACGATAATGTTACTGAAAACAAACTTAGACAATAATCGAAAGGAGGGTAAACTATATGGTAGTAGATAGCATTAACCGGAATGAATCAGTTTAAGAAAATATGGCGGAATCTAAGGGTATATCTTCATACAGATGGTGTAGTCTAATAAACTCCCGACCTCCGACTGGTATAGTCAAATAAGTATTGGATTATGGATTTCGATAACAAACTCATCTAATGTCAGTTCCAAACCCCTTTTTCAAGGAAAGGAACGGTTGCATTCGGTCTATTCGACTAACTAAACTGGAACACAACTAATGTATAACTCTTAGTTCTTGGACAGTCAGATATTCTGTCATTTTTTAAGGTAGTGATAGGTGCGAAAATAATCCTTCTCAAATGCTTGTGTAACCCTTAATTGCTCATAACATCGATTAATTTCAGTTTTATCAGATCAAATTTTCAAAATCAATCGTCTCATTAGATGACTACATTTGACAGAATATTACGTTGACCGGCATTTCTCCTGTGTTGTGCGTGTTTTGCACTATAATACGCAATCAAGAACAATGTATGTCGTTCATCTAATTTTCTTTGATCGGAATCGGCCACTCTCGTTAAATGATTCGGTTGAACCTCTCCACTCTGCCATCTGACTGTAGGCTCAAACGATTCGTCCGAGCTTTTCTAATGTTGAGTGTCCTACATAGAACAGCGATTAGTTGTAACATGAAATTTCTTCCTTTATCGTTGTGTAGCTATAATGGTGTTCCATAACTGCTATCCACTCGTTTATCGATGCACTTGCTATTTTGACTCTTTCCTGGTTTCAAAGGACTCAAAGTTGGATCGTCCGCAGTTATTATATTATACCTCTTCATGGCTCTATCTCTCGGTGAAATTGTAGCTTATCTTCCAATTTCTACCATTCTCCTTTTGATTCCACCACAAGACACCATGTGTCTCTTATGGTGGACACTTGCACTTTCCTGTCCTTACAGTGACTTTGTCAAATTCTCAGGTGCTTTCAAGCTTGTTGTTTTCCTTTAACCGTTGTGCTTTCGTTAACCTTGCAACAAGACCGAATAATATTGGTTCCTACAGCTCGTTCCATCCACCTTTTCATCCTTATGTTACGATATGGCCAATTTCTTTGGGACTTGCCAATATGATAATTTTAACTGTCGATGATTCCCACTCGTTCATTAAAGATTTTCAAGTTTCCCACATCTTCAACATTTTTTCGATGTTGTTCTCTCTCATTGTGAATTACTTCTCTTCCTGCTCTCCTTGACGGTGCTGCCACTACGGTGCTGCCAGTAACTCGTCTTACCATGCAAATTTCTCTAGTATGCCTGCTGCTTTCAATTTCTTTACGCGTTCCGACGTAAACGCTTTCTTCCCAGTTTTGATTTGCAGAGAAACAAAATCTCCTGCACGCTATTTCTTTTCACTCATATACAGTTGCTTCCTCATTATATCGTCACGAATAACGTTGATCATAACGTCGAACGATCATGACAATGTCTCAGTTACTCTTTGTTTCCTTGTTTTGAGCTGTATGTGATGAATATAGCTTGCATGTACTTGCCGTCTCAGTTCCAAAGCTTCCTTCGGTAGTCGTACATAGGGTCTGCCATATTTCTTTGTTAAAATTCAGTTAAAATTGCATCCGTTCATGCGCAATTACAATTTTGAACTGAATTATAAATACCAATTTCTACTTGGTTGCTGCAACGGCTGTTGTTGAAAAGACTAGATTAATTGTTTTTAAACTGTCGATCTCACCGCTTAACTCATTTATCTCTGTCAATATTTTCCATTTGGCAAATTTTTTTTCCCTCTCACAGTTTTTATTGGACTCTAGCTGTCCTTGCATCAGATCTTCTTTTAGGAGCTTTCGCTCTTTCCATTGGTTGTGTAACAGCGTTTCGTGTTCAAGATTGGCTCTTATCCTGCAACAAACAAGCTGTGTTTGTCAATTGTCTATAATTTGGATTCGAATCGTAAAGTGTGACCCGTAACAATTAGTGCCAGAAGCGGAATTGGTAATTACGTTAACGTGATACCGCTATCGTGTTGAAGAGTGCTAGATCGCCTACAGTAATTTTTTAAACGACCCGATAGGGGCAGGATGCAAAAGGAATTTTTCACCGTGAGATTACGATCTGTGTGGTGAAGGAACACCCATCTTCCATGCCAGCACTATAGGCTGGCATGGAACTATGCAATGTGCAGATGGTAAGGAAATCGGACCTAAAGCCGTTCGTCATCGAATTCGCTGTAATGGCGTAAAAGTAAGGACGTAAATAAGCAAAGTGCGAACAAGTATAGGGAGTGCCTTGAGCACCAAAATAGATTAGAGATAATTAAAAAAAAAAATAAACGAAATCCAGTATATTTAATTCAAGGACAAAGTCAGTTCTTAGTCTCGAAAGACGTACTCGAAGTGAATTAGTAAGATTAAGCTACCAACACCGTCCAACAGAAAGGTAAGACCAATGTGGCACAAAACACAGTATTACCGATATATTTGATCCATTTCGATTGTTACTCGGTTGCCGTAACAGAGGAAGCGATACACAAATTGTTGTCTTTCTCTTGGCCAAATATTTATAAAGGTTGTGCATCACTGATCAAATCCAATAAATTTGTACGTTTTCTTGTCGTACTTCTGGTTGTATAGGCATACAAACGAAATCGGATCCGAACTAAACTAGAATAACCGTAAAATACGTCTGGAATGTTCCATAATGTAGCCTTCCCCACACTCGTAACCTCACTCAAAATTGTCATGACAAATTTGTTGTTTTGAAATATATTCAATAAAACGTCAATCACCAACCGTTTATACATTTATATAGATACGAAGCGAGAAATGCAATCGCAAAGTGGCGCACACATATATAATGATCAATGGCGCCATTTATATTTAATAACGACGCTAATATGTAATTAATTTTATTTATTTGATTCATTTTTAATTGAAAATAATTACACAAATCTTAATCGTCCGGCAATAACACAGTTTTATATAATGGCAACCAACACAAATGGGATAACGATTGCCAAATATTTGCTGGTTTTGTAATGTCAGCGTGTACGCGCAGGACACACATGGTCGGACATAGTGACAGATCGGAGACGCAGACTGGTCACATGCATAATTTAATTGGTCTGCATGCAGTAATAATAAGAAGTCTAATTGAATTATATAAACATCCACTGTGTACTCGTTTATATGACTCCTCTATAAGTGTATATGGCTATTTGTATGAACAGAAGATGATGTGATGATGCTCTTTGATCTCAATCACGAACTATGTTTGTGTTGTTTTAATTATTTAATTAAATTAGCTTTTGTTGTTGTTTTTGATTTTAATTAAATCATTTAAATTAATTTATATGATGAAGACACACAGATATAGTTTTATTATTGATCTCAATTTTGTGGTACTGTGTGTGGTGTTATTATAGTGTTACAGGTTTATTGCCTAACGTTATACGTATCATATCATATTTGTTGACAGGAGGCCATCTATCTATTAGGTGTACAACTTTGATTCCCCCGCTTGTCTATAGATAGCGTTACCGCAGTATAATGTCGTCGATATAAATACATCATAGATGCCGCCTATATCTTCTGTTATCTTGACACATAATTTTGCCAACCCGTGGTTCCAGTTTGATTTAGTGTATTATGAGCTATTCAACCCGTCTAAAAATATTACAGGGGGTCATTATTTGAACGACCCTCTGTAATATTTTTGAGAATTGGACAAGATAAAGTAAATTTGCAGCTCGACATGACAACGCTCGACCTCATGTTCTGATATTAGTCTAAATATACTTTGAACGTGAAACGAAAAGTTTTACACCCTACACCCTACCCTACATAGTATAGTCCAGATGTTTATTTTTCTGACTATCTCCTGCGTTTTGATCGTTGGCAAACGGCTTGGCTAATCAGCGCTTCCGGCCTTACGAAGAAGTCAAAAATTTGATCGTTTTGGGTAAGATCTGTACAAGTTCCAATATTCCGTTTTATCGATTTTCAAGCCCTTTGTTACAGAGACCAAAAAAGCTGTTTTTTTTATAACTCGTCACTTTCTGATTTGCATCGTTGTAGATCAACCAAACTGGTTAGGACGGAGTTCCCTAGCTCTTGAGCTTTCTCGGTTTATTACTACTTAGAGGAAAGAAAGTTGAGCGATGGTCAGAGATAGTTATCTCATTTTTCGCAGGCACCGTGACTTGAGGATCGCGGTACATTTATGAGTTGCAATAAGAATATGCAACAATGCAGGGAAGACGAGAATGTATATTGTACTGCAGACGATTGACTATGGTACAAAAAACCACAATTATAGGAGGTCATTGAGTGTTAAAAAATTTATTAAGGTAGCTCACAATGAGACGGGCTCATTTAAATCAAAATTTAATCAAAATATTTGGCACTTGATGATAAAATTCATGAAATGTTTGAGGCTATTGCTTCCTATTGCTTTAATGATTCGTATAATTTCAATGTCAGGTCCTTATGTACTGAGCATTGTCCTTAAGTACTGAGCTCGTTAAATTAATAACATATCTTCAGTTGATATCGGGTCAACTATCTGACTCCGTCGGTTTTGTTCACGAACCAGCTCTCATTCGGTCCGGATTAGCACGCAGAACGTGACCGAGCCAGGTTTCGCCCTGTACTTAGTTTTCATGCAGGATAGAAGGAATTCCTGATCGTTTTGGTTCATATATCATATACAAATGATTCGTTTCTCGAATGCCAATGGTTCTGATCAATACTCAATTTCAGCTAGTCGCCTTTACCCAATATTTGGATTTCAGAAGTAGAGGTAGAGGATATAAAGGCCGATTATCAGTAGCAAAGCGGATCGTGGTATCGTAAGTATTGCGAGACCCAAGACACTTGAATCTCATCACTCCTTCAAACGTGTGATTACCACTATTGAAAACAATTAAGTGTTGGTCTTTAAAGCCACAAATAAGATCTTTGGTCAAGACTCATTGATTTTGGGCCAACGGAAGTTGAACACTGATCTAGTGGGTCAAGTATATATTTACTCCGTTACCACATACCGTCTGCATATGTCAAAAGTTTATTAGTTTGTCGGCATAATATATTGCCATTAGGTATTTCACTTTTACGGATGATGTATTCCCACATGAGATTAAAAACTGTCTGTCAAACACCAAACTGTGTGGTGTTACTGTCATTTTAAACAGGTGTACGTATTTGTTTGGTACTCCTAAATATTTAAACCCATTCCATAGCCTCTCTTGAAAAAAGATCAGTCATTGACCAATTTGGACGGAATACTCCTTGATAGATACTAATAATTCCCACAGTCAGTGGAGTGGCAGTTGCCAAGATAATATAAGACAGTAAATAATGGGATTTGTGTCGTTGCACAAATGTCGTTTTTACTTTATCAGACAGTGTGAAAGTGATCTTTTTATGTGTAAGGTCGCGTAGGTTTTCTAATTGACTGCATGCCACACGTCCTGATCGTTAATCTCATGTCTGGGAATTTTAACCCGAGAGTGTCTTATTATGTTGGGGGTATCCGATTGTTAAGGTTTGGTTGACATGTTAAACATAACCCTAGTCATGGTTTCGAGTTGTCAGCCTTCCCTTGCGATTCAACTAGACATAGTATTATAGATCAAAGCGCTAAAATCTAACTCGTTTTTTTAAAACATATTTTGCTTTTATCTTATGGTATCGATGTTACAGGTGTGTTACTATATAGGCTGTATCATTGACATTGGCCATTCGTTCTCAATCAAGATGTTACCTAGGGTTTTTTCATAAACTTGACAAAAACCTTGGAACGTATACACTGCGGATAAGTTTGCAAATTAAGGAATGACTTACCTCCAGAATTTGTATTGGTGCTCTCCCATATTGCCTTTTACACAAGGATGATTTTAACTGGTGCCTTTTATCATCTCTTATCAAGAAGCTGCCTACATATTGGCTGCTGAAATGTTTGACCTTCAACTAGCAGCTGCTATACTACATCTGCATCATTGTAATTTATAAAGCTGGAATATTTTTACTTTCAGAAATATTCAGAAAGAATGTACTAACGAATCCTACAGCAATATAAAATTGAGACTTCTGCTTTTAAGCAGAATATCAGCTGACTTTTAGAGATTAATTGGCTTTAGTTTCAGCGACACCTTGCTTAAACCTAACCTTCAAAATTTGAATCCGACTTTCCAGTTGAGTTGCAGAAAATGCACAAAGTGATTTCTTTGGCAAGGACATCTCTGTGTCATTTAAACAACCGCCATATTATGGTGCGTTTGTGGAAGGATCTCGTCAAGGTTAATGTGTTCTTGGCAACATAATTAGAGCTGATCTACAATTATAAACCTTCGCTTAGCCATATTTACAATCTTCCGGTATTTTATGTAACAACGTGACCTTATGAAAATTAAGACTTGTCGATTACTAGCCAGATTAGAGAGCTAACCGATTAGCAAATCTAACCTTGTGAGTATAAAACTCCATACAAATACTTAAGCTGACCGACCAGATGGCTCAGAGTTTAACGCCGAGGTACGGAGGTTGACTCCCGATAATGTCCTGTATTGTCAGTACTATGGCTGTAATGGCGTTAGGTAGAATGTAACTAAACGAACCTTTGAGCCTCCCAAATAGATTACAAAAATAAACTTTATGTGTTGAGTGCAGCACAATAACCGAATTCAATTATCAATTAAACTAATCTGAGTACATGTAAGTACAGCCTTAATAAATAATTATTCAAATCGTGCTTGTCACTTTATATTATGTAGGACAGTAGGTAGCTCAGTATAATTACTAACCGATAACAAAACAAAACCTACTGTTGAGTGTTTATCGAACGGTTGACATATTTCTATATGTCAAATTATTTAACGACTTCCTTATCAACTTACATAACAATATATACGTAACTGTATGTATTAGGTGGGAGTGCGCGCGAACTTTGCAAAGTGTTGGAAAAGTATAAGATTCCTGCTATACCACAGTTAAAGCCAACAGTGATGTTTTATTGATAAGTTTCGAGTACCCAAAACACTTTTAACTCAGAAAATACTTTTGTTTGCTATCAAGACACTCACATGTGTTTTTTTTAGTCATCTTAAGGAGATTTGCATAATGTAAATATTTTAAATTATTTATTGCTGTTCGGTCTATATACCATATAGAGAATTTATTTATTTATGAAAACTTGACATTATTGTAGTATTGTACCTCTCCATATATGAATCTAGCGTGTGTATGTGTGTCACTCTCTTACACATTATACAATACGATTCAATTTATTTGCTTCTTTAAAAATCTTAATGTAAGCAAACGATACATTTTTTATAGATGTGTGTTTGTTGTTGTATTTACTCCTATCAACTGATAAGAAATATTATGTGTTTGTATCGTAGTATATTGTACTGTACATTACAGAGTGCCCCGAAAATTTAGACTTCCTACTACTAATCATTATCAACTCGATTACTTGCTTTTACTATTTACCTTAGACTGCTGAATTGAGAGGTTAGACTGGTCTAAACCACACACTATACGCATATTGAGTTCGTGCATGTGTTAATGTATGTAGTGATTCTTAAGAAAAATGTGAACTAAAAGTTTACTTAATATACCGGGTGCTTCTTTTAAACTGAGACGATCAAATATATCGAAAAAAGCCACTCTATGGAAAAAATGTCCCTAATCAAAATTTAATCATACCGCGGGGGAAATACATTAGTGCAAAAAACTAATAAAATTCTCCAAACACTGGTGAAGGACAATCCGGAATCGTGAACTATTTCTCGTGTGCTAACATGAGGATTATGAACCACCGCTGCAAATACAGCAATAACATTATTTACTCCAGTGACTGTTGCTCTACGGGTCCTCTTTTTTGGTTGAACATTTCCATCAGTAATAAATTGTTTAATAGTACGGTCAAATGAAGCACGTGAACGAATCCTATCCGGACAACGTTCAGCGTAAATAGCAACACCATTTTCAAGATTTCTGCCATCTTCTCCATAAACCAGAACCATTTAAGAAATAACCATATAATAAATTGTAAATTGTTTTGATGACGAATTTTATTTCAAACGTATCGCAGAATCGAATGCGTGTGTTCTAAGAAGAAGAAATTGAAAAAATTGAATTTCGTCGATTACAACGACATCTATTATGAACTGAACAAAATATTTCATTCAAATCATACGTACTTTTAGTCGTAGAATCCCTATCTGCAATAAAAAAAATTGCTTCCTATCTTAGTTTAAAAGTTACCCCCGCCCCACCTACAAAGCGGGGGGTGGAGGACTATTTTTTTGCACTAATGTATTTCCCCCGCGGTATGATTAAATTTTGATTATGGACATTTTTTCCGTAGAGTGGCTATTTTTCGAGATATTTGATCGTCTCAGTTTAAAAGAAACACCCTGTATAGAAGCCGATTATTGTACATGAACATGTGAAATGTATATACAGTGAACCATTTCAGTGGAGCATTTGCCATATTTTTCACGTGGCCCAAAAGTAAATAGTCTAAAGGTGTCAAACCACAAGATCTCGGTGGCCAAATGTGATCACTTCTTCGAGAAATAACACAGTCAAGAAAATTTCCTTGCAAAATTGCGATTGTTTCGTTGCTTGTGTTTTCGCCTTCTTGCTGAAAGAAAACATCTGCCACATCAATATCTTCCAATTCCAGCCATAAAAAATCACTAATCATAGCTCGGCAGCGCAATCCATTCTCCGTAACAGTTAGGCCAGCCTCATTTTCGAAAAAGTAAAGTTCAATCAGACCACCAGTTGGTCTAATGTCAAAAGATGACCGCTATAAATTGAAAGATGTCCAAACAGCAGATTATTCAAAATGAAACCTTTTATTGGAAATCCCTTTACAATATCTCTTTTCTGAAACTTTATCCTTTGTACTCTAAATTTGCACTAACCAAACAGGATTAAGGGCATTATCTTTATTAAAATGTTAATCTTCTCCCGAAAGACATGTGTATTACTATTATTAAAGTTAGCCAGAACCCTTCGAAAGGTCTCTTGGACTCAATGTAACCCGGGAGCATGATATACAACGAGAATTTTATACAAATTCGCTAATATGTCCAATCAGTTTCAATAGAGAACTCGCTTTCTTTTCCCGTCCTTTTCGACTTTGAAAAAAAAAGTTATCCACCGAAAAAGGATTGATAAAGTCGAAATTTAAAAATAATTAGATATAGATAAATTGAAGTAATTGATAGTCTATGCACATCAGTCGAAAAGCTGAGTAGCAAACTGTTCCTAGAATGTATCGCTGCAGAGTAATTATTGGGGTCGAGAAGATATGTTCAACAATGGCTCTGCATGCCATACTTATAGTATAGACTATATCGTAGTAAACTAATTCCCTAATTGGAATTAGAGTTAACCACAGGCCACCAAACAATAGGAGAGTAAGTTCTTTTTAGATTATTTTCAAGGTGAATTCTCCAAGTCGAACGTAGAACCGGGGACAGTATTGACCAAGTTTGTGATGCAAGAGTAAGGCATGGATCGAGGAGACGATGGTTTGGTCAGTGACAAATATCTGTCAAAAGTACCTCCAATCCATGAGTATACTCTTTAATGTTAAACAAGTTTATGTAGAGTTGTTTCACATAATGTCCCAACTCTCTGAGCATGTTGCATGTTACTGAAATGTCTTCGAAAAGTTGACGAAAGACTAATAAGATGATTAGCCTTATAATCAGTAATCTGACTTACATCCTTTCAGAATCAGGTACAAAAAAGAAAAATATGGAACAAAAAACGTTTCTTCTACCCCTGTCACTATTTTGGTCACCTAACCTCAGTTAGAGTCAACAATACAGTTCACATGTTATCTATTCGCTATATTTATCTAATAATTATAAATAAATATATCGTATATATATGAGTGAACTGTGCTCAAATTCAAAATGTGGTAAGGTGACCAAAAAGTGACAGTTTTCTCAAGGGGCAATGTTGCTTATTCCATTTTTATATTTTTTTCGGCAAAACAGATAAGATTTACGAATCTTTTGAGAATCATATAATCATTTTTTCTATTTAGTGCTTATCTTAGAGGTAAGGGTTATTGGTTTAAATAAACACTCCACAACCATTCCAATTAAGTAGCTCAGATTTTGATCACGATATTCCAAACGAGACGATCAAAAATAGCTAAATAGAATGTCTTCTGTGACTTCAAGGAAGATATTTCGACCAAAACAGTAATATTGGTGGATTTATTGAAACGTGGTGGGAAAGGAAGACATCTCGAAATAGAATTGTTGCATACAGGAGGCACGTCAACCGAAATAAAACATATTGGTATTCACTAGAGGAAGCCGACGCTTACGTTTCCCATTTTGGATGGCAGAATTGAATTTCATAAGATGTCAAATATCTATATAGAATGATTTTACATCAGAAACTGACTTGCATATCACCAAGATATAATAACAAAGCCATAAGTGCTTTTTGAATCTGTACAAAATGATTAACATTTTTTAACCATTATGTGATCGATGGACATCTATTCCTACTTGGTATGGTGACTAACGACTTAAGATAGAAATACACAAACGTTTCTCATTATAGTACAACTTATAGCTCGCGTTTGAACTACTAGATCATTGTCAACATGTTCGACTCTGGCCATGTTATATTTTTAATGTGGACTTAACAGCACATGTGTATTAAAACGAACGCTGTAATAATTGAAATAGCATTGAAATAGCAATCTGGCACAATACCGAAAACAGGCAATACAGTGGTTACATGATATTCTGGTAAAGTTTTAAGACCAAAACATAAAATCAGAAGTGAGGTTATTCACTTGTTTGATCATGGATCGCAAATATTACCTCTTATGGCTTCATTAGATATAGTTGGATTCACTAAGAGCCTGAATATAGATTAAAGTGTCCAAATTCAAAATGGTTGCCATATATCTTTACAATTTGCTTCCATGCCTGTACAACGGCTTTATCCAACTCGACTATGTTGTTGCAGTGCTTCCCATTGTCATAGACTTTTTATGAATTTTCTATATAGGATTTCAATCATGAACTTGTCCCGGTTTCATTCGATTTGTAAATAGAAACCTTATCCTGCTAGAAAAATCCATTTGTGGTTGATTGGTTTGAACCAACATCTAATTCAGCCTCACAAATGCGAGCCCTTTTGAGCATATTTTTCATTATATTCTCACACATTTCACGCGGTATTTCATTAATTTCATCACGGATATTTTGTTTGAGTTGCTCAAGCGTTTCTGGTTTGTTTGCATAAGCCTTGCTTTTCAGATATCTCCACAAAAAGAAGTCCGGATCAGTCAAATCAGGCGACCGTGGAGGCCAATCAACATCATCAGTTTTGGAAATAATTTGTTGTGGAAAGAGGTCTCGCGGTAATTCCATTGTAATCCTGGCTGTATGCGATGTCTTGTTAATACCACATGTTAATCCAGTCTAACGCATGCAGTTGTAGCGTTAAATAGTTTTCAATCATATTACGATATCGCTCCCCATTCACAGTTACCGTTACGCCGTTTGTCACTTTTAATGGATGTAAAGGTGACTAATGAATAATTTGAGGGTTTTCCATTGCCCAGAACCGACTATTCTGTTTATTTACATATCCATTCAAATGAAAATGTGCCTCGTCACTCATTATGATTTTTTCATTAAAATCGTGGTTGTTATGGGCGAGTTGTAACATCCTATTGCCATATGTAAGGCGGCATAAATGGTCTTGTGGAAGAAACTCTTGTGTCAACTTAATCTTAAATGGAAACAAATGCAAATCCTTGTGCAAAATTGTGGCCAAACTTGTTCTTTGAAGCCCAAGCTTCTGAGCACGGCGTCGAATTGAGGGTGATGGATTGTTTTGAACACTTTCTTATGAGCAACAGTAGTGTTTTCTGCCGATATTGCAGTACGTTGTGGCCCATGCTTGGGCCTATCACCTACAGACCCTCTTTCTTCGAAATCATTCACTACACGATAACTAGTGCGTTTTGTTGGCACATAACTTTCTCATCGTCACAGTAATCGATGGATGATTGAATTTGATAAATGTTTTAACGATTGACCCACCAAATAGACTGCCAAATATGAACTGTCAAGACTAACGTTTACCAAAACGGCGGCAAAACAAAGTAGTATACCTTCCCGGCGGACACCAGTACTTTTATACCACCTTTCAACTTCATTCGAGTCAAAATTTTACATAACCCTATGTAACTATACTGACCTTTTCAAAAAATAGCAGAATGTGGCTTAAATCAATAATAAGCCGCGTTTCAAGTTTCGACCGATTGATACATTCTTATATCCGATCTCATATCATCCAATAATACTTTTCGTTCGAGAAGATAACATTTTTTCCAAACTGGTCCCATTTCAATGTATTCTTTGGCAAAGTTTTGTCTAAAGCTCTTATGTGCTTCCACTAACTCCACTGGTTTTATTAAGCTTTTGTATCATTTAACATGCTAGCTCTGGAGCAAAAATTTGTCGTTTGCTGCGGTTACTACCTGGCAGATCAAATTCCAAAACAATTTATGTGGTCGTTGATTCCCATTTTCGTAATTCTGATGTCTGGCGTGACGAGAACTTCTGAGTTTTAACAGTAAACTAATAAAATCAAGCGCCTAACACATACTAGCTGATTTTAATTGAATTTCACATTATGGTTATTGCATCGGAACTTCTTTTGTTTTTTTTTTCGTTTTTCAGACGATTGCTTAGTTTAAAAGTTTATTCATTTATTCATGATCAGTACAAATTACACAAAAGAATTCGCTATTTAAAATTTTACAGTCAAAATTATGGTTGTCATGTCGTGGATTAAGGTGACGATTGATTGAGTAGACTTTGTACCCAATTTATATAGAAGATTCAATTCATCGACATCAAATCTGTTTTTAAAAATAGTGGACCACCATATTACATAATGTTGGATGGAGCTCGAGCTCGTTCATATAATCATCACTTTCCCTTCACTAATCAATCAATCGCTTGACCAGCTGTGAGGCATGTGACATCATCTGATTGGAACAACATATATCTGATCCCTTAAACTGTAGCAGAGCCCACTCCGAGTAGTTTCGGCGCTTCAAATGATCAAGAGGCTTCAATTGAGTTTATTTTATTTTGTAAGGCCTAACCCAAGAAGCATTTATGGATTATACTGTATAGCATAGTTTGTATATTTGATTGAACGAGTATTACTGTAAGCGTTTTCAAAGTTACGACGAGCAACTCAGAATTGTGGTAGTGATTTTTAATAACTTCCAAATTAAAAATAAATAAATAAATAAATTGTCTTCCGTGACTTACCATCGGTATCTCAGTTTATATATTCAACTCATCAGATAAAATCTACTTATGAAAATCATTTTCGTATAGTCGACATAGCCTAAAGCGAAAATCTAGTAACGCTTTAGCTATAGCTCTAGTAAATTAGCAGCTTACAGTAAATATAGTCGATATGATAATTTTGAGTTCACCATCAATAACGATCTGTTTTATTAGGAATCAAATGTTAGAATCATCGGTTGTAGTTTAGAGCGTTCCTCAACGAGCCGCGGTCTGGAGATCGATTCTCACTGTTGACTAAAACGTAAAGTTCCTGACAACATAACAAGCGATCGTGTGTTGGGCTGATCACCTAAGATCTGTGGAGACGCTTTGGTTATGACCGTTTATGGCCTTAAAGCCACAGATTATTATTATTATCAGAATCATGATTTAACTACAGGACTGTTCCTTATACCACAAAGCCTTTCATTCGAAAGACGCCTGTTGAGTTGGCATCCTCTAGCTTCAAAAAACATTTAAAATTAAAAACAAAAAAAAATTTTTTTACTCACCCATTGGAGAAGATTATTGGTTTTATTCGACTATAATCGTTGTATGGTGTAGTGCGTAGCATTTCTATGGTTTTACCATTTTAGAGGTAAAAGTTTGGATTTAAATAGCTCATAATCAGCTTAGTAAGCGTGTTCCTATTACCATGTATAAGGGTCGACAGACCAATCGATTCTCAACCACCATTAGTTACTGTGAACTTTATAACAAAACAAAGAGCCTGGTCAGCTGGTCCTGCTTTTATCTTAAAATAAGGAGATAAAAATTGTTTATGCAAATTCGGGTGTGGACAATTTAGGAGTAGTATTGGGTTTGTGTTACTATATCGAATGTATGTTTCATTAATGGTTCCTGTAACCGGTAATTTTGTTATTCAAAATTTACATCCGTTACATGTCGAAGGGGAGCTGAGTCAATGTTGACCTAGCCCAAAATCAACTTGCTTATCCAATATCAGGAATAATTGCTACATTATATACTGAAAGTTTCGGAAGAAGTAAGATGCCGGAAACCCTTTTTTGCATGACCTTGAGGTTAGGATGTTACTAGATTTAAAGGTAACACAAAATATTAAAAGTAAATTCTTTAGAAAATTAAATACCTTCGGCCATGACCAGTCTATAAAGAGCATCATTTCTACAGCACAAGGTGATTTGAGGACTAGACTTTAGAGGTGGAACTATTGGGGTAACAAATTTGTTGGCCATTGGGTCATTTTAATTAAGTGAAATGGTATGTCTGTAGTGGTTAGTCGATTCGTCAGTGTGGTATCATCTGAAGTAAATCCCTTGTTGGATCGCCCAGCTCTTTTGCTCATCCAGCCTACCCATATTTCAGTACCGTATATGGGTTGACATTACTCAGAACAAACACTACACAATTTAACCCACGACTGTGGTCCAGTTAATCTTAGTCACATATCCGTATAGCCAATTAGTTGCCGCATGATTATAAAAAATTCCCACGAAACATATAGTTAAAATGTAAATAATAAAGCGGAACAATTAGTGCACTTCCATCTAGTTAATTGACATCACAAAAGATCTCCGTCCTACACATTATACATAATGTCGTGTTGATATGTGTATACAAGAAAACCAAATTTAAACATCGTGCCGTAAACGTCACATGCATAAATGGCCAATAAAAGCAAATAATGATTTCAATTAAGAATCGTATAAATATTAACGGATATCCAGTAATTAAAATGATTAAAGAAACATATGTGTATTTGTGTGCTTGGCTTAATCTCACTATACACTTTCTACTTTTCCAATTTCTGTTATTGCTTCAGATCAGTCCCCACCGGCAAACGTATGAATAACGAAACAATTTCGATTCAAATAAATCCAATTTATGATTTATTATTTTAATTGAATAAGATTAGAAACACATACACAGATCATTCATGCACAGTGTGACTGGTTAAACTGCAAAAGCATGGAATTATGTGATGAAACCTCAATAAAGTGTTTTTCTCTTATTCGAAAACATCTTCTAAATTCTTCATCGTGTGTTTGTTGTATATAAAATGAATCAATTTCATCATAATCCTCCACTTCATGCATACATACACACACTCACTCGTACACAATTCTTATTTATTTCACTATATATGTACATATGTGTATATACAACATCTTTTGCTTATTTGTAAGAGTTACAACCATTCAAATATGAAGGCAACAACAATAACAACATAATCTCGATAATAAAAATTCCAAGACATTCTGATCTCGTTGCTTTATATACGATTTTAGGTTATCAACATAATAAAATATAAAACGACGTCATCCAGAACGGATATTTTATTTATTAATACAAACAAATCTTATTTTAACCCTGTAACGCGGTATTGCTAACACATATTCTATATACATACTCAATTGGCGATCGCGTCGCACCTCATTTTGTTTAATTAGCAGACATCTGAAAAGTTTGCATTCGGCCATAAATACGTTGACGGTTATTTTGGAATGTCAATAACACACAAGTAAAAGTGACATATATATGTACGTAAAAGTTACAGTCTCAGATTTGTGTTAAGGTGATAACCAGTTGTTGATAAATATGTTATGTAAATCAGGGATTACACACCGTTCGGTTTATAATAATTATCAGTGATGAGCAATAATTTTTTTTTTAGAACGATTTTGGTTCATCATTTCGGTACTGGCTTTGGTTGCGATGGGGCAGTTGGTTATAAACTATAAACAATTTTAAAAATGTGACGAAGCCTGTTTCATTTGGTTCAAAGCGTGCTTGCGATAAGGTGGAGCAAGACTGGATGATACAACTAAAAGTGTGCGTGAAAGACTATTTCAAGGCCATGCGTTGTTCCGTATTGTGAATGATCTTAGTAACCTTGATTCCCGCATTGGGCTATATAGGTGAAAAAGGTCAAGTGTTGTCAGACGATAGGATCTATATTTGAAACAGATACTATATTTCTACCAAGCGTTGGAATTTTTACCATATCTCTAAAATGTAATGTTTGCTAGAACGACGAATGACCTTGTATGGTTTTTCGTATGGTGATTCGCCCTCGTTCTTACTAGTTTAGCTTTAGGTGAAACTTTCAGTTGTCTATGAAGACGTTTGACCATACTATTTGTCTGTTGATGGTAGGCAGTAGGTAATGAATTTTATAAGACCCTACTAAACACTTGCGCCCAGAGAACAATTTTAAAAGGAAACGAGCTCCCTTGATTAGTTGTTAATTCAAGTAGTATTCGAACCAGCAACACGTATCGCTTGGCAAAAATCCTAGCAATGGTGGCAGCAGTCTCGAATAATATAGCGATAAAAAATAAAATCTTCCGATTGTGGTTCAATTATATCCATATGAATGTGATCGAATCTTGATGATGGAAGATAGAAATGTATCTTACTTTTTTTGGGTCCCAGTTTGTGATTTGAGGAAATTATTTTACGAGTAGTCCACATACTCGGGTGAGAGAGTCTATGTATAGTGTGCTGAAAACTATTGGTACTTGCGATATTGAACCAAAAAAGGTCGATGGACTCCAGTGAAAGTTCCGCAGCTCAATTTTAAATGAGGATCACCAACTGCATCACCACCAGTTTCAATTTAGAATCCATGGGCGAGATTAATTTACTAGGAGTTCTAATAATTCATAGTGTGCACGTCCTGGTAAGTACAATTGAGGTGTTCCTTGATATTGAGAGCGCCCTTAACAATGTTAAGAGGGAGGCAATTCTGGAGGGATTGTCGTTTCAAAGAGGTGGATTACCCTGTAAATGGGTTTATCAATCACATGCTTGGATGCAGGATAGTTAACTCACAGCTGGGAAAATCCACCATCAGGAGGCGGGTGGCAAAAGGAACCCCGCAAGCAGGTGTCATATCTCCTCTTCACTGGAACATAGCAATCAATGGGTTGCTGTTAGAGTTGGAAAGAGAGGGGATTGTAGTGATTGCTTATGCAGATGACGTGCGATAGCTGTCTCTGGTAAATATTTAAGCATGGTAAAGGAGGTAATCCAAAATGCCCTCCTTATTGTTACGAGGTGGTCCATCAGGTGTGGCAATTAGTTCGTCCAAAACTGAACTGGGACTATTTACTAGGAAAAATTAAATCCCAGTAGTAGATCCACCTTTCTTAATTGGCAGGAGACTAGCTTTTACTAAAAAGGCATGATTTCTAGGCTTAATCTTGGACAGTAAGCTTAGCTGGAAGTCCAACATTCTGGAAAGGATAAATAAGGCTAATATAATCAAATACTCGTGCAGGTCGCCATCGGAAAGAGATGGGGCCTGAAGTCGGAGCTGGTACACTGGCTTTTCACTTCCGTAGTTACACCTGTACTTATGTATGGGGTGAGCGTGTGGTGGCCAGCTCTTGATAAAGTAACGTACAAAAAGGGGATCGAGAAGGTGCAAAGAACGGCCTGCATGCTTATAAGCGGATCGCTGAGGACAACACCTACACGTGCCTTGAAGGTTATGTTTCACCTTCTACTCGTCGATATTTACGGTAAGCAGATGGCGGCGATTACGGCCACCCGACTATCAGCCGTCTCTCAGTGAAAATGCCGTCAGACAGGACACTCGACGATAATTAGATCGCTAAGGAAGGATCTGGCGAATCTTGACTACGTTACACCGACTTTGTGCTTCAAGAAAAGGTTCCGAACTTCTTGTCCCTTAAGAGAATCTTGGAGGATCGGGTTGGTTGCGCAAACGGAAGCACTGAAGTTCTTCACAGATGGCTCCAAGCTACACGGTAAAGTAGGAGCTGGAGCTTTCTTTGATAAATTGAAAGATGATATATTTATCAGTTCGTATCTCTGATCACTGCAGCATGTACCAGGCAGAGGTGATAGTGATTGAACAGGTTCTGAATTGGTTGAGATATAATGTAGTATCCTCGACTGATATCACAATTTTTGTGGACAGTCAGGCGGCAATCAAGTCACTGGATTCTGTTTCTCTAACGTCTAGAGTGGCGTTGGGTTGCCACTTGCCTCTGAATGAGATAGAGCGTCATGGGAAACTGCAGGGCGGACGAACTAGCGAGGAATGGTACAACTCACCAACTGCTACTGGAAAGGGCAAATTTGGTGAGGCCTATTAAGGCATTCAAAACTGTGCTAAACAAGGAGGCAGTAGCCTCAGCGAAATAAAGGTGTACGAACACCATTTCATGCAGAGTAGCAAGGCAAGTCTGGCCAAAGCTGGACTTGAAACGCTCAAAGACACTGATCTCCCTACGAAGACGTGATCTAAAAACGATCGTGGGGATACTCCACAGGACACTGCGTACTTGGAGAACATGCGAGGAGGCTAGGACTAGAAGCAAATGACTTTTGCAGAAGCTGTATGGACGAGGAGGAGGAAACACAACAAGGTTGCTGGAATTTTGACGGAACCTTGATTATATGCGATGCATTTCAACTGTCGATAAACTCAATGTTCCTCCAAAATTCCAGCAACCATGTTGTGTTTACCTGCTTATGGGTAATGTTCGTTGCAGACTGAGCAATAAAGTCTAATTGTCGAGTCTTCCCAGAGTGAGTTATCCTTATTTGCATGCGTTGTTATTTTAAGGTTAATTTCAAATTCAACTACGTGCTAAAATGTTTTGGAGTTTCCGAAGGCCAAAAGGTCGAATAAGTGTGGTAATTGCCGTTTTTGCGGTCGGAATAGTTCGGTAATAGCTTTAAGACCCCAACAGTTTCCACGTAGTATCTAATTTGTTACATTTTTATTTGGTGTCATGTAAAATGGTGATGATACCACAGAAGATCATGGCCGGTTGAGATGGTAACATCTTCAGAATTTCATAGTATCCATTTATGACAGTAGAAAAGCAGCGGAGAAATTGCGCGGCCGACTATGTGGTCTTGGTGAACGGTTACGCCCTACCGAAAGATTTTTAAATGTTCAAAGGACGCTGCAAACTATATTTGTAGGTAGGTATTGATTATATCATAGTCATACTAGGTCCAGTAGCTTAGTAGATCCTGTCTAAAATTTACATTTATTGATTTACTGTCACTAGAAACTAAGCAACCTATACGAAGCTAACTTTCCATTGCTATAGAGTATGCGATATAAACATTGATCAGGTTAACTATATGCTGAATGTAAAGCCTTGAGATATGACTAGATCAAACGCTTCGACCTATTCGCTTGTCCTCTTTTCTTAATAAATATTAAAGAGAGATAGGTAGATAGGTGTTTTCGGGATGAAATAGCTCAAAGTTTTGTAAAAGTATTTTTGAATGTCGAAGATAATTATAATCTATGGCTTAGAATAAATAATAATCTATGGCGTAAACGGCCCTTACCGTGTCTCAAATAAGACCTTACGAACCAATTTTAACGATTGGTGCACATTGTAAGTGGTCAGCCCAACGAATGTTTTTACACACAAACGCTTTTTATGTCATCCGGTTGCATGTTAATTTTTGGTCAACATCGGGAATCGAACTCGAGACCACGGCGTTATGAGAAACTGTCTTAACCATTAAGCTACAACCGGTGACGGATAATTTATCAAATTTATCAAATGTATCTTCGAATGTCGAAGATACATTTGATAAATTATCCTTTAGTGCATAATTTCTGCAGCTGAATTACAATACTTGGAGATCTTGCAAAGTGGTTTAGTGGCATGCTTAGGTTAACGAAACTGTCGATTTTGGCCACAGTGACCACATGAAGCGTTTTGTCTTTCTGATCAATTCATTGCCAGTCAAACTGAATGGAATTTACTGTTAGGGTTCTGCTAATGACATCGCCATAATACACTTTGGTGAATATATGGATGTACTATTCGTGATCACATGTAAATGACTTGATCAGAAAGAATCGATCAGATAGCCCCAGAAAAACTGAAGTGGTTATTTTGACCAGAATCAGGGCTCTGGAAATCTTTATTTTTTTTAAAAATTTGAGATCCTGTTTCCTTGCCCTATCCATAAGTTGAGTGTCTGGGGATCTGGTAAAATCGAAAGATGGACTGGTAAAATTATAAAGAGAAATACAATAAAACTTTGAAATTGCTAACAGGCAATCGGTAAATCATCATTCCTTAAGTTTCAAACTTAGAAGCGCGTATTATGATTCAAAAATCTCTTTTTGCTAAATATATCTGGCTATGAATTATACATAGTCCAGTAGGACACCTCTGGATAACTTTTAAAGATTTGTTTATCTAGTCATCATGGAGATTTGTATACCACTCTCACTGCAGCGCTCGTGGTGCCATTGGATCTGCTGCCTTTGAATCAGAAGTTATGCTGTACTCACAGACACTAGCCTACAGGGCAGAAACAATCATTTCAGCTGAACTGAACATTTCAATTATAGAGCAATGTAGGTAGTCACATAACAGTTTACAAACCTATCTTCAATTATCATTGAAAGGCATTAACGGGACCATGACTCATCTTTCCTCTGCCAGTTGAACAGCAACAGTCTATGGGATGGATATACATTTCAGAGTTCTTTGTATCTAGCTTTAGAACAGTTTACTGCAACACTGTTTTGTAACATAATAGGGAAACAATAGTTAGGGATGCTTTCACCGACATTTCAGTTGTACCAATGACCAACTAAGACAAAAATACTTATGTAACACGTCTTTTATTATGACAAAATAAACAGATTTCAAATGTTTGTATGTGTTATCTGTCAAAATTATTATGCTTAAATTATTTCGAAATTAGAACATCAAATGAATTTACGATTATTACAACTATGTAAGAAAAAAATAATTAGACTTCTATGACAGAACAAAAGGCATAAGAACAAAAGGCATACTTTTTACAGAATTCGAACTCAGGTTATTTGAATCGATTTGACAGTCTAACGGTATGCATCCAATGGATGATGATACAATCTTATCTTCGCTCTTTCTTGGTACAATAAACCAGCAAAGATTCCATTTTTTCTTGAACTGAGCGGAAATAAAATATTATCATTGACTCGCTGGAGAGACTATCCGCATTCGTAAAAACCATGAGTGTTAAAAATGTCAAAAAAAAAAAAATCGGTTACCACCAACATAACAGCGGACTTTATAAGTACTCGGACATGATATTAAAAATTGGCACGTGACTCCTTATTATACCATACATATGTACATAAAAGAGTATGGGGTCGGGTTGTCCAAGGCGTAAGATTGAATTGGTCTGGAACAAAATTCGTGGGCAATGACTATTATCTGGTCACTGTAAATTATCCCGATATAGCTCTGTTTGGCGAACCATACAATTCCTAAATCGGTTAGTCACTGATAGTGATCGGTATGGATGATTCTTTCCAAGTAATATGAAATATTTCGCGTATACCTAGACTACAAGCCACCATGTAACTCGATCAATCGATATGCATTCGTTTGTAAAACAGAAACACCTCAACACCTCGTATTCCGACAATTTGACGAACGTTGTGCATATAAAGATGATAATTCAGCTTCCGTTGGTCTTTAAATCGACGAATCTAAATCCAAATATCTGATCTTTGGTTTTCGAGACCAAGAAGCAATTGACTTCAGTAGTGGTAGCTACTAATTTGAAGAAGTGATTAGATACAAGTATCTTGGTTTTCTTATTACTCTCGATAGTAGTGTGTGCGAAGATTTAAGATCCGTTCTCCCGCTGGTAATCGGGCTTTTTTTCTACGTCCACTTTTAACATCAAAGCACGTTGAAATGAATGAGCGGATGAGTACGAGAGATAACTCGGTCACAGCGTAGAGCGCGATCTGGCATCTTCTGATTGTTTACAGCTGGTTGACGATCGAAACCCTTGGGGTCAGATTGTTATACGGTACAATGGCCTGTAAAAAACTGTTAGAAAAAAAGGAGAATTTTACCGGGATAAGATGTACGGTCTCAATCATTCGAAAGAATAATCAAGCATATGATATTTACTCCATATCACGAAGTGGATGGTTTACATACCAAGTTGATGGTGAAATTAAGAAAAACATTGAGTAGGGTTACTTGGTTCGTATCAATATATCTCAACTGAAAGTACACTCGCACTTTGGAGGAAATTCATTATCGGAGTGCAGAACTCATCGGCCTTGTAACCCTTCATTTTTTTCGCAGTCACTCAGGCTCAATTAACCCATTGTGACAACCCTTCCCAGGCGTACACTCTCAGTCCCAGAATCTGTTTGTTCTTCGATAAGAAATCCAAGATATCGTATACTCAGGTCGTCAATTGGTGCTCAAATAGGAATTGTGGAAAGGAATTGTGTGCCGAAACAGTACAGTCTATGGAAAGTGTAAGAAGAACAGGAGCACAAAAAGTGCTCAACAGTTTCTTCCTCCCCGTCCTCACACTGTTCGCAGTATGAGGTGTTTCGAATTTTGATTCGAAACATATGACTATTCAGGGAGCAGCGCACCGTGAGAATGCCCAGTAACATCCTTAAAGTGCGTCTATCATAATTTAAGAAAGACTGGGATCTTTGCTGGTTTACTGATCAAAAGAAGATTTTTTATGAACGACAAGAGATGAGATTATCCCATCTCTTTTGGTGCAGATCTCCAAAGTGATAATCAATTTCTTGTTCCAATTCCACAAAGGTAGATGTCGCACCCAATCGGGCCAATTTATCGGCCAATGTATTCTCTTTGATACCCATGTGACTGGGTATCCAGTGAAGTCTAATTTTATTCAGCCTGCCTAGTCGATTTAAGGCACTTATCGTTTCCAAATTATCGTTTAGCCCCTGGGTAGGGGCAGCCATGTTTCGTAAATATTTCAAACGAAACATGAGACCCATAGAATACCACCACAGTATCCAGATCTTGTCATAAATCTGGTTGGATCGCTGGGCTGACGACAAGCATCCGTAAAAAACAATTACTGTGAAAAATGTCAACAAGCTAAAAAAAAATAGGATACCGCCAAAATAACAATGACCCCCCGCTTAAGTACCCGGCTACTAGATTGAGGATCAGCACGTGGAACGTGCAGTCACTCAGAAAACCTGGCGCGTTGGACGGCCTTATGACATGTATGAAGGAGTATCGGCTGGAACTCGTAGCGCTCCAAGAAAATAGATGACCTAAAAGTGAGGACCATGTGTCTTAAGCCTATACGTTGCTACACAGTGGAGATGACTTCGGAAATCTTTGAGTTGGATTTCTCATTGGGCCATAGGTAAAAAAGGTTGTGTTGGACTTCCAGGCAGTCGATAATCGAATGTGTAAGCTTCGCTTGCACATGAGATTAGCCAACATGTCAATTGTGTGTGTACATGTGCCCACTGATGTAAGCCAACCCCAAGATAAAGATTCATTTTACAATAATTTGGAAAATCTGATGGGCTCTATACCTGAACACGATGTCAGATTGGTGATTTGTGACTTTAATGCTAGAGCTGGTAGAAATCAGACCGACTTATGTAATAGCATAGGTTCGTACTCCCGCCACGAAACTGCGACCGAAAATGGGGAAAGAATGATGTACTTTGCGATCGCACATTATCTCAAAGTGGCAAGTACATTCTTTCCCCATAAAAACATCCATTTGGAAACATGGACACATCCACGTAAAACATCCCGAAGCCAAATTGACCATGTGTTGATTTCAAAAGACCGGGCTCGGGTTGTCCAAGACGTGAGATCGTATCGGTCGTCAACGAAATTCGTATAGGCAGTGATCATTATCTGGTCACGAAGTGAAAGAGATACATGATCCACTGGAACAGTTTTCAGCTTCCGTTGGTCTCAAAATCAATGTGTCCAAAACAAAATATCTCATCTCTGGGTTTCGAGACCAAGACGCAATTGATTTCCAACACTTTTGAAGGAGTAATGATATTGAAGTATCTTGGATCTCTCATTACTCACGATAATAGTGTGGGAGAGGATATCACAGTTTGCCCTGCTGCTGGCAATCAGGCTCTGTATCCTCTACGTCCACTTCTGAAATCAAAATATCTTGCAAATACGGATAAGCTGAAATTGTACAGAGTGTTGATCAGACCCGTTGTCATGTATGGATGTGAGAGTTGGACCTTGACGGATGAGTACGAAAGATGTCTTCTAACATTCGAGAGAAGGATTATGCGTGTGATATATGGCCCAAAACTCGACGATGATGGCATATACCGAGTTCTATTCAATCACGAGATCAGGAATTTAATGCAAATTCCTGATATCGTGCATGAAAACAAAGGACAGCGAGTACGCTGGCTCGGTTACCTTCTGCGTGATGATCCGAAACGAATGATACAGTGGCTGGCGTCCCGAGATCTTCTTCTTAGTTGAAGAGCTTTTGATCACTTGCACCCCCGACGATTGTGCGTTAGTGTCTAAGTTAGTAGCTGGGAGATATGTATTCTAGAGAAGCCGAAAGTTATTAGGCTTCGTTGCACTGTTCGGTTCCTCTAAATTAAGATTAAGATTTGTATAATCCATTAAATCCCCACGAGTGGTGTAGAAAAAAGTGTCCGTCTGTGCAGAGATCCGATGCACAGGTAAGGTTACGTGATCCGGAGAGCGCCTTGTATCCGGATACACCGTTCAAGACTGAGCTAGTGTTAGACTGGACTCCCAGCCAGGTTAGTTATCGGCACGGTACGGTTGACACCTTAACTCGGCCCAGTTGTTTAACGCTGTGTTTTTGCCTGGCTCCCCATTTGAAGTGGTTAGCCAGTTGCCCGATGGTCACCACGAGGAGGTAACACAAACACTTGTGGAAGCTGCAAGATACGGAGCTGACAACTAGTGCCAACTTGATTCAGCTTCACACCTGACCAACTGTAACCCTTCATCCTCGTTTTGACTTCTTCGTTCGGACTTCCAAAGAATTGGGAGTACTTTGGGTTCAAAAACAAATAATTCACCAATATACAATCAGACAAACAAAACAGTCACTTATTTCATATTCGAATGAAAACAAAATTCGTTTCTTTGAAATAAAACAAACGAAATTGTATTAATAAAGGAAGCATTGATTTAAACTCAATTTAATTCAAACGACACAAGACAAGATACAAACTAAGACGTTTTTGTATGCATATATGGTACATATATATGTAGTATGTACATATAAGAAATAAATTGACTGGAAGATAATACTATATAAAGATGAATACGTAAGTAAAAGAAATAAATGAAATTCAATTGTAAATTATTTTAATTGGCAAGATGTTGTGTTTTGAGGTTGGAGTCACTTATTTAATAAAGATTTATAAAATGTGTGTGCTCGACTGGTTGTACGATACAAATCATCAGATATGTGTGGTTCATATATAAATTAAATTATCTTTTATTAATTTCTAAATTTGATGTTTTAAAAATAATTTTATTAAGATATATGTTTGTTTTATGTTTGATTAAGTGTGTTTGAGAATTTTAATTGTAATTGATAGTGGTTGTAATTTAGTTAAATCGATATTATATTGTCATGAATGATTAATCGTCATTCGTCGTGCTGCTAATTGGTATTGGCAGTATATACGTTAAAGTCTATGTTTTTTTTATCTTATATAAGCGCCCTAATTCACCCAAACGCACAATGATATAATTGATAAGATTCAATAATCGCACAGAACACACATTACTCGCAGGTGACATATATATATACATTGTTATACAAGGTGTGCAAAATGAAATTACATTTTAAATTGTATTCAATATCTTGATCGAATAAAATACATATCGATTATTGTTATAAAACTGTTGAGTTTATGATTACATTTTAACGTTGCTATTATGAAAAAGCGCGTGAGAAATATTAAACGGTTTGCGCGACATTAAATTTGGTTATTCTCTCTTATCTTTACGATTTATCTTAATTGCTATCGATTTTTAATACAAAAATGTTAAACACAACGATAATGGAATAGACTTTGTCAAATAAACGTGTTTTAAGGTATGCTTACGAAGCTTATACGGACTGTCGAACTCTATATATTTTTTTAACTTTATGATTGGTCGCCGGTTGTAGCTTAATGGTTAAAACAGTTTCTCATCACGCAGTGGACTCGAGATCGATTCTCACTGATGGCCAACAATTAACATGCACCGGATGACATAAAAAGCGATTATGTGTAAAAGCATTCGTTGGGCTGACCACCTACAGACAAGTAGGCGTTGAATCGGAAAGCACCATCACCTTTAACTCGCCATTCACTTTATATCCAGAGTTTTTATGAAACCGACAATGTTTCTTTTCGATCTTGACATGTGGTTTCTTAATGCGACTTGACCTGTAAGGCGACCAGTGTATAGATCTGGAATATTGCGCCAATATGTGGTCCATTTGGAGACCGTCCAGCGCTCCGCCACCGCTCTATGATGGCCTCTTGTGACCCCGCGGAACGATTACGATCTAATAAATGTGCCGCACTGGGAGAAAAGCCATATCAGTGGCCTCATTTTATATATGGTTGCAGTGCATATCTAGTTTAAACAGTCCTTAACCAACTTTGATTTATAGGTGTTTGACCTGCGTACTTTTAAAGCAAGTTGGTTGTCCGATAGAATATAGATCCTTGCACAGTTACACATTCGGTTACGCCTGCCTTAATACAGATTTCTATTGCATGTCGTGCCATCAATATTTGATCCGTACATATACTCATGTACACGATCCTGGGTCCACTCACCCGGTTCTGGGAATACAACATTAAAAGGTTTGTGGAATTCTGACCCACCAAATTTCCCGTTTTAAATTTTTGGATTGTATCTTAAATGCAGTCAGGACAGGCTTATTTTTGATATGTATAGATGAAGTTGGAACACTTCATAGCTCCAGTCGTACATGTTTGTATTAATCCAGTAATACCAATGCAAGCTAATCAACTTTAGTCGATCAAGTCACGCAGGCATATGTGAGCATATTTTCAGAAGCAGGTGCCCTAAGCAGCAGCAGTATTGTCCTAGAGACTGGTATTATCCTGTTTTATTACGGTTTACAGTAATTTCGTCAGTATGTACCATATATGAGATTATTAGTATGAGATTACTTAAAGCCGACACGGTGGATTTACCGGCTAGATAAGCGAATTAGTTCTTAAGGGGTATATACATGGAAAAAAAACTCTATCATAACGTATGAGTAAGGTATCACTGCATTTTAAAGAGTTTCATTGAGTCTATTGTCCATTTGACACCTTCGGGTTTAAATAAATTTTTCGACAAACTCTTTATCCTATTATGAGGTTCAAATCCAACTCACTTAATAAATCACTGCAGTGCGATGTCACTGAAGAACCTGAAAAGTAAGTCTCAAGAAGTACTCTAACTGTCTTCTGCCCGCTCCCAGTAAAGCTTTTTTGGAGTCTGGCTGCTGAGAGCAGATTATCGATTCTGTCACAGAAAGTTCTCCATATACCCCTTTTATTACTCCTTTATATTGTGTGCGTTTGGCCATATTGAAAAGTTTTCTCGTTTGCCTCTTAAGTGACTCCAGTGCTCCACTACAACAGGAAACAGGGCAGTTATTCTCATATGCAGAGTGGATAATATTATATGAAGCTAATAAAACTAAGCGCCAAGTCCTGAGATGACTCAATGATTAGAGTTGTATATAAGCCCAAATTCGTTGACCTGGGAGGTCTGATTTCTTGTAGCTGTATTTTTATGATCTCTAGATCAAATCAGATGTGCGCGTGATCAGACTATATAAAGTGGACTATATCAGATACATGCCAGTTTCTAATCAGCGTGTTCATAGGACAAATTAGTTTTACGTCTAAGAACTCTTTTCTAATGGCATTAATAAGGGTTGATGTGCTCCCACTGTTAGTCACTTGAATATTTTTAGCAAAAAGATATTCAAATTGAGTATCTCCTCATACTATATGCTCGGGGACTTACTTCTTTTATTTGTATCCTGCAGCTCTATGCTGTGTGGTATGAATTTGCATCACATGCGATGGTAAAGTATCCATCTTTGTACTAGACACTTAGCGTTTTGTTTTTCATAAGAAGCACTGATTCAGGCCTCTCGGAAAATAAGTGAATGGTTTTACCAGTTCCTGGAATATTTACTATGACAGCAACTAAGCTCCATAGGGTGAAATCTGGAGTAGGAAAACAGTTAACTTGTGAGCTCACCAGTATAGTCACTCTCGAACTATTTCTACTGTTGTGTTCTACTAGTAAACCTGTGACTAAAAGCAGGTAATGTTCTATTTGAGTTTCGTCTCTTATTTTCTTGCCAGTTTCCTAATAGAAGTAAGCTTCAGTGTATTCACTTTAACACTCGCTGGAGTATCCCTTTATGGATTTTTCGTCCTCTTTCTGTAGTTGCCCTTTTGGCTTTTATTGGCTTTCAGTGGTCTGGTATATACGGGTTAGTTACCCACTAATCATTCATCTTTTGGTATATGCGGGTTTTCCGTATATTGCATTAAGATAAAATCTTCCAACGTACAGTAAGCCTTGGTGTAACCCTAGCTATCAGTAGTCACAGCGAGGAGATTGTGTATACGCTTGCAGGTCAATCAGGAATATAAACTTTTTGAAAACACACCTTTGACTGCTACCTAAAACATGACCAGCGCCACAAACAGGGTATGGGAACTTCTATAGGCGAATTGCCCTCACTCATTCGGTAGTAGGACCGAGAGAAGGTTTCGAGACTGTCTGCCTTGAAACAGTTCCGCCAGTGACTTATGCGATATTGGATCTTTTGATTTGCGGGTCTCTTTTTTTGTTTCT
Organism: Tipula lateralis; assembly: GCA_963932295.1. Taxonomy (NCBI): domain Eukaryota; kingdom Metazoa; phylum Arthropoda; class Insecta; order Diptera; family Tipulidae; genus Tipula; species Tipula lateralis. The sequence continues at coordinate 123,709,424 of OZ010737.1, forward strand.
ATCTCTACTATGTGTTTTGTGCCGAAGCAATTCCACCTTTTTCGCAGTTTCCTTTTAAAGACTTACCTTACGCCGAAGATAGAACGAGAAAGTACGGCAACATGTCCGATTTACGTAGAATATTTCCACGTAGACTATTTAATTGTTCCATGTCAGCTCATTTTATGGCCATGGAGCTCGGTTCGGCCTATGAGTTGTGTGATTCAACAGAAAGGTCATATGTGTTCGTTGATATCACCGAACGTAATCGAATGATGAAAACTTTATCTAACCTCTATCGGAATTCGAACAAGCTACTTTCAGTTTCAACTGTCGCAGCTTTTAAATAATTCAAACATTAAACAAAACTCGTTCGAATGTAGTTGATTGGTACAATTCATTGTGAAGGAATAATAGGTGACTTCCAAGGAGGATTCCATGCAAATCGCGCAGTTACTGATTAAGATTTTTCGGCACGAATGATTCTATCTAAGTACTATGAAACATCTTGTGCTGTACAGCGGGTATTCCTACATTTCAAGTAATTCTTTTGCTATGAGAGAGCTGTCCACGATACTTGATCATCTCATGTTGGAATAACTTTTTTGTAATAGTAGAAACTCTTAAGATAACATCATATTCCGACAATTCACTCCAATTCTTGCATATACGCGAAAGATGCTTACTTCACTAGAACAGTCAGAATCAAAGAATCTAAAACCAAACATCTGATCTCTGGTTTTGGAGAACAAGACGGAATTGATTTTAGCAGTGGAAATCAATTCCGTCTTGCTCTCTAAATCCGTCTTGCCCTTATCCATATAGTGGTATACCCAATTAAAAATCATTCGCAGAGCCAATATATTTGGTTCAGCTTGCTATGGTGTATAGTTTTCTCAATATAAGTGACCCACCCTACAATCTATTAAGAAGACTTGTGTAAACAACCACCTGAAGTATAACTCCCTTTGTTTTATTCATTACAAAATGGGTCTCGTTAGTATACCGGGACACACCCGGTGGTGGTTTTCTTCTTGAGTATTTACTTACCCATTTCGACCTATTCAAACGTTCCAATGTATGTTTTTTCAAGTACATATCCAGCTATATACTGACTGAAATACACGTCAATCAACATGATCTTGTGTAACTCGATTATAGAATTTCATAATTGCGGTTGTGATCTTAATATGACATCAAATATTTTCAATAGATTGTTTATTGTTATTCCCTATAAAAATGACATAAAGTATATAATAACGACAATTACAGCATTCTGACATAATTCAAGCGATGCATGATTCACGTAAATGTTACAGTGTACTCAAAAGTACATATTTGTGTTCTTTGACATAGAAAGTACCGATACGAATGTGAGTTTATACGGGATGTCACGTACTGATTATGGATCACAATTTTTGAATAAATTAAGAGAAACCTTATTATGGATATACTCGTACGTACGGAGTATATGTACCATTTTGTATAGCACAATATAAACTTCAATGCCCTTATATGTATCTCGAATATCTTAAATTGAAACAAAAATCTTTTCTTTCTTCTCTCTGTGCACACCAGCAACAAAACAAATTCAAAATAAAAAATTTGATTAGAAATAATCATATTACTGATAACGAGAATAATAAAGACGTGATTCTGTTGTTACTCAATAAAACGATATTTTTTCTTGTCATAAATGAACATATGTGTGTGTGTGTGCCTAAATACTGCGAATAGCACATATCATGAGACTATAAGACATTTAATTGAGATCAACTATTATATTATGTACAAAATAGTCGTCAGGATTAGTTGAGATTAACAGACATATATATGTGGGAATTAATCATTCATAACAAATGTAATTGTTTATGAATGAAAGTATTTTGAGTGTTTCTTAAATGCCCACATATGTATTTTTACAATGCAGTGTTTCATAAAGTTTATTAAATACGGGGACCGTTTCGATTCGAACATAAAACGACATCTTTTAACAGTCACAAATGCAAATCATCAATAATAGCCCGACCTTGTAGGTATCTATACCATATTTGATGATATACATTCGAATCAGAACGCCTCTTTGAAAGTTTCACTCAAAGTTTATTCTTCATCGAAATAAATTTTGGGAACAATTTGTTCCTGAAGTATGAGGCTAATATTTATACGATTGCTTAAGATTGGTAACGTTGCGACACACCTTTGTGGACGAGCCAGACCGTTAAAGGTTTTACTTCTCAGAACTTCATCCTTGAAAGGGTTGAAAGCTGTCTAGCAGTGCGATAAAATATAGACAGGTGCACTGTTAAGACATCTGGTAAAAACGTAAAAAGAAGGTGGCGCTCATTTAGAAAAAAAATAGAAATGGTCAAGCTTCTTCTCCTGAACAGGAAATACTTGTGACGTTTCACAATCAAATACGAATCAACAAAGTAAATAAAATATTTTACACAAACATCTGTAATTCGCTAGAACTGTGACAACAAAACTCAAAATATATTTGTACAAGTCTCACTTTAAAATCCAGTCGCATACTAATGATAAGCTTCATTTCCAGTGTCTGCATTACCGTGAGCACTAATTTGTAAGATGTTGAATGTTGTAACTGAAGCAATTCATCCCGACCTTAATTTTCGGATTCTTTAATTGTGCCAACCATGTTAAAAACTAAATAAGGCGGAAATTATTCCAGAATTCAATGCCACTAGGGCTAACGATTCAACTGACATATACCTACAGATTAAAAACGTCCAATCGTGATTGATGTTTGTTCACCAGCCCGGGAATCGAACCTGAGATCCCCGAATGCCAGAAGATTGACTGACCATAGAACATATTTCTAAAATACTCTATGCATTTTAATATGTAACCAGCAACTCCCTCTTGTATAGCACACAATAATTCGGTTCTGGTTTTGACAGAACTTTCGAGAAGTATGCAATAACCTATTCTATTCCATTTTTATCCTCCAATACTATTATTACGCGCATTATTATCCACGATAAAGTTTTTATTTGGTATTGGGTATGCAAGTATTGGCGATGTCCACAACCGCTTCTTTATTTCGTTAAATGCTGCCTCATGCTTATTATTCCAGTGTAACGGGTTATTCTTCGATAGACATTATCTGTTTTTTTTGTTTTTTATTTGCGGTTTTTACAGGCCATTATTCGCCCGTACCGTGTCAACAATCTGACTCCATCGGTTTCGATCACGAGCCAGCTCTTCAAACCGCTGTAGACAGTTTGCAGATGCCAGATCGCTCTCTACGCCGTGGAGCCATCGTCGCCGACAGCGACCTCTTCGCCTACCGAAAGGCGGTTCTCCCTTAAAGGTTCGCTGTATCATTCGTTTCGGATCAGCACGCAGAACGTGACCAAGCCAGCGTACTCGCTGTCCTTTAATTTCATGCACGATATCAGGAATTTGCATTAAATTCCTGATCTCGTGATTGAATAGAACTCGGTATGTGCCATCGACGTCGCGTTTTGGGCCATATATCACACGCATGATTCTTCTCTCGAATGTTAGAAGCCATCTTTCGTACTCATCCGTCAAGTTCCAACTCTCACATCCATACATGACAACGGGTATGATCAACACTCTGTACAGTTTCAGCTTATCCGTATTTGCAAGATATTTTGATTTCAGCAGTGGACGTAGAGGATACAAAGCCCGATTGCCAGCAGCAAGCCGAACCTTGATATCCTCTCCCACACTATTATCGTGAGTAATGAGAGATCCAAGATACTTAAATCTCATCGCTCCTTCACACGTGTGGTTGCCATGATAAATCAATTGCGTCTTGGTCTCTAAAACCCGAGATTAGATATTTGGTTTTTGACTCGTTGATTTTGAAACCAACGGAAACTAAAACCTGTTCCAGTGGAAGAAGTATCTCTTTCACTACGTTGCCATTTAATCAAATCACACAGATATCATCTGCATAAGAAAGAAGTTGATTGGATTGTCGGAATAAGATATTGTCCTGAGGTGTTTCACTTTTACGAAGGATGTATTCCAACATGAGATTAAAAAGTATCGGGGACAGCGCATCTCCTTGTCGAACACCGGAATTGATTGCAAAAGTTCTCGATAGCCTGTTCTCAACTTTAACACAGCATTGTGACTGTGTTACTGTCATTTTACAGAGATGTACATATTTTTTCGGTATTCCTAAATATTCAAGCGCATACCATAATCTCTCTCGATTGATCGAGTCATAGGCTTGCTTGAAATCTAGGAATACCTGGTGTACATCGCGAGATGTTTCGTAGTACTTGGAAAGAATCATCCGTAGCGAAAAGACTTGATCAGTGACTGACCGATTTGGACGGAATCCTCCTTGGTAGTCACCGACAATTTCCTCCGCTATAGGAGTAATTCTTCCCAAGAAAATGTATGACAGTAACTTGTATGCTGTGCAAAAGAGAGCTATACCGCGATAGTTTTTGCATTTCAAGCGATCACCCTTCTTAAAAATTGGGCATAACGCGGCCACTTTCCATTCTTCGGGCATAACTTCATTTCGCCATACAAATCGAACAAGGTCGAAAAGACAGTTCCACAAAGTTAGCCCTCAGAATATCAAGAGCTCTGAATTAATGCAATCAACTCCTGGTGAACGATTTTTCTTTAGTTTCTGCATGGCCATTGTGAATTCCTCATAGGATGGATCCTCAATGAACATCTCTGCGGTCTGTATCTGAGGGTATTCAAACACAGCTTGTGATACATGTGGAACATTAAGTAAATCAGAAAAATGTTCACGCCATGTATCGAGTACCGCATCGACGTTGACACAGAGGTTTCCATCCTGGTCCCGAATGGCAGTTGACCGAGATATTAAGGTATGGTGCAATTCGGTGATTCCTTTAAAGAAACCACGCTAATTGTGCTCATTGCTGAGTTGTTGTACTCTTAAGACCTTAGCCTTCCACCATTCTCGCTTCTTCAGTCTACAAATTCGTTTAGCTGTCCTCCTAGCAAGAACTCTTTGTTTTTCCTTGCGATTGTAAACCGAGTCTGCGCTTCATTATAGGCTATATTTCGTTGCTCAACAGCAAGACGACACTCCTCATCAAACCAATCATTTTTGGGCTTAGTTTTCACTATACCGAGAGTGTGCTGGGCAGCATCGACAACCGAGGTTTTCAATACTTCCCAGACACTGTTCACATCATCAGATTGGTAATTGGATTGCATAATGCTATTGCTGACAAGATCTTGATATTTTCGTTGCGTTTCTTCATTTATCAGACCTTCACAGGAGAATCGCGTTGTATATTCTCCTGTCCTCCGTGACTTGTACGAAAATTTCCATCGCAGCTTTGCAATGACTAGTTAATGGTCACTGCGTACGAATTTTGCTGACGACCGATACGATCTCACGTCTTGGACAACCCAATCCCGCCCTTTTGAAATCAACACATGGTCAATTTGGCCTCGGGATGGTTTACGTGGATGTGTCCATGTTTCCTAGTGGATGTTTTTACGAGGAAATAATGTACTTGCTATTTTGAGATCATGAGCGATCGCAAAGTACATCATTCTTTCTCCATTCTCGGTCGCAGTTTCGTGTCGGGAGTACGGACCTATATTGTTACATAAGTCGGTCTGATTTTTGCCAGCTCTAGCATTAAAGTCATCAATTACCAATTTGACATCGTGCTCCGGTATAGAATCCATCAGATTATCCAGATTATTGTAAAATGAGTCTTTGCATGTATACAGACAATTGACATGTTGGCTAATCTCATGTGCAAGCGAAGCTTACACATTCGATTATCGACTGCTTGAAAGTCCAACACAGCCTTTTTACTTGTGGCCCAATGAGAAATCCAACCCCAAGATTTCCGAGGTCATCTCCACTGTGTAGCAACGTATAGCCTTGGGACACATGGTCTCCACTTTTAGGCCATCGAGTTTTTTGGAGAGCTACGAGTTCCAGCCGATACTCTTTCATGCAGGTGATAAGGCCGTCCAACGCGCCAGGTTTTCTTAATGACTGCACGTTCCACGTGCCGATCCTCAATCTCGTGTCCGGGTACTTAAGCGGGGTTCGTTTTATTTGTTGTTTTGGTGGTATCCGATTTTTTTATTTTTGTTTGACATTGGATGCGGGTCGTCAGCCCAGCGATCCAACCAGATTTATTCGCCTCCTACGACAAGCTCTGGATACTGTGGTGGTATTCTATGGGTCTCATGTTTCGTTCGTAGTATTTACGAAACACGAATGCCCCAACCACAAAGCGACATTATCTGATAATCTTCTGTTGTTTCCGTGTAGTAAATATTTGTAGTTTTGGCCAATTTCTTTACAACTGAAATTTTGACCTCATCTGTGTGTAAACCAATTGTTGTGAAGTTTTTACACATAACAAGGAGATCATTTAAATACACCGCAGGTACTTTTTTCAATGTTATCCATTCATCACCTGGTCTATTAGTCTTTCTAAAGTGGCAGGGACATTTCCTAGACGTAACGTTAATTTGCCACAATTCATTACAAACACTATGAGCGACGTTTTATCTAGATCCTCTTCTGTAACGAATTTCAACTATGCAGATCCAAGCATAAACATTTTCGTGCACCTGGCAATGGATAACTTTTTCTTTCTTGGGCACTAAATTAAGCTTTTTGCAGTCGACGTCAAAATACTTCTGAACTCCATGGACTTGTCGATTGCTCAATCACTCCTGTCTTTTCCAAATCGTTTGTTCACATTTTACTATAATAGTTGTGTATTCGCTCTTCGTATTTGCCGATGATAGTTCCGTTTTGTATAGTCCGATAAATTGAGAACCGGTAATCGAACTCTATATTTATCATACAGTTTTACAAATGCTTTTTCAATTATGATTTCTCGCGCTTGCTATTATTTTTTGCTGGCTTCCACAACCTCTGTGGTTCAGGTTCTCCATTTATATTTACTCCACACTTGTTCAATGATGCAATGTAATTTGCTTGACAAATAACCCTCCGCTATTAAATTGCAATGGCAACTCAACATTATCATATAGCTTAATGTTCCTCTCCCCACATCTAATTCAAATTGGTTCTTTTCCATGAAGTTCATACAAAACTTCATTACATATCCCAACTCTTGTTAATCGGTTGGGAGTTAGCGTTTCCTCCTGAAAAATAACTTTTACTCGTTTACGCCTGCGGTCTATACAGGACTTTCGTCGGTGATGGTGTTTTTATTCGCTTACATCGATATCTTAGCAATCTCTCAAAATATGATCTTATTTGTCACACACACAACATTTGAATTTGATATTGATTCTCTAGAACTTTCTTACATTTTAAAGATACCAATATCTTGTGACTTTTTTGCCCAGTTAGCATTTTCTTATTTTGACCACACATCCTTTGAACATTAGTTATCGCCACTAAACAAGTATGCATATCATCACTTATTCTGCACCATATAAAAACTTCTAGATGCCACAGTATGGTCAATGTTCAACAGCAATTGGTCGAGGAACGGTCGTGCGTAATTTATTGGCCCTTCTAATGCATCCTCTGCGTTTGGCATCTCAGTGATAATTAGTCTAAGGGAATGCTTTCTTGCAATAAAGGTTTATTAACCGCTCCTCCTTGTTCAACTTCTTGTTCAACTCAAATTAAAGTAAGCGTATTACTGTAAATAAGTAACAAAGTTTTCTCGATTTTTAACTGTCGCGGTTTAAATTCTAACTAATAAAATACGGCTTTTGTTTGCGTATTTATACCGAATCCGCCTGCTTGTAGTTCATCGTAGAAATATTCTTTTGTTTATTATTTCCTATGACTACTGAGTTCATGATGATTTTGGCTTTTGTGATTTTCGTAATCCTACTGAGCCAAAAATGCCATCCATTGCTCGGTCAAAATAAACGAGTTGCAGATTAGGATCTGTACACCTTTGCAGTAGGAAAATGTTGATCCGGATCAACTTGAATTTAATCTGGCGGTACTAAATTCATCTCATGAAAGTGCTATTAAACCAACTGTACCAATAAGGAGTTGGTAAAATTGCTGTGCAAATGGTAGCCGAACGACAGGAAATATTTAAAGGATCAAATGCCGATAAATATTTGGCAGAACAAGGAAGATACATTGTTGGCAGAACAAGAGAATATGAGAATCGAACCACAGCAATATTGAGGCACGGTTCTAGAAAGATTGAAACAGCAAGAGGAAAGTCACAACCAGAAATTTCAGGAAACGGCCAAGACGTTGAACACAAATGTTGACATTGTTAAGATTGAATCTAAACTGGAGTTATTCGAATCACGCATTTTTAAGTATCTGGCAGACCAAAAGACTATTCAACTGGCAAAGTAGTTTACGGATCTAAAATACAACGGTTCTGTCCAAACTTCTCGCGGATTAGTGCAATCAAATAAAAACCACCAACGTTGATGGAACAACGCAGCTATTTAACATTTTCAAATCCCAGTGTGAGGGGATCACAGAAGATAATTAAATCATATTGAATTGAAGGGATGATGTCAGAGAAGAGGAGAGACCCTCGAGGAGTTTAAGCCCAATAACAAGCGTTTAATGCATCTCGTTCACTATAACATGGTGAGTGAATATACAAAACAAATCAAGATTGCTGCCTATGGTATAGGAGATCCAGATACCAGACGTTCACTAGTGTTCACTAACAAAGATACTGCAAACAACATAATAAGCCAATCAATCAAGGTACTTCGTGCGGATTGGGACCAGGAGAAAGTCACAAACTAGTAGGTAACACAAAAAACATGATAACATTGGATACAGGGGTAACGAGAACGATCGGATTCAATGAAATTCTTATGAAAGGATTCAAATTGAAAACAGTGGCAGGCAATAGCACGAGTATTAATGGCGGACAGGGAACTTTGATCTATGGTAATTTTGAGCTGTGTCTTTTCAACTGAATAGTGCAAAAAGCTAGTCATGAGAACGATCACAAGGGTTGTAGATTGTGAAGTTCAATAATGAAAGACAACAGACCAAGAAAATGTAATAGGAAAAGCTAGTATATTATTTGTTAAAATGGGAGGTGAGTCCGTGTGTATAAGCCAAAAACCAGAAATGGACGGAACAGTCAACATCAGATAAATATGGTAAATTACCGGATCGAGTCGGAAAGGTTACTATTGTCTAAATAAGCAGAAATAAATCAAATAGTTACTGATAAGCAAACGTCGGGAAGTAATCGAGCAGTCAACGAGTCCATGAAGTTCAACTCTGTTCAGAAGTTTAAATCAATATCACAAATGGGTGAAGCTTATATCACAAATGGGTGAAGCTTAAATATGGGTACATTTATCACAGTGGTTAAAGCTGCGGCAGTAGGAGCGGGAGGTATCGGGTTCGAATCCCGATAGGGGCAAGATGTAAGATCGATCGTTTGGGTGATGGTGTGAATGAACACATTTGGATCCCTTATTGAGTTTAGAATCCATATGGACCATCCCATCGTCCATTTCAGTATACTATAAGCTGACATGGAGCTTTGTAATGCGTAGATTGTTCTAAGTAAATCTGTCCTGTAGCCGTACATAAAGTCGTATCTCAACGGACCATCGCCGGTCTTAGTGTGCTGTAGCAGCCACCCATAACAAAAAAATCACAAATGTGTTATCACGAATATGCCTACTGACATCTCGGCGACTTCTTAAGCGGCAATGATAGTCGCCTTCAGCTTGAGTAATATATAGTTACTATATATATCAGACCCGTTAATATATATATCAGACCCGTTGTCATATATGGATGTGAGGGTTGGACCTTGACGGATATGTACGAAAGATGGCTTTTAACATTCGAGAGAAGAATCATGTGTGTTATTTATGACCCAAAACGCGACGAGTTCTTTTCTACCACGAGACAAAAAAAACATGAAACGAAGGAACACCAAACAGAATCGACGCTATCGGCGATGATGGCTCAACGGCGTGGATCTTTTAATTGTTTACATCAAAATTAAAAGCTGGCTCGTGACTGTAACCGATGGAGTCAGATTTGCCAACAATGGTCAGTAAAAACCGTTAAAAAATAAGTGAAATAAATAAAGTTTTGATCAGCGTGTGCGGCGTCAATAATCCGCATACGAACCGGGATAGTTGTAGCAGTATGAAAACACACAGAAAGGGGTAAGACGGATACATATAATAAACATCAAACTTCCAAACATCGGCGATATATATTCATAGTCGGAGGGCACTTTTAGATTACCCTAATTTGATTCACCCTGAGGGTTAGAAAAAAAATCTAATTTTTAACTTCATTATTTTCAAACATATTTAATACAAAATAAAACAAAATTTATCCGATGTGTTAAATTAATAAAATGAAAAGTTTTAATTTTCTTTTATATAAATTTTCCATTATGGCTTTGTTTTATAATTAAAAATTTTTATTTTTTGTTAAACAAAAAAATTTAATCATTTTTTTTATTTGTTAATCTTTGTTTATTGTTCTATGATGGTGGTGACAACCAAAGCACATAAGAAAATTTTGTCTTCTTTCCGACTTTTCTTCGTGTTTGGTGACATTTTCAATATATGTACAATGTACGTAATTGTATGTTAGGTACAATTTGTTTATATAGTCGACACATTGTAACATATACATAAAGGGTTTTCTAATAAGAGGTTTTCTTTTGGTATTTAATAAAAACGAAGGGTTTTTGAGAGAAAGAGGAATGTATTCCTTCGTTGGGGGCTTTTGAATAAATTTTCCATGACCAATTGGCAGTATTGGCGTAGACCTTACCTTTCACGTGGCCTTAAAGGAATAAGTCTAAAGGTATTAAATCACAAGATCGCGGTGGCCAATTGTGATTACCTCATCGAGAGATAACACGGTCAGGAAACTTTTCTTGCAAAATTGCGATTGTTTCATAGCTTGTGTATGACGTAGTGCCTTTTTGTTGAAAACTAACAACATTCACATCAATATCTTCCAATTCCGACCATAAAAATTATTAATCATACCATGGTAACGCAATACATACACCATAACAGTTGGATCAGCCCTGTTTTTGGAGTAAGGTCCTATCACACCGCCAGCCCAAAAGCCGCAACAAACAGTGACATGTTGACGATGTAGAGGCTTTTCAACATTCATTCTTGGAAAATGAGAAAGTACTTTACAACGACCTAAATGTCAGTTTTAGCAGTGGCGGTGTTTTTACTTGTCAAATGTCAAAAGATGACAGCTACCCAAATAGCAGGCCATTCAAAATAACACCTCTTATTGAAAAACCCTTTACATATGTATAATGTGTAGAGGTGTTTTCGAATAGAATCTAGCACTGTTTATAAGATTATATTATATCTCCGATTGAATGAACGTGTCTGGCTGCTTGCCTCTTGCTTGCACGTAAATTAATTGAATTTTGTTTTAATGTTTTTTGGTGGGTAATTACTCAAATTGTAACATAATATACGATACGCTGCCTGCCTATATCATCCATCTATCTGCACAGTGGAATTTGAAACGACGGAAAATGTGCCCTGTTTGTTTTTCCGCGTGCGCACACACCACCGCTCGGTGTGTTATATGTGAAAAACCAACAACTAACATTTTTGAAAAATTAAAACATTTTGTCAGATTGTTTAATTTTCATCATTATGTTCTTCTAATTACTTTGTGAATATATGTATGTATGTGTGTGTGTATAAAAGACAATAGATTGTATACCTCCTACACATATGTGTACATGTTTCTAGATATTTTGGTTTTGATAACAATGTGTGTTGAACAAAATAAACTTTTCTCTTTTTTTTTAACTTTTTAACTGTAGAATTTTCACCTGAGATTGACTTTCATAAATTAATTAAATTTTCTTTTTAATTTTATCTCGGCATATAATATGTTGAGTAATCCAATCATGTTCTCGTATTTAATTGAGAGTTATTGAATTTCATGTATCGTGTGCGGTTGTTGTTGGATTGAGAACTGCAATAAAGATACATGGTATATATGATGTTAGGGTGAGGGAGTGTAGAATATATCTGCAGAAGTGGTTTACCCTTTGTACTGTGTGGATGTGTTTAACAATACGTTTTCGCCTGGATTCTTTACATGTGAATTAGGTCGATTCGGCAAAGTGTTTCCATTGTTAAATAATAATATCCACAGTTTCGAGCTGATTAGTATTAATCAAGGTTAGGTAAGCATGTGCGTGGACGATGTAAATAGTTATATTCTTGATGGTAATATTACCGGTAAAATAGGTAATATTACCCAGAGTTAATATCGGTAAAATAGATTAAAATAGTTTTTTCCATATAACTCAACCGCAAAACACAGGATATTACGATTAAACTGCCTGTAAAAACACGATGGAATTCTTTTGTGAACTCGCTTTTAAGTTTGATTGAAACAAAATACACCCTGAAGGCTCTAGCTATCGAAGACGAAGTGCAGTCCGTTATGAAACCATCCACTATCTCCTCCATTATAAGTGAATCATTTTGGAAAAAAATTGAAACAGTTTACTGTTTACTTACTCCGATCGCTAAATGAGCATCATTTTTTGAGAATGACAAGAGAGAAGATTTGTCCAAAGTGGTCATCTGTTTTGTTTATATAAAAGCTACATTTGAACGAAATGAATGCGTCAATTATGAGGAAATTTAAAACATCCTTGATTCACGAACTAAAAACTGTTAACAGCCACTGTATTTTGGCACTAATTTGCTTGAGCCATCTATTCGAGGAAATGGGTATTTGTAAAATCAGTCAATTTTCAATTCCGCGTTATAAGTTAGAAAGTTATTTTTTCACCTTTCCCCAAGCCAGTTAAAATGATTTTTGATAAAATTCACCTGTTAATAATTTTAATCTAAATAATAAATTATTCTGACATTGAGTATGTAGTGGAAAAAATCTACACAGTTTATTATTTCAACAAATAATATTCGTAAAATAGTAAAAAGATATTTTAACAGATGGTGTTTTATAGTGACAATTAGATTTAAAAAGATGGCGCGTTAGTTTTTTTTACATAAAATTTGTTTTTACGTTTTTTACATATAGAATGTAAAAAATAACCTTATGTAAATAACATGGCTTAATAACACATGTAAAAAACCGTGTAAATAACATCGTGTAATTTACACGCCCAACAGTGATAAGGAGTGAACTTTTTTCAAGCCCGTTTGTGGTTGCATGTGAGCATCTTTCTGGAGAGATATGGTGGGCAGGTGTATGCTTTTCTTCACCGTTTAGTACGTTGGCAGTTGATATTAGAACAGGCCCGCATCAATAGCTGCAACGGAAAGGACATTCAGTACCTACGGTTTTATACACAGCTCAAGACATAAACAGCTGTAGAGCGTGTAGGGAAACTAATGTATATTTTGCACAACTTAAACTTGTAAAGATCAAAAATTGGAAGAACGGCTAATGAAGATCTTGATCAAGTTTGAAGAAGAGAATGAGCTGGAACTACCTGTACAAAATTGGAATTTGTATTTGAATGAGGATGAATTAAGCGGCGAAATATTAAATTAATCAAATGAATTGTTGTAAAACCACAAAGTTTGAAACTGAAGTCTGAAATAAATTACTTACTTTTATTTTTTAATTGGATTGGAATATATGTTTGAACGAAGATTATGCTTTGTTTGTTGTTTGTCCAAATCTAAAAATTTGCAATCATTCTACGGTATAAGTTGAAATTGAAATACATATAGCATAAAAAGTATGTTGCCCTCTTTAACCATGTTACCGGTAATATTACCAAATTTAAAACTGTCTGTAATTTTACATCACTATAAGGCATGGTACTAACAGGTATATTACGATCAGACATTCTTTATTTAATATATAGAAATACCAGTTCCTAAATGAAATTGTTGGCCCGTACAATCTGGCTCTATAGGTTTTGATCAGGAGCTAGCTTCGTACTATTATAACAGAATTTTGGAGATCCTCGCAAGCTGAATACTGATTCTTAAAATATTTTCTTATTATTATAGAAGTACAATCTTATCACATAATAATATATTATTAATGATAATGATGGAGCACAAAGCCTTTCTGTGCTGATAGAGTTGTAACGAGTGAAATTTAGCCGATAACACAAACTTTAACACAACTTTAGCAGAATAAAGCCTACAAATTACAATTCAATTTTAATTTTATTAATTTTGAACACGATCAACCTTTCGTTTGAGATGTATCGTGAGAGATGAAAGAAAGTTAATTGCATTTCATACAGGGAGACACATAAAAGTAATTACACTACTACAATCTCACCTTGAGGCAGAATACACAGTTTTGATATTCCAAGTTGAAGATTCCAGTCTCGGTTTTTACATTGAATACACGGACAGGTCCACCTTCCCCCGTGTAAATTTTGATAATCCGGCTGAGTTTCAATTGGTTGATTTTCCTCGACGAAAACAACAAGGTCACCGGCTCTGATATTTTTTGATGCTTTCGTCCACTTGAAACTCAATTTGTTTCCAGGTATCGAGTGGTGGTTTTTCAGTAAGTTCGGGCATTGGCAACATATTAAGAGGTCTCCCAATCAAAAAATGTCCAGGTGTAAGACAATCTAAATCATATATGCTGTTCGTAAGCGGTCCAAGTGGACGAGAATGGAGAACAGCTTCTACTTGTTCGAACAAAGTTAACAGTTGTTCAGACGTCAGTTTGGTGAGGCCTATGGTGCATCGTAGGTGATATTTGGCAATCTTGAAACCCGCTTCATGAAGACCACCAAAATGGCGTGTGGCAGGAGGTGTACATTTTTATTCAATCTGGTCAGTTGCACACATTCATTGTATGTCATTCTTCAATTGTTGAGACGCAAGTCTGAATTGGCACCTTTAAAACATAAGAACTGAATTGAGTGAGTTTCGGGTGGATGTTTTGGCTGACCCGTCGAACACTACGCTCAGTTTGGTTGAATAACTTTCTGGTTTTATCAAAATTATCACATAGTGATGTGGAAACTAAAGTAGAAATTTGGTAACTGGATGAAATTTTGATCGATCAATTCCATGTGATCCTAAGCCGAGTTCATACTTCTATTTCTTCGTTCATTCATTCATTCATTCGTTCGGTAATTTTGTTTTGACGATTCATACTATGATAAAGTTTCAGAACGATTCTCGAAACGATTTTGTCAGCAACTAAAATAAATTAATACCATTGGCACGCACGTACACATTATATGTATTTTGTTTCTGAATAACATGGCTGTTAGTTGCTCCTTTTTCGTTTTGGTGTCATGTTGTCTCTTTTACTCAATGTTCGTTCAGACAAAAAGTTAAAGTTAAACTATCTCTGGCGACAAAATATAGGAACAAAAAATTGTCATTTTGGATTACTAGGATTGACCGAAAAACTTGTTTGAATGAATGAATGAACGAAGAAATTAAAGTATGAATTCAGCTTTAATCTTTATATTCGTTGTTAAATTTAGTATAACTGTCTAATAAACTTGGTTATTTATGAAATTTGTTTTCCAAATTGTAGAACCGACGAGTAGCTTAGTTTTTCGAATCTACAGTGTTGAAGGATCTGATAGAAAAGGTATAGTTTCACCACAAATCTTTCACAGTTAGCTTCTTCAGACGTCAGTGGTTTTGAGGAATGTACCTTTTCAATGGTCCAGAACTTCTCGATCTGATCACATAAATTTATTGAGTTTTCAACAGGTTAGTGGCAATGTTGATTTAGAGTTCGGCTTGAATGACATCTTCCAGAAACAATTCAGCTCAATACGATATTATGAAGTAACTACCGTTATACGTTACGTATACGTTACGGTACGTATTATAACTACCGCTTGTCACATAATTTTTTAAACCAACTGCGAGTAAATCGTGATAAATTTCTGCCCCCAGTAACACGTCGATCTTTAATGATTTATAAAACTGAGGGTCAGCGAGTTGGATGTTTTTTGGAATCTTCCAAGATCCCAATCGGAATATTTAGCTGATTAGTCGTAATTTAATATTTAGTACTTGAATTTTTACCCTGGTGCTAAAATTAATCCTGGAACATGGCACAACGTTGAATTCAATTCCATAACGTTGAAAAAGACTCGATCATAAAGTTAATTTGCGATTCGGAGTCTAATAGCGCTCCTCCAGTTACAAAATGTCCATTATTATCTATAACCTTTATAATGTGGTACCCAAATAGACAAATGATAAAAAAATCATCCTCGATTTAGAATCATCGCATGATGATGTTACTTGGATAATAGAACTTAGGGTGTTCGACTCGTTATTTGTACATAATAGCTGAGCTTGCTTCCATTGAAGTTTTGCACAGCCAATTAGTTTTAAGTCCAGCTGAGTTTCCATTGCTTAATTTGTGTAACAGCGAATGGTGCGCAGCATTGCAGTGTCGGCAGCAAAAGGTCATTGGACATGCAGAAAAAATGTGATCCGGACGAAGACAATTGTAACATAAACAGGAGCTAAAATTTGTGACATCGAACTATTGTGTGCCCATTTAATTTGCAGTGAATACAACGGAACGAATTGGCGATTTCATATCGGGAAGTGCGGTTACAGGTGAGCGATTGTTACAATGTGTGAGCTTCGATGTCGATGGTAATTTAATGAAGGCACTGATGGCGCTATCGATTTCGTTTGAGTTTCTAATAAAATGGAGCACATCGTCGACCATAGGAAGATGAGTTGATGGAGCCACGTCGTTCCATCTGCTTTTGGTTTCAATGTCTAGTTTGGAAACCATTATATAAACCATCAAGTCCCATCCCAGTGCTTCACAGATCTGTTTAATGCTTCGAGAGATCGTATATGAGATCGAAAATGATCAAGAAGTTCTAATATTTTTTTGGAGTCTGCGCAATCGATAAATTTAAACGAGAAAAGTGCATGTATGTGTTTCTCATAAATAAAACTTGGCTTATAAAATCTATCTTTGAGTAGGAAATTGTCAGGCGACTGGATAATTTTCGTCAGTTAATTCAATTGCAGTCACGGCATACTTGTCGCAATCCCAGCCAATTACAATTATAAGTACTGATATTTTGTACGATCCTCGAGATCACACAGGATGTCCATGTATCCTTCTCCGATTGTGATGCACACGTCTTCTGTTAAGATAACAGTGTCCATTATTTCAAAAGGAAGCAACGTACCCTGATAAAATGACCAATTTTCAGTTAGATCAGCCAATCGATACTCTATTTGCTTGGTTTTCGCAGTCATCAACTTACTTTTGACATATTTCTCGTATCGTTCAAGTTTTTGAAAAAAAATTATCAATAAATTACCTGGAGCGATGAGGATCCCCTGCTTGTGTCATTGTAAGTAATGAACAGTTATACTTTTGGTTTCCACAACACTTACGATCATTTGGACATCAATGAATAGTAACCACGTTGAATGTATACTTGGATTGGATCAACAAAGCTGTTCTTTAATGTAACAACGGAGGATTACAGTAACTATGGTGATATACTACGGTGAAACACTGAATCGACGATGCTATGAGCACGTGGATCTCAATTCTGACACCAAATGATGGATCACAAGTCTTTTTAATGCTGGTAGGGTTGTATCGAGTGAAATTTGTTTAAAACAAATAAGTGGAGCGAGTTTGGGTTCACAAACAAGCAATATTCTGCTGCCAATAATGAACCTTTGACCACTTTATTAATCCGCTTAACGTTAATGTCGTTGTGTAATTCCTTGTTGCTTAGAAAGTAGTTTTGGGAGCGTCGAATAATTAAACGATTTGATTGTTTAGTGCAGTCTCAGAGTTGGATACCATTTCTCCAAAGTAGTTTAATTATCGATTCGTAGATCAGGCGTCTTTTCAGTCAATGTCTTCCAATTAGCCAGTACATCTCGCGTTGTTTTATTTTGATTTGGTAGAACGTGGTATTTTCAGTTTAGTCTTGAATCAAGAAGCAATCCGAGATATTTAGCAGATTCAGCATATGAAATTTGTAATCGGTTGAGATATGTATAGTGGTTGACTATTCGACTGCTTGATTCTGCGTATCGCTTGATGCCAATACTGCTGCATCATCAGCAAAGGTTCCGATTAAGGTTATTTCCGTTGGCAGTATATTGGAAGTGTTAAGTAGATAAAGGATGGCCACTCCTTCTATAATAATCTACGGTTTCGTTTGGAGAGATACGACTCGAGCAATTTGCAGTAATTTTGTGGAACTATTTTACTTATCTTGTAGATAAGACTCTCATGCATCTAGAAATACGTCAGGACAATATTTTTGCCCTTCAAATGTCTGTTCAATCTTTGCACTCACGCGATGAACTTGATCAATGTATATTTCTGAATCCAAACTGGAAGTCAGATATAATGATCATTGGTTTCAAATAGTTGGTAACAGAGAAATCTGTCTGTATATGATGCAATTTGTTCAGCTGGTTTGTCCGGTTTTTTCAAGTTATATAGGCAAGTATTATATACACATATGTTAACATAATGATAGCTCTCTTTGATAGCTCCTTAAATAACCTTGGAGAAATTTCGTCAATTTCAGGCAACTTTTTGGGATTCAAATTCATATTTATTTCTTGTGCAATTTCTAGTGAGATGGCACTTCTGATATTTGTTGTCGTGTGGTTGAAAAACTGATGCTAGAATGTAGTGCAAACAGTTCTGCTTTTTCTTCATTACGTCGTACCTATTCTCCATTTATGTTCCTCACAGGTGGCACTTAGATTATTGGGCTCTTGTATCTTTTATAGTAGCTTTCAAAATGTTTCTGGTTGTATGTTATATGCGACCTCTCCTTCGTCTTTCTTTTATCAGTTCTCGAATTGCCAGAGAGTAGTTATACCTTACTCGCCTAATACGGGTGTAACCCAGCTTCACGCATAGAGGTAATAAAATATCCAGCTTGTAATTCTATTTCTTGTTTAGTTATTAAGAGCGGTGTGTGATCGGAAGTAAGGTCGTCAATACCTTCGATTTCAACGTAGTTTGAGGTAACTCCTTTCTCGTTATAAAAGTCAATCAAATCAGGAACCTTGTTGATGTTTGAAAGGTAATAGTTTGGTTTACGTGATGAATGATATTCACAACCCGACTTTTCTATTACTAATCGCCCCTTTTTTCTAATCGCCCCTTAACTTAATCTCGCACCACCATGATAAATGGCTATTACGGTACCTTGCATAAATGGCTCCGTAATTTATTCTTGTTGGACATGTACGATATATTATTTTATTAAAATTGCTGTCCTCACTCGAGCACGACCACTGGGATGCAATGTCCCAATATGCTCTATACCCGTAAGTTTTTCTTTGTAAAGTGTGTCTCTGATATTAAAGCTAGATCTATGTTGTTGGTTCTTAGAAATACATCTAGTTCTTGGGCTCTTGTATTAATTCCATTAGCATTCCAGGCAAATATACGTATAGGAACGTTGCAGGCATTTACTTTAACTGTTGGTTTGAAGGCTTGGAGTAATATTCCAGTTAATCCACTCTATTACTAAGCTGGCTGAAATTAAGTCTCAGTAATGCCTGTATTTTGATATAAGTTACTAATGGTTGGCTCGTTTACCACAGGCAGTTTCTGCCTGCTTTCTTGATTTTGATGGTTGTTTGAGGTTTTGGTCGTCTAGGCGTTGGAAACCCCCTCTCTAATAGTATGATATTGTTGGTTTGGCTTTTTCTGTAGGCGCTCTACCACTGTTTTTGGTAGTTAAGCATTTAACTTTCTCTGATACACCTGGCATCCTTTGTAGCTAGCGGGTGAATAGATTAAGCATCACCTTAACATCATAGTACTTGAAAAGAATAATTCTTAGCGAAAAAACTCTGAATTAATGCAATCAACTATATAGGTTAGAGATTTTTCTTGGCATGACCTTAGAAAATTACTCAGAGGATGGATCCTCAATAATCATCTTTGTGATTCGATATTAGCACAGGGATTTCCATCCTAGTCCCAAATGGTAGTTGTCCGGGGTCTTAATGAGTGGTACAATCTTCTGACTTCTTTAAAGAAACCACATGAACTGTTGAGCTCTTGTAATATTTGATTTAAGGTTGCGCTTCACTATGTGATCTATGGAAGACCATGCAGTTTTTAGTATATCGAGAGTATGATGAGTGGCATACTTCCCAGAGTTCACTTCTTCAGATAATAATAACAATCACGTTATTATTACCCTGTCCTCCTTGAAGAATTTTTCTATACTAGTCGACGATGAGTCAAAGATCCACATTGAATCATAAATGGCCTCAGTCTTTTGTGATCCAATGCAAGATTCTTCTTCAACATCATAAACGGTGGAAAGGACGAACCATTGGGCCACATGGAACCGACACCTCTAAATCATATTAATCTATCCATCAAACTTAAAAGCATTACTTGCTACATAACCCTGTGCGTAATCGATGTTTCAGCAGGAGTTTTGCTGAACATTTGTGTTCGAAACGAGCTGTTAGAAATTCTTATCGATATTGAGACGGTTCCGACAGGTGTGGATCAATAAATCAGATACAGATTACCAACACATTGTTTGGTAGAACTCACTAACATTACGAATTGAAGATTAACGCCGTTTACATACTCACGGAACAGTATCAGCTTCATTTCTGGTTACTAAAATTCTAAAAGTCAATCAAGAGAAGCGAAAGTGCTACTAATAGATTTATATATGGATGATGTCACGTGCAGTTTTGATTCAGAACTGCAACTGTATGGATTTGTAGATGCATCAAACACCATCCACGCCTCTATCACATACGATAGTACCATAAGTAATGGTAGAAGGTACAAACGAATATCATATCGCTAAAAACCAAAGTGGAGTGAGTCAAATTCTTTACTACAGCCATGTTAGAATTATGCGAGGCACTTTTATTCATCAGAATGCTGATTCAACTCGGTAAATCGTTCGACCTTGAAACAGTTGTAAAACGTCGAAACAATATTTCACGACTGTCCTCGAATGGCTGATAACTCCAAAGAGGGAAGATAATATCTTCGTTAGCCAATATAATAATCTTAAGCAATGTTTATACGTTGGAATGAAACAGAATCAGGCAGATAGACTTCCGAAGCATTCTTCCTACCAAAGATGCAATGTGGTGATAGGGAGCTGACTGGTAACGTCAAGAACTAACATTGAGCAACCAAAAAGTCAAAATAATATTATGATCTCAGCAGCAATAATGACTGACCATTTGGCGCAGTGGTTAAGGCTGCGGTGGAACCGGGATCGAATTTGAGGGTGCGTAAAAGGAATTTCCACCATCTAATTACCATCAGTGGTATTAATGAAAATATCTTTGTTCCCCTGTTGGGGTGCAGAATTAATGGCCTTCTCTTCCTGTCAATATTATAAGCTGGTTTGCAGCTATGATAATTGGTTGTAATGGCATAACGTAGGACGTTAATAAAGATTGTAAAGATAAAACAAAACAGCATGAAAATGTTCATCCGAACTGTACTTACATGTCTGAATCTGAACTGTACTCACATATCGGACCAATTCTACTAATGTGTTCCGACTAGTTGTCAGGACAATGAAATGAGCAGATATACACGGTAACCATCCATTCAATAGCTCCATTCAAAATTAAGTCAGCTGCTGTTAAAACACTCAAGCAACCTAATTGATACCATCAATCACCGAAACTAGTACCATAATTAAAAAATAGGAACAAATAAAATATCGAAGGAAGTCGCAAACTACCTTTAGTTATACTTCTATGTCATCAGGATACAAAAGAAACTATAACAAAATATGAAGACAATGGTGAGAAATGGTCCAACAAATGATCTGACCGGCAAATCTTTACCACATGAGGAACAACTAAATACATGCAAAGAATACTTTGAGGACAACTGCAGAAGCGAACCGGATTACGAACTTCCAGGTAGCAACTATAAAGAAACTATCAATACCAACAAAACCATCCACGGGAATTAAGAAATAGAAAGAGGGTTTAACCATAACCCCAAAGAATCCCAAAACCGAAATCAGAAAACTGCAGAATCTTTCACACACTGAGAAAAGCCCCGAATGGCATAACACGAATGTATAATTAGAATGAGGAAAGTTGGACGGCCAGTAATGACTTGGAAGAGAACGGTGATAGCGAATCAAAAGAATTCGATAGCCAGACGGTTCAGTCTAGTGGACGCCATACGATCCTTGCAGCATTCAAGAGGTGTACAACCTTTAGGGTTGCCTTTGGCGATTTCGTGACTGTGGCTGGAAAAATATTTTTATTTGGGTGCCTTTCGTTCTCGCAACATTTTTATTTGGGCGCCGGTCGTTCATGTGAAACCTTAGTTAAGAAGTGGACAAATCGGACAACCTGACAAACTAGCGTTGGTCTTCGCTTTCTCACCGGAATATTAATCAGTGAAAACGTATTAAAGTTCATTTGAGGCTGCGCTATTTGATACCCTCCGTCTCACCAAAATCTTATTATATGCAATCATCATAAACTCTTCAAAATTAAATAAATTACCGTAGTCATCAAAACCTGCGGTGGTCTATTCTTTGTGTACTGGATTAATTTACTGTCACGTCAAGTAAAAGCTTGTTGTGACTAAAACAAAAGAGAAAAATCCACTTATAAAGTTTTTTCCGTTGGTTGAAACGATGGAGCTTAGTCCATTTTGTGTTTTCGAACAATAAAAAGTTATGACACCTCGTTTAGATGAGAATAATAAGGTAAATAGGATTTGTTAGGTCAAACGATGTCAAATTTGTGCATTAATGAAACTCTGAATTTTCTACAAATTTGATTGTCTATGTTGTCTTCCTCATATTATTTCATCTTTCGAGTCAATTTTGATCTCAAATATGGTTGGAAACGTGGATAAGACAGAGTAGTCTCTTTGATATATGTGTTTGTAAATCCAAAAACAAACACATCACATTCATATATAGCCGATAGTAAGGCTAATATTGGCTCTTGATGCTTCTTGGTTATTCATTAGTTCCTGATTATTCATCAGGAACTAATTATTAACCATACACAACGCACAGCTATGGTGTCGAGTTCCATCTACTGATAGATACCAGTATCCGTAGTGACAAGAAGGTGACAAGGATTAATAAACTTCTAAAACAGGACGCGTGCATCACTATCTACCACATGATGCTCTCTTATATGTGTTATTTCACCAGTTCCTGTTTAGTAGGTGCATTCACTCCAATAATGCCATCCTATTTCAAAAACTTGCAGATATTATTGTTCGGTCGACAAATGTGACGCTTAACCAGCAATTGTGCAATTGACTCTAAGGTTCCTGATTAGGTTTCATTTTTACAGAGGGCCAACTTTTCTTCTATGCCCGTATCTTTAAACGCAATGTGGGTTGTCATGCCATCTGATTTTGAATGCACTTAACTAAGTTAAGTGAGTGAAAATAGTTGCCGCATATAATATCCTGTAATAGACCAATGTGATGGAAATGATCCTTAAAGTGAATAACAATCACCAGCTAAGTGCACACACACTTGTATTGCGAGATTATAAGATAAGAGTATGTCCTAATAGTACCAATAAAATTCTACTGATCACTGGCAACCAAACAGTAGAAGCATTTTGAAAAAAATTTCATTCACAGAACACCGCGTCTTAATGTTACATTAATTGCGAGAAAACTCTCAGATCTTTACCAACGACGACCAACGATCACTCTAAATCTGGATAATGCTGCAACCTTATAAGTTTGATGGTAGCTTAGAGCCAAATCAGTGGTGTAACCACACTCACTGGGAGGACAACCTTTGGTTAATTTCACTCATACCATTAATCCATATTTCGTGGTCTCAGCAACGCGAGACTTAAACTTTGCCATACCTTACTTAACAATACTGTGTTCAATTCCTGTAGCTAGGCATTAAAGTAGCAGATATTTGCGTGCTAGAAACTCTTTTTTTGTATTTTCGCACCCATTGCAGACAACAGAGACGTACTTGCTCAAGGCGTATGCTTAAGCTTTGTTTATCATAGGGCGTCTACTAGACTTTTCCATCTTACTCTGTTTTAGGCCACTGATTTTATTTCAGCCCATGATTTTCCAATGTTACAGGTTGTCTTCCTATTTTTCTCTTTCCTTGTGGGTACCATTCCAGTGCCGTTCGAGTTATATCGTCTTGTGATTTTGTTAATGTGTGACCGATCCATCTCCATTTACGCCTTCGTATATCAGTCTTAATGTTTTCTTGAAATGTCTGCCTATGTAGCTCGGTATTGGATATTTTGTTAGGCCAGAAGCACCTTAGTATTCGTCTGAGGCATTTGTTGACGAATACTTGTATCTTGTTTGTGATCTGCAGAGGTTATCTCCATGTTTCACAGCCGTGTAGAAGCACTGATTTCACATATCAGTTGATCATCCGTATTCTATCTATCCGTCTTCCATAGCCGAAGTATGCCACCCATCTCTTTAGCTGTGCTTCGTCTGTTGTTAGTATTTGAAGATTTTGATTCCTTATGGGTGGTATGTTGGTATATTTACCTGTGACCTTCCGTACGCATTGATGTAGTCAGCGTATATTTCTGATTGCTGCTTCTTGCTTTTCCGTAAACCTTCTACGATCCGCTCTTGCCAATTTCTTAACTTCTTTTGCCGTGCTTTCGTATTTGCTTCTTATTTCTGGCGTGTTCTGCTGGTTCAATTGCAATTTGTGATTTCGCCGTTCATCAATTATCAGACATGTGGTGTCTGTTATCCAAGGTTTGCGGTGGCGATCCTGGTATCCGAAAGAGTTAGCAGCTGTTTCGGCTCCTCGATTCGTTCCCATTTTTCTTCCATATTGGTGGCACCATCAAGGCACCATCAATGGTGGACAATTTGCTTTCGAGCATGTCATTGAAGGTTTGCTTTGTTTCGCTATTCTTTATTCTTTCAGTCAGACTTCTTATATTCCAAGTTCCGATTTTTATCCGTGTACGATTGCCAAGGGTTAATTGTGTTGTTTGTTGGTTTGTTATTATTTCTTCTACTATAGTTTCCGTTTGTGTAAATCATTTTGATTTCAGATTAATGGATCCATTGAATCCTAGTCAGTCCCCACCCAGGACTGCTGGGTAAGGCATACTGATATGCCGGGGGAAGGATTCGTTCCATTTTTTTTGTGTTTTTTTCTTTTCCTTCTATGCTGGTTCCCAAGCGGTCACCCAAGTTGTATTAACCATAGAGAATGTTGATTGACTTTTTCCATGAAGCTTTATCTGTCTCTTCCACTCACCCCCAAGCTCATTTATCTACATTACAATTATCTTTATAGTGATTGATGGGTTTCTAGATTGAGCATCCATGGAGAGGATGTCCAAGACTATGCGAATGATCGAATTATATAATTATTAGACGGAAATTTGATGGACGATTATCGTATTCAAACAAGAAGCTAATCTATAGTAGGGTATTGGTGCAATTAGAATATCAACGCAGTTATAATAGTGCTAGTGCCATTTACAAGGATGACAAAATGCTCCCTTCTGTCCCCTGTTCTAACGCATTGGTTCAATTAGCCAAAGAAGTATAATATATAGAAGGGAATATAGATCCAGAAACTGACTTGGAATCAACAGATCACCAAGGTCTATTTAAAACGAATCGTCTAAAATCTGGTGGAAAAATCATTTGCATGACCAAAATAGAGATGGTCTACTTCCTGAACAGGATTAGTGAGACCAAGGATGGCTCTCATTAGAACCGAGCTCTATGGTATGATATACGGACGTGTCAAAACCGGATGGCAGTTAAATGAAGAAGTCTTTGGCCAGTACTTGATAATTTTTATATTGGTATTTCAAGGTGATAGAGATGCGTGCAAAGGTTAGTTAACGGACCACTTAGGAGCTTTAAACACACTCATATCTTACACCTGCAGTATTTAGCTTGGTTGGGACTGATTTAATTTAATAAGACAACTCACAACTATAATTATGTAAACTCTTAGAACGAGGCCACCAACAGCAATTCGTTATACTGAACGATTCTTTTCATACTCAGTAAACCCGAGTTAAACCAACTTACTTCTTTCTCACGGGTCACATTGCCTTAAGATACCACCCTAAGAATTCTGTACCAATTGCTTCCGACTGTAACCAGTTTTGCGGTTTTGAAGTGAAATGTGCTGAACATGTGTCATTGTGCAGCTATCTGCCTACGATAACAATACCTTGGTAATCGAACAAGGTACTTAAATAGATTGATATGTACATCTGCGAGAGGTATAGCGGGGTGTATAATAAGCCTGATTATAGCTTAGAGCACTGCTTCTGCTTTAAAGTGTTCTAATGGAACAGTCCTAAACGCAGTGCAAGTTTGAAAAAGATGGGACATTTTATCGGAGCTACTCGATTTGTACAGAAAATTGGGTATAGACGCAACTTTCGTAAACTATTTGCGCGCTAGTTCCCAATTGGGAGATTGGAAAAAAAGTTGTTTGTCTTTCTGGTAACATGATAAGAATAACAATAAACCGGGACGCTCAATCGTGATAAAATCCATTTTATAAGGTAGATGGGAATTTTGATCTCCTCACACCGTAAGTCGTATCTCACACAGTTTTATAATCGGTTTTGAGCGATTTAAAAACCATTTCAACCATCTGAAAGTTCGATCTCTTTCCTTATGGTTTACTTGTGAGAAATTACTGTGGCGTTCAGAGCAACTCAAGTTATCCGCAGATACAATTACCTCACGTCACCATCAATTAATTAATAAGATCGATATTTCGAGTTTAGTTCTTGCAATTCGCTAGCACCGTCGCGTCACGACTGAACGTTTATATACGAATCGCACAGTAAGAATGTCCGGTAGCATATGCCTGTCAATCACAGTCATTCAATGACATCATCATCAACATTTAACCGAAGAGGTACCGGTATATAGGTCCAAATTACAAGTAGCTGCTCATCGCTGCCTACAGTTTTATGCCAGCCTCTATAGTACTGACATGGAAGAGATATGATTAGTTTTGACCCATGAATTTTGCACTCCAACAGAAAAATCACTTTTGCTGCATCCTGCCCTTTATTAGGATTCGCACCCGGTAGGTCCCGTTCCAATGCCGCAGCTTGAATCACTGTGATATTTGGCTGATAAGCAGATATATCTTTAGGTAGGTTTTGATTTCACTATAAAAGTCTTCACCTTCTTTGAATAAACTTAGTGTTGAAGAGCTCAGTAATGTCCACTCTCGTCTGTCACTCCAAGCTGCCTAGATTTAATCTTAATGGATTCCACTTGCCATGAATTCCATTGGTTTGCAATTTTGTGCTATAAATATATAATCACGCGCATCGACAGTGGAATGTTAAACTAATTACAAAAAAAACTATTTAAACTTGATTTAGCAGTTATGCTGTTATTTCCAAGAAAGTAATTAATCATTTCTTCTCTTTATATATTTACCTAAACAACATAAGTAACAAACATAATATTTATGTCTTTTCTTCCATTACAGAGTTAACGTTGATTAATTGGATGTATACACTACACGTAACTGATAGATGATATAAGAATGTGGTAAGTCTTGATCATTCGAGAGTATATTACGAGTATATGTACCGAAACGTACCAATTTTCTTAATTATATGTTTATGACTTTGTTACATAGCTATACTCTCGTATACCTACTTATAAGCAATTGGTGTACGTTAATTGAATTTTCTACTCATTTTCGAAATTCAACTCGACATTAAACTCGAATCAATCATTTTTGTTTTATTAAGTTATAAAAATTAAAGTGGATTTGTTGGTTGTCGCATGTGATGCACGCGGCTTCTATGTACACTAAATAAATTATTATTTGATTCAATGACAGCTCGTTGAGGGGGAGGCTCGTGATGCCATTTACAACGAAATAATTAATATACTCATCCACCTCATCTGTGCGGAAAGTAATTAGAATTTCTATACGAAAGCTACCGTACGTCTAATCGTCTAATTAAACATTCCTTTTTCTAACTATTCCTATGTTAGGACTGAACAATTGACTTCCGGAAAGTTCGTGTTTCCGGCAAAAATTAAGTCTGCCTTTAACCACTTATTACGATCAGAAATGATGGTTCGTAGTGTTGAAGTAGATATTGAGTGTGAATATTATTTTCAAGGTCATCTGAATTTAAACTCAAATGACCTTGAAAATAATATTCACATTCACCATGAATTTTGCGCTTTGTATTGTCGAATAGTGATAACCGTCTCGAATTGATTTTCGTTTAAGGAACTAGCTTAACTGTCGATAGCCAACCTAGCTAGCTTTCGGTCTTAATACTGTCGCTCAGTCTTAAATGGTGTAACCTGATTCCAGGTGCACACCAGATCACGTAGCTGTGTATTGTGGGTACATGCACATATTGATAATCTTTTTTCCACTTCTGTGAGATATTGGAGGTGTTGGGGGTATACAAACCATCATTTAAATAAAGGAGGCGTCTTGAGCGTAGAAGAAATTAGTTAGATACAACCATCTCCTCTGAAAATGGAGACGAAGCGTTTTTCGTCTCGTTAAATTTGTTAAAGTTGACTTCAGAATTAAACTTCGTGTAAAGCTTCAGATTTATTTTATTTTTAGATTGAATTTAGGTTTATATATTTTAATGTTGCTTGTACAGAATGTTTTAACAGAATGACAGAACAAATGTAATAAATAATATAAATTGTACTAATTTAGAACAAAAAGAAGAATATTGAACCATAAAACTTAACAATCTTAAAGTTAATAATACAGTGACATACAAAATAAATATTTATGTTATTAAGTTACAAAGTTAAATAGATTAGGATTAAATAATATTTTAATTCATATAAAATCAATGTTAATCGATGATCAACTGCTGGTCATTATCATTTCTCCCCCATCTTAAACACTCTGTTGTTCAACATCAACTGGCAATGGACAAACATTCGCAATAGCACGCTTTATTACACCAGTCTCAGTTTTTATTGTCACAACTCGTACTAGACCATCTAAGCCTGGATGAAGTTCTATAATTTTACCCAATTTCCATTTGAGTGGTGGTAGGCCTTGGTCTTTAATGGCGACGATCGTTCCTATAGGGATGTTTTTTGTTTCATTCTTCCAATAATATCGATGCTGGAGTTGTTGAAGATATTCAGTTGACCATCTGGACCAAAATTGTTTATACAAATGATTAACTAGCTCCCAACGTTTGAGATAGTTAATGTTTTTAGGATCAATTATATTTGGTTCAGGTATACTGGTTAAAGCTCGCCCAATAAGGAAATGACCTGGCGTTAAAATTTCCAAGTTGTCATCTGTAGTAATTGGAGTGATAGGACGGGAATTCAATACAGACTCCACTTGTTTTATCAATGTCTGAAGTTCTTCATAAGTCAGGTTAGCATTTCCCATTGTACGACGCAGATGATACTTAGCAGATTTAACTGCAGATTCATATATTCCTCCGAAATGTGGAGATCCAGGTGGTGCAAAATTCCAGACTATATGATCATTGGTTGTTAGTGAATTAATCTGGTCTTGAGTATCTGCACTGTGTAGCATTGTATACAGCCCATGTAATTCCGAATTTGCTGCAACAAAATTGGTTCCGTTGTCGGAAAATACTGTTTTGCACAATCCACGAGTTGCAATGAAACGTCGAAATGCACCGATGAAAGAAGCAGATGTAAGGTCTGAGGCCAATTCTAGGTGAACCGCCTTTGTTGTGAGACATACAAATACTGCTAAGTACGTTTTTGTTGGAATTTTGCCTCGTATCCGATAGTGAATATAAAAAGGGCCAGCATAATCAATTCCAACATTGTAAAATGGTGGAGCAGGGTTAACTCTTTGAGTTGGTAGATTTGCCATTAATTGTTGTTGAAGTCGAGGTCGCGCTCGACAACATATCACACACATTCTACACACTCGTTTTGTCAGCTGTTTCCCACACATTGGCCAATACATTTGCCGAACAGCAGCTAGAAGTCCTTGTGGTCCAATATGGAGATATTTCCTATGGATAAAACTAATAAGCGTTGTGGTAAAATAATGATTGCTTGGCAGTAATGCGGGGTGGCGAGAGTTGTAAGAAATTGCAGCAAATTTTAGACGACCGCCTACTCGAAGGATTTTTTGCTCGTCCATAAATAATGATAGTGATTTTAATGCTGGATCACGAACCATGAAGTCAGCCTTTTGTAATCCATGATATACGGTATTAAAACCTTTGACTTGGACTAAACGTATGACTGAATTTAATCCGTTGTTTACTTCTTCTGCTGTTAAGGGCCCAATTATTCTTGATGACTTAGAACGACAGTTTATGACAAAACGAAGGACATAGGCCATTGCATTTTGTATTGTTAGAAATGAATTTTTACGGTGTATTCTATCTAGGAGATCATCGACGGGATCCGCACTTGCAGTTACAACTGTAACCATTTTTCGTTCTTGAATTATTGGGAGAGATTCTGTGTCTGGTGATTGTGAATATTTCTGAATTTCTTCGGATGAACATAAAAAACTCGGTCCGAACCACCATAGATGTCCGAACCACCACTGCAGTAACAGCATAAGTATGAGCTCGAAATCGAAGAAGTACCGCGAATAATTCATTTTGAACTACAAGTCCATTCATTAACAACTCATTTAGTGAATAGCCACTTGACGATTTGGCTGAGCCATCGAAGACGACTCTAAATTTAGTAGTTGATGAATCAGGTTTCATAACGAAATGATGAGGTAAATAATAGTTAAGAGATTCAATATTATCTACTAAGCTCATGTGATTTAACTCTTCATATTCGCTCATGAAAGTATTGTAGTCTTTTCTAATTTTCGGGTTATTATTAAGACGCTTTTCTATCATTAGAAATCTCTTTTTTGCCATGAATGATGAATCACCTAATAATAATGGATTATTTAAAAATGGGAGTTTTACTACAAACTTGCCATCAGTGTCTCGAGTAAAATTCTCCTTAAAATGGTTCTCACAATCAGACTTGAGTAATGAGTCGGTGCTAGTATTAAATTCATCAATTGTCCAAAATCGCTCTAAAAGTGAATCTAAATTTTGTGTATCTGTGGCAACTAAATTGCAATTACTATTTGTTTGAGATGAACTTAAATTTCCACCTGCCACTACCCAACCTAGTACCGTGTTTTGTAAAATAGGAAGGTCATCGGCAAGCTTAATTTGACCAACTGATTGCAATTTGTAATAAATGTCGGCACCTAATAGCAGATCTATTTCATTTGGTTCGTAAAATAATGGATCAGCTAGTTTAATATTAACTGGAATTGGCCATCCTAAAGTATCAATTTGAAATGATGGTTGGTTATCAGAGATTTTATTTAACAACTGTACGTCGATGTTTGCTGAAAACTGATTTATACGTGAAAATATGGTAATAGAAGCCTTCCTTAATGAAGAGGTTGGAGCACACGCAATACCCTTAATATTGACGTATGATGATTCTGTCTTAATTTGTAGTTTCTTTATGAGTGAATTGGTAATAAAATTTAGTTGCGAACCTGAGTCGAGTAATGCACGTGCAATAACTGATTCTCCATTCGCATTACGTATTTCAACTAGTGCAGTGGCAATGAAAACAAAATTTGAAATGATTCGTCCTATTAAAGTGGAATGGCTCTGATTGGATGATAGTGACATTACAGATGAATCAGGGTGAGAGGAGAGATTACTTCGTTGTACCACTTCCTTGTTCGTTGAACCAGCAGAACTAGAATTGTCTGTATGCAATAATGTATTGTGGTTAACCTTACAAATTCGACACACATCTGTAATATTGCATTGTGCAACAAGATGTGATGATCTCAAACAATTAGTACACAGATTACGATCCATTACAATCTTTCTACGTTCCTCTACTGACATAGAAATGAATGCATGACACCGATTAATAGAATGGCCTGGTTTGCTACAAACAACACAATTATATTGTTTATATCCCTTGATTGCGGAAAACGCCATTCGTTTATATGGTTTTGGTAAAGGCTGCAAAAGTTTTGAATCTTTTAAATCATGTGAAGATCCAGATTTGTCCGGCTTATCTTATGACTTCTAACTTGAATGAATTGGGAAATATCTTGAAAGGAATAATTTACATTGGGTAAGGAGGTCTCCTGCCATTTTGCTCTTGTATGTGAATCAAATTTCAAAGTGATAAGATAGATTAATAAATCATCCCAGTATTGAACTGGACGACCCAACGACTTTAATGAACGAACATGTGAATTGAAATGATCCAATAAATTCAGCAATTTTTGCGATGTTGGCTTATCAATTGGTTTAAAAGAAAATAATGCTTTGATATGCTCTTCAGCGATTTGATTAGGTTTATCAAAGCGATCAATCAATAAGCTCCGTGCTTCGGTATAATTAGAAGCTGTAAAATCTAAACTTTCGAAACATTTAGCTGCAGAACCTTTAACTGAATTTTTTAGATACTGAAATTTTGTTAATTCATTTAACCTTGGGTTATTGTGAACATGGTTATCAAACGACTCGATAAACCCCTTCCACTTTGTTATATCTCCAAAAAAATTATCTAAGGAAATTTCTGGTAATTTAGGGATAAAAGATAACTCTTCATTAGGTTTTACGACAGATGCACCCTTTTGTTTAGTCAAATCTGCAAGTCTATCTTCTAACTGTGGACGGAGATCGTAATATAATCCATCTACCGTGGTTCGAATTTTAGTTTCTAACTGAGTTTCATCTAATGACTCGTACAAAGTTTGATTTTTCTTAAAATTCCCGTAGTTAAGAATTAGATCATCAAGTCTAAGTTGAACTTGTGATCGAGGTGCAGTTTCTAATTTGGTATTAACATACTCAGATAGTTCACTGAGGAATTCATTAAAGTTTTTGTTGCATTGTTTGCACCTTTTAATTTGAGTTTCAGTCGCCATATTTTTTAAAGAAATAACACAATCACTAAACACCACGTTGCTTAATTCAACGGTAAATATTACACAATGAACCCGGGAACGAAATAATAGATCGAATGTTACGCGGTGAAAATTGTTAAATTATTATTGTTTGAATAACTACGTTAAACACAATCAACAATTTTAATTGAATTAAAAATGATACTTAGCTGAATTTTAACTGCAAGTCATGCACCACGCCAGTGAATTTTCAATTTTTATAAGGATTGAGGATGAAAATTACGATAAAAAATGCAATGACCCGCAATCCCACTTCTGACACCAATGAAAATGGAGACGAAGCGTTTTTCGTCTCGTTGAATTTGTTAAAGTTGACTTCAGAATTAAACTTCATGTAAAGCTTCAGATTTATTTTATTTTTAGATTGAATTTAGGTTTATATATTTTAATGTTGCTTGTACAAAATGTTTTAACAGAATGACAGAACAAATGTAATAAATAATATAAATTGTACTAATTTAGAACAAAAAGAAGAATATTGAACCATAAAACTTAACAATCTTAAAGTTAATAATACAGTGACATACAAAATAAATATTTATGTTATTAAGTTACAAAGTTAAATAGATTAGGATTAAATAATATTTTAATTCATATAAAATCAATGTTAATCGATGATCAACTGCTGGTCATTATCACCTCTTCAGGGAACCCAATTAAAGACAGACGGTTTGAAGTTACACGTCAACCTTTAAGACCCATACTCGGAAGTGATTTCGTAACTGAATTCAAACCAGGATGTAAATCATGAGTAAAGATAAAGATGTCGATGAAGAACCATGCTCATCACTCTTCGATCGAATTATCCGAATAGTGAGAAATTCACTTTTTTGATTAATCTTTTGACATTTGAAGTTTTTGGCTAGTACAAGTGTGTGGAACCGGCATGATTTTAAAATGGATGTTGAAAGTTGAGCTGTCTCTGAACTCTGACCAAGAACTTTGAAGGGAGAGGAGTGAAATTTTCGAACCAATCGCTATGCACACCACACCCATTTCAATACTTGGGATTGCAAATGATGAACCTAGTGCCGCTTGATCAATGAGTTAGAAGATGTGTAGTAATCAGAAAAACTCGGGACCTGGAAGAAAAAAATCGTAAAAGCATTACTGCGCACTTTCGAAAATTAAGAGAAGTAAGCATGGCTGAAATTACTTTCTTTTACGTTAAGTTTTTATTGGATGCAGGGCGAACTTTAAGACTTTCCTAGCTCCTTTTAACTGTCAAAGCTCCTGCCCCCAACGCGCGATTCTTCAAGTAAAGGCGGCCTTAAACTTGTGCATTTTATACTAAAACGGAAACTGAAAACCGGACAATGAATTCCACTTCTTAGATGTTCGATAAATGAATTCGCGCTTTGCATCTTCAGTTCGAGGTTTCGGCAGTTTCACCGTTAACCTATGCGAATTACCCGTTCCTCGTGTTACCCATCCTAGCGTAACAAATGATGGTATTTTCTCCTTTAATTCTGTAGAATATCTTCCATTTATTAATCTATAGAACAGGCAGAGTTCTGCAACATTTCTGCGGCGCTGAAGGATGTCTAGATCTCTATCCAGCAACTGGAGAGCAATGCCATAGGCTGCACCCCAAATCTGACAGCAATATTCTATACAAGGTCTAATAAAGGTTTTATATATCTGAAGAACCTGATTCGATCTATACAACCGTCTGCATCTAGTGAGGAACCCTAGTTTACGTGAAGCTGATTTGGATAGGGTTCACAGTGCTATCCAACAAGTCACTAATGTATAACAAAAGAAAGTTTGTGACAAATCTGATCCCTAAGGGACTTCGGCATTTGGGGAGTGTATCGTTGATGATTTCCCATTTGGCACAACGTTGGTCTTTTGGTCTTTGAGAAAGCTTTTTATCCACTTGATGATCATTGAATCATTGAATGCCACAAGTTTACAAATGAGATTCTCATGCCAAATCTTGTCACAAGCCTTGGATATATCAAAACCTGTCGACCTGCAAATATTGTTCCACCACCAAAGCATATTAAGTACTTATTTGCTTGGTGCCAGGCTATTCATGCTAAATACTGCGATGGAATTATCTTGTCCTCCTGGAAGATATGCTACTGTCTTTCAGCTAAAAATGGCTGAAATTTTGACATCTTATTCGTTTGTGGAATCTGGGCCACCATTGGCGTAGCTTTACAGTGCAGTGGAAGACAAGAAGAAATTAGGAAGCATTTCCTGTGCTCAAGTCTTTTATATTCTTAACACAGTCTAAATTGCTTTTGATTACGCTTTCGATTTGAGAAAAAACTAACGACCTTGAAGACACGTGACACATAAGCCTTCATTCGAAGTATGAAAACAGATTTTGAAACTGAGAGTTAAAGTTTTTAATGAGTGCTACATTCTCATTTTTTAGTACATATGTCGAAAAAGTGAAACTAGATGAAGGTTTGATGATTGGTGATTTAGGCAATGAAGTTGGAGATGACTTTAGTATATATGTCGGTCGAAAAGAGGATGTATCTTTTCAATACGTTGGAAAACATAAGAGTTGTTCCATAACCAACGTCACTGATTGAGCTATATTGCTTATCACAGTAACGTTAACGGCTTTTCACACCAAATAAAACTAGCCTTCGATAGTCAAACCAATTTATTTTGATAAATTTAAACTACTTTGCTGAACGCAATTAGAATTTCACTAAAACCATTAATTCAATGTTGACAATTTTGACACATTGTACTTGCATGTTGTTGACACACAAAATATGATTCGGTCGAACACGGACGATCGTTCCAAATATTAGCCGGCCACTGCATCTCAATACAATGCTCGTTATTACCAGCATTATCGGGTTGATTTATTTTCCACTTCGTATATAGCATCGGATTGCCCGTTGTCTCCCAATAATATTGCCCCTCACTACCTAAATCCGTTCCACTTGTCCACACCAGACCGGATGTAAAGTTAAGTTTCATGCGAGCCGCATTCAAAAGGGCAGCCGCAATATTATTTTCGACATCGGTGTTGACATCGAACAGATACATATTATGAAATGTACAGTATCGACCGGCTTGATACCAATTTTTCTACAATACAAATTGTGACAAGTATTTAGTATGAGTAGATTTGCAATCACCAAAAAAAAAATATAATGAAACGAGATCTTACCACTAATGGATAGCTTAAGAAGTAGACATTACCATCGATGGTAAAAAAATCACCACAATAACTAAAGTTGATGAGCAATGCGGATATAATCAAGTATTTATACATTTTCGGTCAGCACAGCTCACACCACCAATAACAACTGAGCTATAGTTCTGGTGATTTTCTGTTTTATAATTCTGCTCAAGTTTATTGCAAGACAAACACCAGATAAGACTGTTTACATTAAATATGAAGTAATTGTGTGTTTGTATTGTACACATGTGTGAAATAGATAGGCGAGAGGGGATTCACGAGTGTAATTATTTCAGATAAGCAAGGTCAATGCCATATTGATCTCTCTCGCAGTCTCCACCAGAGAAAAAAACTTTTTAGTTTTTGTATTTTTACGATTCATCTTCCCTTTCGTAAAGGTGTGGATATAGATTAAATCTTATTTTCTTTTTCCGTTTTCTAAACTTTGACCCGTCTTTGAATGTCAATTTAATTAAATTAAATACCTTTTTGGATATGCGAGATGTTAACATTTTCTATTTTAAAGATTTATGTGTTTCCCAGCTTTTTGTAAAAAATCAATATTAATTTACTAAAACGGAGGCCAGGCGGAACATTCAAGCTTTAGTGGAATTGGGGTTGGGAATTTAATTATAGATTTTATTTTTATACACAAATTTGTTGAGTGTTTTGAGAATTTCGGTTAACTATTTTTTAACTAAATATAAATCGGGATAAAGTTATGTACTTTGTGATTTGTTTGGAGCTCAGACTAATTGATTTAAGCACAACGAAGAGTTTTGAAGAGATAAAGTGGTATTAATAGACACTTAAATATTTACCTTTGACCATACATTGTTATAAAAAATTGCTGGTCTACGATTTCAAGGTTATTAAGTTTTCTTAGAAACAGGGAGAGGCAAAAACTTCAACAATAACGGTATAGTTTGTAAAACCACTGTAATAAGATGACTTTATGTCAAAAATTACAGGTATTGATTCAGATTACGATCGGTAGTGTAAATGGACACATCTATGGCCCACTGTTTGAGTGCAGGATTAAATGACCGACCCATCTTACATATTCGTTTTTTAAAGTGGCTGTGGCATGAAGCTATGCAATGAGTGTAACATAATTTCAGCCGTTGCCCCTCGATTTGGCGTAAAGTAGGACTTTTTATTATTATTAAAGATGGCTGGAACCCTTTAAGGTTCCGCACTCATGCCACAAAGGGCCCATGATACAAACCTAGAATTTTATATAAACGCGCAGACGCAACCTTAGCAAGCTTAAGCCGTTTTAACTACAGCAGAGAGGACAGTAGATTAACACGAATTTTTCTGGAGTTGAACGCAACTGATAAAGTGTAAGCTATCATCGACAACTTCAATACTTTTGTCGCATACGGCATCACTGACTGGTCTCATGCGATAAAGGTGACATTTCAAAAGGCCATGGCCAGCAAGAATAGAAAGCAATATTTTCAAGTTGGTCCTTTTCAATGAAAGAACGTTATCGCGCAGCTTTGGGTCACGACAAGTCGGAGTAGCTGACAGATTTAGATTCGATATGTCAACGATTTTAATTGTTTTGTTTACCATATGAAGAAATAGAGGAGCATCTGGTTCAGAACCTGCGAAATACAAGCGAGAATCAGTTTTAGCCAAACATTTCGTTGCCCTCAATGTCGCAATGGGCAGGAACTCACATGATAGTTAATGGCAGTTTTCCTATACGTACAAAATATAATCTCTTTGTCGTCGGCAACGAGATTAAAAGTTATCACGCACTGAGTAATCGCGATTAATTCCGCTTGAGGAATAGTACAGTAGGTCCTTAAACTGCCTGAGATTCTCAGATCATGAGATGAACAGAAGTAGCCAAAGCCATTACCCTGTTCAGAGACAGATCCATCTGTAAAGAATACAAGCGATTCGGATATCTGTTTGATCTGTGGAAATTTAAAACAGGCAGAAGCCTATTAACAACCATGTCAATTTCTGGCATAGCTAGGACGTAAATAAGTGAACCACGAAATAGTGTAGGGAGTGCCTTGAGGCCCAAAAAATATTGCAAAGATGGACAAACAGCTAAAAATACTTAGATATAGGATAGCTATTCGCAGAGAAAGAATTGCCAGCATGTGGGGAAGCACAGTTGTAATGTCTCTCTAAGTGCTGGATACATTTAAAAGATGGTTATGTTTTGACTGTTACTATCTTGATGTACATTCTACCAGATCCCTCTCAGTTAAAAGTAGCTGTGAGGTTTGTCATATTAATACAAAAAGCATTTCTGCAAGAGTGATTTTTAGGGAAAGACCATGACGCGGTAGAAGTGGCGGTGTTGTCCAATTCTATATGCGAGCAGTGCCTCTCTGGTGCTTCTGGAGATCCTTTCGCTTTTAAGAGCCGTGGTAGATATAGCCGTATGCTTAGCATGCGTTGTTAAATTGATAAAACTATGATGTGGGTCCCCGAAGCAGACCGTCTGTATATCCCTGGGAAACTGTGCCTCTTACATCCAGGCGTGTATAATAGGTACAGTTTTTTCTTGACCCCGATCCTTGAACCTTCGATACATTCTGAAGCCTGCGACTCTAGACCGACAAATGGAATATTTTTGGCCAATAAAGGAAACCGAAAGGTATACTTCTTCAACTTGGCCTAGATGAGTCACCTGCACTAAGGCCGCAAGCACTTGGTATTAAAACCACTTTTATGCTAAGTAGTCAAAATAAATGTGGTGCAAAAACAGCTGAGAGGGACAGGAAAAAGCTGTCCTCTACCATCCCAAATTGATTAGAATATTTTGGGATTCAGTTTATACAGATAAATATGTAGCACTCAAAAGCGACGTCTTCTCTTGTTGAAACAAAATTGAAGGACTTAATCTAGTGACCTTATAGGCTCTCACCTCGCTAGTGATAGCCGTTCGAGACTTAGAGCCTATTGTTTTGCTAGCAATAACATGAATTACAGACTCCTTAAAAAAATCTGGTACAATGACCTTACTGCAGTCATCATTGAAATAAAGGGATAGGGTATTAAACGCAAGGTTCTAGTGATCTTAAAAGTTATCAAGGCTACAGGGTTCGCAGACCGTAGTGATATCCCAATCATAACCGTTTGCGATGTAAACTAACATCACGTTTGCTGGGTAGCTCCGATATAAATCCTAGAGGTATTTTCATCCTATAATACCTATCGGTATCTAATCTTATCATCTTGAATGTAGGCAATAGACCTATATTTTTCTCATCCTCAAAGTAGGAAGTAATTGATATTACTCTTGCCTCACGGAGTATCTAAGTCTCGTCTTAGATGACATTGTTATCTCTGAATATCATGATATCTTTTTAAGACACATTGATCGAGATCTGTATAGACTCCATCTCAACCAGTCACTTCTATCTTCAGTAACACTCAGAAAGAGCAACCGACGAGCTTGAAGAAGCAATGATCAGCGCCGATGAGAAAGCTGTCCCTTACTATGTTAAAATAGATGCTAAAGGATTTACTGATAGTTTAGAATACTTAGCTATAAACCTCCAGGTATATTTGATATGTATCTTTGAATCACCTCCATCTGAGAGTAAACAATTTAGTTTACTCTCAGACGAAACCTACCAGGATTTGCGATACAACCGAAAAACTTATCGGTAATATTGAGTCAAATATTCCTGATAGAACCGCTAATTTTACCCAAAAACTATTCACCCACCGTGGTTAGGTTAAGTTAGGTTGAGTGGCGGCTACAGCACACTTAGACCGACGACGGTCCGTTGTGATACTACAGGATTTTACTCCTCTTTTACCCCTATGAGAACCAGTTTGAGCTGCTTTTGTAGCGTAATAAGTCTCGCACATTACAGTTTTCGAGATCAGAAAGGCAGTCCATTATAAACTTACCCAAATATTCATGTCTTTTGTGTGCCAAAGCCGGGCACGAGCATAGGAGGTGGACAACCGTCTATTCCTCGTCCCTACAGCTTCTGCAAAAGTCATTTACTTCCAGACCCAGCCTTTATTTATTTATTTAATTAATTATAATCCACAGGACAATAGTCCCTAATGATTATTTACAATAAATTACATTACAATTAAAAATAATATAATTACACATTAAAACTAAGTTCAATCACAGGAGGATTATATACAATTTCAAACTTACTTATACGTGTGTTACATAAAATTATAGAAATCTCATAAAAAGCATACACTAAGTTACTACACCCATAGAAATTTTAAAATTTTGTTTCAATTTATATTTGAAGCAAGCTCTAGTCATTCCGAAATCGAAAATATCACAGTAATTGTTAAAATTCACAGTCATAAAATTAATTGATTCGTGTACTGAGTAATTGGAACGATGAAAATCTGGAATCAATAAAGACCTTGTTCTTAGTAGTCTAGTGGGAGCATAAATATTCAAACGAGAAAGTATAAATGGACAATCAATCCTTGCTTGCAAAACATCAGCCACAAACAAAGCCGCAGCAAAGCTACGCCTGGCAAACAAAGGCTCTAAATTTAAAACGACACATCGCGTATCGTAACTAGGCATATTAAGCAGATTTTCCAAATAAGTTAATCGTCTGTCATTGTTAAAAAGATTAAATTTTAAAAAGATTTGCCGAGAAAATTTTCTTTGATTTTTTTCTATTCGTTCTATATGTACATTATAATAAGGAGTCCAGACGACTAAAGCATATTCTAAATTTGAACGAACCATTGAAGAATATAACATTTGAAGAGTCTTCCTTTCTTTAAAATCTTTAGAGAGTCGCTGTATAAACCCCAACAAAGATGACGATTTTGCTATTATTTTATCGTTATGAGGAATAAAACTCAGTGTGGCGTCAAATGTTATTCCCAAGTCAATGATTTGGGTAACCCGAGCTAATGTTTCGTTATTAATATTATAATTATAATTTATCA
Source organism: Tipula lateralis (assembly GCA_963932295.1). Lineage (NCBI taxonomy): Eukaryota > Metazoa > Arthropoda > Insecta > Diptera > Tipulidae > Tipula > Tipula lateralis. The sequence goes on from OZ010737.1 coordinate 123,750,371, forward strand.
GAGATTTTTTCCTTGAAAACGACATAACAGCACACTTCTTAATGTTTAAATTTAAATGATTTTTGCTACACCATAATAATAAATAATCCAGGTCAGATTGCAGTTTAGTAGCATCCGATGGATTTTTAATACGGCAGAGAAGTTTCAGATCATCTGCATACATAAGTCCCTTAGAGTAACGTAATACATCCAACAAATCATTTACAAATATTGTAAATAACAGTGGACCAAGGTGTGAGCCCTGCGGAACACCCGAAAGAACGTTTATTTGATTTGATTTAACACGATGTAACTTAACAAATTGAATACGATCTGATAGATATGACCCCACCCAGTTAACGAATTTTTCAGAAAGTCCAAACATCTTGAGCTTATGTATGATAATTTGGTGTTGAACAGAGTCAAACGCTTTTGTGAAATCAACAAAGGCAACATCAAGTTGACTATGCGATTCAAATGTATCAACAATTTCATGTTGAAACTCAATAAGATTGGTTGATGTAGATCTACCTTTAAAAAATCCGTGCTGAGATGTTGAAATACTATTTTTTATGTTAAAAAACATGTATCTTGTCAATATGGCCTCAAAGAGCTTAGGGATTGATGATAAAATAGATATACCTCTGTAATTGGCTATGTTAGATCGATCACCAGCCTTATAGATGGGAATAATTGAAGATATTTTCCATCTCTGCGGAAAAACTGAAGTATTTAAAGATTTATTAAATAATAATTTCAATGGGTAGCAAAGTTGATATTTCAACAATTTCAAAATATGCGACGAAATTCCATCAGGTCCGCATCCATTTTTAAAAGAGTTCAATACATTAATAATATCAGATTCAGACACAAAAGGCACATCAAATTGAACGGGACATTTAATATTTAAGTTAGATTTAAAGTTAGAACAGTCTTCAAATTTGTATACGCTTTGGAAAAAATTCCTGAAATACTCAACAATATCGTTCAAATCAGAACTACTATTTTGATCGAAATACATAGTTGTAGGTAGTTCAGATGTTTTACATTTGGAATTAACAAATTTCCAAAAACATTTAGGATCATAAAATATTTTAGATTCAATAACCCGTAAATACTCATTATAAGCCTCTCTGTTTTTGATAATGAATAGTTTATGCGATTCCACTTTTCTAGTTTTATTATATAAACACGGATTTCTCTTAAATTTCACACGACATCTATTTTTATGATTGCGTAATTTAATCAACTTGCTAGTGAAATGCGGTGGATAATTTGGTAACGATTTAAAACATTTTTTAGGTACAAATTTATCAATACTAGTGAGCAGGATTTCATAAAATTTATCAATGATTATATTAATATCATCATCACCAAAAAGTAAACACCAATCAATGTTTGATAAAAATTCATTTAACCCGGAAATATTACCATTCCTATAATCATAATATAAAACTTCTTCAGATACCGGAATATCAGAAGTGTAGTAATTTCTAATTGAGATTTCAATAGCTTTATGATCAACAGTATTTACAAAAGGAAAATCGCATTCAGTAATAAACATATTATCATGAAAATTGGAAAAAACTAAATCTAAAAATCGATCTCTATGATTTTTTATACTATTAATTTGATTTAAGCCACACATAGAAACAGCGTCAACAAAATTTTGCTCCACTGCTGAAGTTACGTTAGTAGGTAATAAAAAATCGCATTCATCATCAGGAACCCATATAATATTTGGTAGATTGAAATCTCCGATTACGATAAAATGTGTGCTCTCCTTATCAAATTCACACATTAGGTTGCTCATAAATTCAATAAATGTTGAATAAAATTCCAAACTGGTACGTGGTGGTAAGTAGATGGTAACGATTATAATGGTTTGACAAAAAATGTTTAGCTGTACAGCTACACATTCTAATGAAGACGGAGTTACCAAACCCTGGCTTGAAATATTTTTATTAACAGCAATTAATACGCCTCCTCCAGGTCCAGATGTTTTTGAACTATTATAAGAAGACCGGTCACAACGGTAAACAACAAAATTTGATGGAAAAAACTCAACACTGTTAATTGCTTTGTGGAATTTAGTTTCCGTGATTGTGTAAATATCATATTCCATACTAATGACGTAATTATAAAAACCAGCTGACTTCGATGACATTCCTCCAACATTTTGATAAAATATAGTTAGATTTTTATCATTAGATGCTGTAGTCGACTTGGGATCTATAGTTATTCTAGAAATTGCGCACGATTTAGATGTCGAAAATTTCCACGACGAACCTGATACTCTTTAACAAGAATATTCTTCGGCCAGGCTGACGGTGACAGTAAATTCTCTAATTCCGCCTCATCTATAGCGATTTTATAGGATATGTAATCTCTAATGAAGCGATCATTAGGTTTAGGTTCAATCCTGTGACAGTTGGCACTCGATATTTGAAATTTTCGATTTACATAATTTTTAAATTGATCATCAGAAGTAGTCGTAGATATTCTGGACACAAATAACCATTTCCTTGGATTAACAGCTGATATAATGTCAGTCGACTCGGAATCGACAAGAGCTGTACCAATAACAATATTGGATTCAATTGGCTGGGTTGTTTGGCTTCTAGGCAGATCTGGTTGCTGGTCAATTTTAATTCGCTGGTCAATGCTATTACATAATTTCTCGATAACCTTGCGATTAGAAGAAATCTCCTGTTCCAAACGATCAAATTTATCCGCAATAATGTTTTGCACCGATACTCCTGATCTTTTAGTTATACTCGCCAATAGAATCATGCAATCATTACACATCCATAACATATTTTTATTTTTCAATAAAATATTTGCAGTTGCACGATCAACCGCTGCACAGTCATGATGAAAAACCAAATCACAAAATCCATTGCAAGTTATAGAAGGTGTAGATGTTCCAATTAATTTAACACATTTACCACAGTTCGACATTATAAGTAACGGTTGAAATAGTCTCCAAATAGTGTCACCGATAAATGTATGTGGACAGTCTCCAAATAGTGTCACGGATTCGTATAAAATTTGACAGCTCAATCACCGATATTGTACAAATTCAATTCACAGAAATTATCAACAAATCACTAAATACTTTATGTAGATAACACTTCCTTAGTAGTAATGGATAGTAATGATTGATTTAACATAAAAACAACTATTAACTACAATTGTAACTATTTAAAAAAAATTAAATAATGTCCAACATTGACAGTAGGTTTTGCAATTAGCTAAGACGCAACTTATTTTGAGCATGTTCTCCAAGAAGGCAGTGTCCTGTGAGTATCCCCACGATCGTTTTAAGTTCACGTCTTCGTAGAGAGATAAGTGCTTTTGAGCGTTTCAAGTTCAGCTTTTACCGACCATGATCTCATTGAAATCGATTTTTATATCCCGACACTCCAAAAACTCAAGACCTATTTGTTAGACATATTGAACTATTGGAAAGAGTTTATCTCAGATCAAATAAAAAAAATTCTTTCAAACATGAACTTGTTGAGCCTTCTTTAGTATGGATTTAGATAGTTTAATAGCACTACGACAGTTCTGTGTCTGAATGTCCATCACTGAGGTTCGATTGACCCATTGTGACATAATCTCTCAGACGCATGTACTCTCAGTCCCGACATCTGTTTTTTTAATGAAGTCGAGGGTATTCGATAAATTCAAGGTCGTCGTTTGATCCTCAAATAGGAATCGCGATCCAAATGATTGCACTGAGATTCGATTGGCCGATTGTGACATCCTCTCCCAGATGTATACTGCCTGTTCCGAAATCTAGCTGTTCTTTCCATGATGCCCAAGGTAACCAGTATGCTCAAGGTTGTCAGTTGATCCTCAAATAGGAATTGTGATCAAAAGCATTGTTGCCTATGGAGAGTATGAAGGACAAGAGCACAAGATGTGCTGAACAAACTATGATGGAGGTGCTTGGCCCTTAGATGTATAATGAGATTCTAGTTTGTCTTGTAAATAAAAGCTTATAAAACGTTTATGAAAGCTCGTTATTCAAATTATGCATTGATGCGATTCTTATCAATCATTAAGACATAGTTCAGCTACTGTTGCCATAGAATCGAGAAAATTGGAATAATATTCTCTAAAAAATCAAAACGGAACAAATCAGATTAGACACACAACTGTATATTTCTGTCAAAATGAAATCAACTTCGACCACTTTCACAATTTACACATTTCGCTGCACCTCTCTTCGATTGACAAATAAAAGAAGATTTTGTTAAACATGGCCGGTCATTCCAGTTTGCTTCTGGCAATATTATTTCAATACAATGTTCATTATTGCTGGCGTTGTCTGGTTGATTTTGCAACCAGCGCGTGTATAACATCGGATTACCAGTCGTTTCCCAATAATAGCACCCCTCACTTCCCTGATCTGTTCCACTTGTCCACACCAATGCAGTTGCAATATTATGTTTTGCTTTGGTTGCCTTCAAGATTGAAGCGATAATATCATTTTCAGCCTCAGTATTTATATCGATCAAGTGCATGCCATAGAATGTACAGTATCGACCAGCCTCGTACCAATTTTTCTGTTCAAATTCAAAATATTAATTAATAAAATAATAATATTGATTGGGTGGTACTGTGATTAGGCCTACCAGCAGGGGATAGCTCATAAAATAATTTGTTCCATTGACTTCGAAGAATTCTCCTCCGTGGCACAGGTTGATGAGTGCTCCACATAATACCAAATACTTTAACATTTTATATATTCGATTTAATCAACTTTTCGGTTAAGACTGTTGTTCATTTGGTTGTTGCGTATTTACTTATAGTTGGATCCATTTCCTGGCTAAAAACAGAAAGAAGATAACGTTAAGGGGATTTCCCTGAATATAATCACAACTCGTGAATGCAAACAATGAATTTGCGATATGGGCGGTTATATTTGCAGAAATGAGATTAAACATTTCATGGTTGGGACAAAAACTATTGTACTTGATACTGAGAACAATTCAAGTAATTTTGATTGACTCATTCGCGTACCAAGAATCTTCATGATTCTTAAAGATTCTACAGTTAATATGACCAAAGCAGATTGTTGAAATGCTGATCAAGTCAGATTATTGAAATCAGATCGAAATTGCCTAGAACCCCAGCCAAATTTGAACAAAACCCATCCTATGTTCTGAGAACACGCACAATTTCATTGTGAGACTCATCATGCCAACTGATGCTTAAACGCGGCACTAAAATTGGCTGGCGGTTGTATCACGCATAGGTATTGACGTGTAATGAGTTAAAATGGGCCGTGAAAGCCATCAAGGTTAATGTGAATTTGTTATCTGGGTAAACCGGCTTCGAAAGACTGGTTTCGATTGGATGATCATGTTGTTGAATCACCGCGTACTTGATATTAGGCAGAGGACCATCTTTTCACATCAAATGTTTTTGGCAAAAAGAAATGTTTGCAGTTGAGTTTAGTATGCCGTAAGCGAATTACAGTATGTCGAGCGTAATTTACCGATGTTTTACTGATATTTGACTGATTAATCGATTTTAGGGCAAATATTTCTTATTGCGTTGACGTGTAGCGGTGGAGATAAAATTTTGCTTGTTTGCTAGGAGTGATTAGATTACTGTTGCTGTTGTTAACGATGGAAGATAATTTTGCACTGAATTCTCACCAAGTAGCTTAAATGTTTTAAATACTTATGCGTAGATTTTCCTCTGGCCATGCGAGTAGCTTTCATATACTATACTATTTGCTTGCGGATGATAAAACGTTTTCCTAAGTTGGTGAGAATCTAAGAAATCGTTAACTCTGCGATAAGTTTGGAGTTAAATTACGCTCCTTATGATCAGTTATGATTTTGAATGGATTTTCGAACGCGCTATGCAGTTATCAACGTCTTTTGGCCAACTAGTGAATCTATCGATACGGGTGAAAACTAAATATATCCATTTGATGGTGACAGCGGGCCTACGTTATATATACACAATTAATATAAAAATACATTTTGAAATTTCAGTGACTGTCAACAAGTGCTTTATTGTACTGTTACATAACAGCTAGAATGGCTGTCTTCGATACATTAGTGATTACACTAAATATTTTGTTGTTCTTAATTTCTGGCGAACACCAGAAATTTATCATGCTTGCTTCTGTAACGTGATTCACCTTTTGGTTCAACCAGCTAGAACGTATCGTTAACAGGCTGGCCGCTGTTATGTCCCTGTCACTAAAGAGTGAGAGAACAAAACATTTAAATTATGGACAGAACAGTGGACGAAAGTTTCGTCCTAAGACCGCAGATCTTATTTAAGTGACTTTCAGGCCAGACTTGAGCTGTCGGTCTATAAAGCATTTTTTTTTGTTGTACACAACCGCAATACTGACCAAACCTACTTCTAGTACATAGAAAACCTGTGACATATAAAATACATTAAGTATCTCAGAAGAATGTTTCCGTCATATCGAGTCCGCATCATTGACTTTAACATTTACTCAAGGTATAGTGAGCTCTTCTTGTGAGATCAACACAATTAGTCAATGTGACTACTAGCGATCTTTTTATATGTGTCCACGTTTCAAAGTACATAATTTTTATCTTTTTTCAGTTGCAAGTTTGTGTCGGAAGTGTTATATTGTAAGTGGTATAGTGAAAGTAAGGTGAAATAGGACTTTATCTTGAAATAGGTACACATTCAATTGACTGTGACCCAATGATGTCTAACTCCAAGATTACAGAGGTGATAACATCTGTATTATTTTAGGCAATGTAAAATTGTATAATATGTGTCCCAACATGATCTATATATATATATATATATATATATATTATATATATATATATATATATATATATATATATATATATATATATATATATATATATATATATATAAATATATATATGTATATATATATATATATATATATATATATACATATATATATATATATATATATATATATATATATATATATAAATTATATATATACAGTGAGACCATTTAAAATTCGGACAAATGAAACATACAATTATTCATTAGATTATCTACTATCATATCGAACTTAAAATAATTTTTATTATAAGAATATCTTTATTCATTTATTACTGTAATACGAGGTGTGAATTATAATAAATAAATTGATTCATAAATTAACAAAATAATTGATATAATATTCGGACATAGGACAGCTTAAGTTTATATTTTATAAATTTTAATTTCAATATCTTTGTTTTAACACTAACCCTTTTTGCTTTATCACAGATTTTAATCTTTTTGGCATTGAACTTACTAATTTATTTGTTAGTTCTGGTCTAATTTTGTTCCATTCCTCCTGAAGTATAATTTTCAATTAAACCTTGTTGGAAATATGGCGTTTTCTTATTTGCGCATCCATAAGGTGCCTGAAATTCTCTATTGGGTGTATGTCTCGAGACTGAGGTGGTGCATTCAAAACTTTTCGGCAATCGTAAAGCAAATATCAGACATAAATCAGAACTTTGTTTTTTGTGTTATCCGTCACTCAGATTCAATTGGCCCATTGTGACATCCCACTAGTACCAGACGTTCCGGCTAAAGGTTCGATTTTACGTAGAAACCATCTGCACATTGTGTAGCTCCATGCCAGCCTATAGTACTTACATGGACAGATGGAACAGCACACGCATTCTAAACTCAAAAGGATCTCATATGAGTTTATTCGCATTACCGACCGCACCGCTCAAACGATCGATGGTGAAAATTCCATTTCGCATCCTGCCCCTATCGGGATTCGAACACGGTACCTACCACTCCACTCCACAGCTTTTTAACCACTGCGCAAACTGGGCGGTATGATAGTAAATATTCTTATGAATAAGTGTATGTTACGTTTGTCCGAATTTTAAATGGTCTCACTGTATATATATATATATATATATATATATATATATATATATATATATATATATATATATATATATATATATATTATATATATATATATATATATATATAAATATATATTTATATTTATATTTTTATATATATACATATATATATATATATATATATATATATATATATATATATATATATATATATATATATATATATATATATATACATATATATATATATATATATATATATATATATATATATATATATATATATATATATATATATATATATATATATATATATATATATATATATATATATATATATGCAATATGAATACGCACCCCAAGCACATGACTAAATATTTTAATAAAATTATATTGAATTCAATTTAATTATTGAAAACAAACCGGTTCGAATAATCGTATTTTATATTTATTTTTTCAATTGGAAAAATGTTAATTAAATAAATTTTGACAGTATTGATGTGTAATTTAATTTTAAATCGTTGCAATTTATTTAATTTAATTTCAATGTGTAAGCACCACAGGGAAATTGATTGGCAAATGCATGGCAACGATCCTCCACTCTTTATATTTGTATTAGCATAAATCTCTTTCATGATAACGGCCTCAAATCAATTGAGTTCAATCGATATGTATAGATCTGTTGTTTCGCACGAAACGATACTTTAGGGCTCCATCCCTCGAACTCCTGTATTTGTAGATTCGGTGTTAGATTGAGTAACAATTTAAGCGAACGATTAAGGGTTACATATATTTGAGAAGCAACACAAAATGCTATGAAGGTGGGTCATACGAAATGGCAGTGTCAACATAAATGGTTCAAAATGCATAGTGAAAATGGTTTGGGATAAGTTATTTTCTAACAAGGCTTCGCTAATCGTACCGATGGGTAAAACTGATGGTTTAATTCAAATATGTATGTGGGATTATAAATCGACTTTAAATAACTAAAGCTTAGTGCAGCTTCATTACTTCAAGATACCGGCAATCGGCACGCTGCTAGTAGTTCTTGCCCTATATCCACAGTTTAAGCATATACTAACAGAAATTATCGTTTTTACGGACAATAGTGATACACAGAGTCTTAAAATATCATTTAAAATATTCTAAGACGGCTATCGGGCATACTACTATGCTCTTATATGACGTCATAATATCCAGAATGAACGAACAGGCGCTAGCCGATTGCTAATTTGCAAGTGTCATTTTGACATAGAATTCACAGATATTTTTGTGTTTCATGATGCTCTGGCCATTTGCTATACACAACAGAGAAATTCAAAGCAATTCGCGCGACACCGCCATTCCGGGAGACAAAAAGCAACTCCAGTTATTTTTGGGACTGATGAAGTTTGATTATTCATTTCTTTATCAGAAAGATATACCATCGCTGACCGTCTGCATTGTATAATGAACAAAGATGCTAAATGTTGAAGGACTATTAGATAACAAAATGTGACGGACGATTCACTATATGTAATTGGTGCGGTTCTATCACACTTTTAATCATTCTTCCTAGCTGATAAGAGAAGACACTATATAAAGTGGAGCAGAACCATGATCAATTAAATCGAATAATTTAATAAGAGATCCCTCTAATTGGGCAATTTGTTGAAAATACAATTTCTATAATAGACTGCATAAATTCGCCGAATACGTATATTCCTATCATCAAAATATTACGATTTTTAAAATCGTCCAAGATTATATTACCGTCAACCAGTCAATACACCCGACGTGTAATAGTTCGAAAAGATTTAATGTTGCACCGGTTGTATTCGATGCTCATGACAGTGCTAAAATGTTATGAAAAAAACCTGAGCTAATCCAAGTTCATAGCTGAACGTTAAGGGGATGGTCAGGTAAGCTAGCTCGGTTACACTGTTTATACTCATACTATGTTCGTCGACAAATACTTTTTACAACTCATGTTCGGATGAAAGTTCTGGCTCGAAGTTACGTTTGGTGATCGTCCATGGATGAAGACAACGTGCGTGAAATAAAAAATTTGTGTTCAGTGAAAAAGAAAAGAAATCATATCACGCCATCTATAGTAACTATTCAATCTCCATGCTATCCAGTCATCTTTATCATCTTCATGTAATATACCACCATCGAAATTCTTGGGAAATTTTTCATTCGACCCAAATTGGGCAACCCCATCCGACGAATCAAAATCTGAAACTGTTCTTTACACTGTACGCTTTTTGTACGTTCTGATCAAGTCATGAAAACTGTGTCGAACATTTTACCAACCTAACCAAGCAATTATGAACTTATTGTGCGACAAGAACGAAGAATTTACGGGATCAGATGTACAAAACATCCACAAGGATATGTGTATTAGTATTTAGAAAAGGATAATTGCCAATTTTTTACATTAAACAGGTGTAGGCAGAGATAGAAGATAACTAACATGTTATCCTAGAGATAACTGTGTAAATCTGAGTATACCACATCTTTAAATATAAGTAAGTAGTGAAATTTATCCTCAAATCTCAAATTAGTCGGAACATTGAATCAGTCTTAATCAGTTTAAATATGTATGCCTATACTTTTGCACACGCATGATGTAACTAAATAGCTCATCGACATCATGGTTGTAGTTTGTCACAATTTTAGTAAATTTTTAGTCTCAGTGACACTGTTTAACCGTATATTGAAAATCGGGCTGTTTAAATGCAATATTAGATACCAAAAAGTTTTCCTTACCACCGCCATGAGGACCATTATCTCTTGGAAGGTCAATCCATAGCTCTGACTGAAAAGTACTGAATATTTTGTATGAGTGAACAATTCTGGATTCCTCATAGTTCACCACTATTATATATTTCACTACTATAGTTTTACTTTCACTACTAATTCACTTCTTTTCGAAATTTAACTTATCGCTGTTTAAATTGAAACTGTTTCAATACGCATTCTGATCGCGTATTTTTACTCAATACGCCTGCCTAAAATCTAAGTCACCGTAAAATTTCCTTTTGTTTTTATACCACGGCTCCTGCGTTCATGTAGTTTTTCAATTATTAACATTTAGTTAATTTTCTGAGTCAGAGATGTCAGTGTGTTCGTACTTGTGACACGATTTCCTCTAGTAGCGATTCCAATCAATCTAAGGTTCGATCACTGGATTGAAAATAAGAACCCACTTATTAACGTTTATTATTTATCACAACAATTAAATTGTTCGCTATTTCACTATAAACTTCACTTATTAATTCACTTGTTATCACTTTTCCCGATGTTAACTAGTCGCTGTTCCAACTCAAACTGAAACTCTACGCTTACTGTTCGCCTATGTAAACTCAATTGGCCTACTTTGAGATCATACGAGTAGTAGAAATTTTCCTTTGTTTATTATTTCGCATGTTCATGCTGATTTTCAATTGTAAATATTTATTTTTTCTACTGACTCAGAGACGTCACCCATAATTCTACTATTCTGTAGAAACCCATACTGCTTAGATGAGTATCCTTTTAGTTTTCCTCCGAGTCCCCTTTCAGTTTGGTAGATTTAATCGTTCATTCTTGTAATCACCTTATACGATTCTTCCCAGACAGATTGAAGCTATTATTTCTTCCAGTTGTAAATTCTTCCAGTTTAGGTTATAAAACAGGACTAGCTACTCTTTCGTATTTCTTCTATTATTCGCTTGGACCTCATATCGAGGTTTCACTCTGTGGTTTGCTATCTTTATCTTTTTTCCAGGCTAGGGTTAAACAACTCTCAGTCTCTCCGTAACAACCTCTTCTTTAAATTCACTGCAAGCTTCTGTTGAATAACTCAATAAATACGATAGGAGTTTGTCCGCTATTCAAATGCAGGTGTAGCTTAATATTTCCACAACTTAATGTAGCGCGTTTAATATCCAATATAAAATCCATAAAATCCACACCCAAAATTACTTCATCAACAACACCCAAACTTACTTCACCATAATCTCATGAGAGAATTTCATTTTCCCGAATTGTATAACCACTGTCTTCTTTGCCATAATTTATGTACTTTCACCGGTTGCTGATTGCAATTTTAATCTTCTCTAATCTTGAATTTCAATGTTAAGCCATCTCTACCTCTTGCCAATCGTGGAACGGGTGGAAGAAGTAAGATTTCCTTCTTTACTGATTTTCTCGTTTACTGTCTGTAATGATCCTTCTCTTTTTCTGATCCCTTGTCATTTTATCTTTTTCTCCAATACAACGGCAATTGTACCATTACTGGCGTGTTTTGATTTCCCAGTAATCCCTTGAAATATGACTAGGGTTGTCTTAGACCCAACATCTTATTCTGCCCTTGCCACTTCGAAATGGTTCTAATCCGACTGGTCGTATTTTTATCTCTGGTTTGATAATGTTATAAGCAGTCTTAATTGTTAATGTACAAGCGATGGTTTCAGCGAATGTTCTTTTCGAAGCCTACATTCCATCAGTAAAAACAATCAGTAAATCCATTAATTTCGATCATATTATTAAACAATTTCTAGCAAATTTGCTGTACTGCCTTTAAACGCTACTATTAAAGCTGCAACCTGGTCTTACCTGCACGAATTATTTTTCATTGCTTCCGTTTGAAATTATAATTAAAAATTTTAAGCAACGTTCTTCCGTCGAATGTGGAAAACTTTAATTTAACGCCACAGACTGGTTGAATATCCATAACCTCCTTTTTAAGTTTTGAGACTCTTTGATCAGTCATTTCAATTGATCAGTCACTTCAAACAATTGTTGGTGCCCCTGACATTTCACTATTTCTACTTTGGCATTAAAAGAAACGTATATTTTGCGGAACTTCTTACTTACTTGGGATATAAAATGCCGTTGAATTTTCTCTTGTTGGTCCAGTCTTTCTTCCTTGTCCGGTTAGCATTTCGATTTTTAAATTTTTTTCTAAACCGGCCATTTAACTATCTCACATCAAAATTTGCAGGTGCCTGGGTTTGCTCATTTGTAGTTGTTTGAGCAACAGTAATGCCGGGATTTGTTGTCCTTTCTACCGCATCATCTGTATCCACATTCTTTCTAACAAACCTTGTTGTATCCGCAATAGGAAAACTTCGTACGCTCAGCTCGTGTTTCAGCTCCATCACTTCAATTGTAGTAGTTTCATGTCTCTTTATTCACAATCCTATCACTGTCACCAATTGTTACGATTTGTCACCTAGCATGGATTTAAACTAAAACATGGTTTGATCACTGGATTGTGAATAAAATACCACTTGCTTATTTTCACGAACGCTTATTATTTATCACAGAAGGCCATAATTGCCTAGCGACCGTTTTTTAAAACTAAAATAAAACTTTTCAAATAACTTTCTTTTTACCTTTATTCCAGACGCAATTCAACGGGATTTACAAGGTGAAAGGTGTAATTAATGGAATTATCAGGTAAGCGACATTATATACAATCGAATATACAAAGAATTCACTCAAACAAAATTTAATACATGTATGACGTACAACACATTGTCTTTTATACATTATATTTGACGTCATGTAAAACATGAAGTGTTCCATCATAAGTGGAAATTTTTTTTCAACTTTTTAATAATTTTCGTTTGATGTACATATAAAATCTTCTATTGTGCATATATGATATGTACTCGTATATTATTACGTGTGTTTGTGTTGTAAAGAGACACTCGACACTCGACAAACCACAAATATATTTTATTTCAAAAGGCAAAATGATATATAGAATAAAATAGGTACATATCTAAGGAAGCTGCAATACCACAAAAAAAGGGAAATTAATTTTCAAACAATCGTATACTAAAATTTTCTATTTTAATTAGAATTTTGTGAGTTAATTTATTTAAATTTGTTTTTGTTTTAATTTTGGAAGGATGCACATGTTCGTTAATTGATGATTAATCTGATGAAAATTGAATTGCATCTCTTCATAGTCTAAGCCTATTGTGCTGCCTTGATTCGACTTTGGTTTGAGGTTTGTCATGTTAGACTCTTGTTAGTAGGCTTAATGGTAAAACTCGAGGCTTGTCGAAATTAAAATTTAGTAGTTTTCTGAGACACTCAGGTCCTGTCTCTCCCACCACCCTAAGTTATAAATTTCAAATTATCAATCCCTTAAACCCTTTAAGTAATGTTCAAAAGCTGGTCTTAAATAAAATGGGTTAAACTACTGTATCTTGAACGGGTTTCTTAGCTTATCTTCGTATCTGTTATGAATATTGAAGCGATTAATCTAACCCGTAAGGAAGGTACACTACAAAGTGTTATATTGTTTCTCTCCTGGCCTTTGATAATTAATAATGTTGAAGGAACGTTCATTAAAGATATCTGTCATCAAAGATCTACGTCGTTTCGCCTTAAAGTTTTGCACTTAGTGTTAACTCACTGAAAACAGAACTGATTCATTATTTTAAGAAAGGACAAGCGTTCTTAGTTTGACTCCTCACATCTAATTGGTTTAAATACCACAAATATGTTTAAATTGTTTAAACGAATCTACGATAACGTTGTGCTCTTATACAATTACTATTGTGAAAGGTTGGAGTCTCTCATTGTACACTACATTTGTACCTCACTTAAAGTTAGACATATATTAATATTTGAAGTTATGGGCCGGTGACCAGAACACTTCATTCCTAATCAGTTCTATCTCTAAATAGTATGGACATCTCTAAGTATGTCCGTCTACATTCGTCTCCTTCTTAGATTCTAAGGTTTCCTTACATGGGAATATTGGATCTTATTATTCCGCACCAACTCCAATTAAGAAGTATATAGGGCGTTCACTAGACTGGACCATCTATTTCTATTTGCGGGCTTGTGGTTTTGCTGCATGTCGGCATGTCTTTATATGTTAGAAATTAAATGTCGTCTGCATTATCTAGATCATTGAGACGCCCCATTGAATATCATTTGGGGATATGATAGCAATAGTAGCTATAATACACAGCTTTGCCCTACTCTTTGTTTTTCTTAGTATTGACCTTTGTTCCCGGCATGATTTATCTTATTAGTTCAAATCTTCGCTGTGCCCATTTCACAAAGTGCCTTCCAGATTGTTTCGATTGTTTGAGGCGACTTGGAATTTCGACCAGACTTTCCTATGGTGATACGGGTTGTGTTCATGTGATCTGTACAGCTCTGATACAGATCTTGTAAATTCTGATACTATTACTCTATAATTGTATGTCTGTAGTCAGTTTGGCACAAATTAGCTGATAACCATCTTTATGTATCGAATGGTATGGAAACATTTATTCCCACATGACTAATTGATCTCGACGAAGTCACTTTGCGTTTTGTGTTATTATCTCGAGGATCATTGGTAGTTTTGGATTTTTTTACCGTTCACGTAAATGTTATGATACATTCATGTAGAAAAATGGTTGCAAGTGCAAAACCAACAGTTTTGATTTGGCACCGTCTATTTCTGAGGTTCCTAACCTTGCTTTCAGATAACATTAGTGTAGAATACATGAATGGCGTTGCGAATGGACATTTCTCAGATGTACTGATAAAATACAGAATTACTGTCCCCACGATCTATCAATTGTAGACTGGTATGAAGCGATGCAATGGTGTATAGGTAAATCGTATCAAACGCGTTTGTTCTAGATTAAGATGGCGATGGCATAATTGGCGATTCCTTAGCTATATAGGATTCGTTAGGAATGTGCTTCGGCCCAATTCATGATTGGAGGGATATATTACAATGACTGGTATATCTCATACTCAGCGACTTGTTTTTATTTTTGGTATTTTACAAAGAGTTTTGGGGTCATGTAACTTCTCTTGGCGCTCTCGTTGCAGAGAAAATAGAGTGCTAGCTCTGTCAAACAACAACCACGATTGCGTGTTTTCAATCTGTAAGTGTATGTGGCTTGAACCGTGGATCCTAGTGGGTTCTATTGTCAAATTTGAACCGCATTGAATCCACTTCTCTTAACTACAATCGTAATTTAACGATGGTTAAGGTTTCTGGGATACAAATATTCAGTTGCACTAAACCACGACAACAACCAATTATTTCGGGGCACCGTTTAACACCATGAACGGTCCCTTGGAGATTACTATGAACGATCGCCGGAGGCTAACTGTAAATGAATTACCTTCTCGGCACCGAAAACAGATAACCGAACACTCCTTCTTAATCATTCACACTCTTTTCGGCTAACACATATAATCTGATACCAATTCTACCAATGATGGTGAACCACAGTCTCAAACCAACAATTATTATCACTATGACTTTATAATACCAAGCGTATCTGCGTACTTAGTTGCTTTCTCCATCGTGTTTGGCCACTGTCAGGAAGATACCCATTATTAACACTTCTATTATTTGTTATACTCGTTGGATGTTCACCTATGGATCTCAAGTTTATCTATGAAATAATCTATAATCTATGAATCGAAAGTGAGAAGGCATCTCAAAATTATGAATAATTTATGAACTATTGATTCTACTCGACGTCATTACGCTCGATGTTGTAGCGAACAGCTGTAGTCTAAAAACTGCCCCTTAACTTTTCAGACTATATAGAAACAATGTTACACTTCGTCTACTTCGAGTATTATCTCCGTCATAGGAGTGATGCTTACCATAATAAATAAAGGCAGTACCAATTTTTAAGCGACCACTAATTTGAAGATTATTTTGACGTAACGGGGCTAGATTGCGTCACACCAATCGAATAGGATCAATAAGTTAAAATAACATAAGCATTAATCATGAGCTCTTTATCGTGTCTCAGTGGACTTCTAAGCGTTGACAGCTCTCTCCCCAAACTTGAGTTCTTGAGTGCATTTGTTTCATTGCTGCGAACTTGGGTAGGGAAACTCGGTTGGTGTACGACGTAGATATTGCTTAAATCAATGTCATTTGATGACTTGTAATAGGGGCACCTCGTTGATAGACGGAGACTAACCTTGTGGCTTATACATCGTATTGGCAGCAACTAATTATAACTTTCTTATTTTCTATTTATATCCAATAAATAACAACTATAAGCATGTCGAAAAGTTAATATTGATTAACTGATTGATTCTTTAGAATTGATTCGAGCACGTGGGTGATGTACCACCTTGCCTTGAGCTATATGTACAGTGTTGCCAAAATGTTGCTTAAAACAATTTAATTTTGTATTCGTTCTAATATGTCACATCAATCAGTGTCAACTAGAGCGCCGAAGAAACAAAAAACAAACAATCTGGAAAAATAAAATTTCCATCCCTATCCTGCGTGCTGTCATACATTCGAACATTTTTTCGTAAACCCGTATCTACAGAAAAACAACATTTTTGTTCACCCCTCCACAAGACGTACATCATTGATTTTTTTCAAAATCTCAATTCATTTCCTTCTTAAATTAATAAATTCCAACCGAAATGTTTAATTTCCTTCTGTATGTAGAGAGTACCAAGGTATTGTCTCTGTCACCTCGTCGCATGCATACTCGTACACAAACGGATTGATATCAATTTATCGTGATTTAAGCTCTACTCGAATATAATATATAGAAATTTTTTCTCGCTACGCAGGTATCTGGTATATGCGGCATTCGTTTAGTGATAAGAAAATTGATCATAATTGAAACTCCCGTTTGCCACCTCCCGCACCCCAATACAAATGTATACATGTACGAGCGTACATAAGACAGCCAAAATATTCATATACGAGTATGTATGTATCTACGCTATGTGGAGTATAAAACCAGACGGATTACGTTATTTTTGGGATATATTCGTGTGTATAGATAAGAAACAGCAAGAACAAAAAAAATATATAAATCTGCTCAGATTCCCAGAAGTGCTGTTATATAAATATAAATTCTCGAAATTATATTTCTTCGATTCAAATCAAAACGAAAATCGGTGTATGATTTCGTCATGATTTAACATTTAAGGATCTAAAACTATATCTGGTGTAATATGTGAGTGGGCTGGATTACTCGTAGAGCTGGGATATATATTTTGTTTTTACCTTAAGTTTCAATTAGACCGAGGGGAGCATTTGAGGAGTCTAAATTTCATATAGTTAATCAAATATATATTTTATACAATTGTTAGAAAGCTTTCAGAGGATTTTCATCATTCGATTACGATCAGTGTTATGAATGAGCACATCTATGACTCCTTAATACCGTGAAGAAGAAAGGCCTTCCCAGCTTTCATGTCAATAAACCTGGAAATCAAGAGGACCACTCGGAAGTCATATCTAAGTTTCATGCGTACCCGTGAACATTATTGGATCAAAGAATAACTGTCGTTTGGAAGGTCGTCCATGATGTAGTATACTGACAGCTCATAAAAGAAGGTCAGTATTTTCAGGATTGGAATTATCCTTTTAAAGTTCCTGGGAACCTATTCAATTATATTCGAAGTAGAGTTCACGCCCCAGAGCTCTGCATTATTAAATGGCTTTTTGCTTATAAATAGGCAAAATAGCAGAAAGGGTTATATTGTATCAGACAGATAAGAGGTCTTTAAGACTCTTGGATCCCATTTTATAAAATCTTAAATGGTTTGGTACTTTGAGAATACCATAAAACTACTGAAGTTGGGGGAAACGAGACTGATGATTGTGATGCTTGCAAAGATACTGATACTAATTTCGTTGGACCGGAGCACCTCCTATTCGCACAGAATCAACGGTCTACGCCAAACAAAAATATTTATTTTGGATGCGATGAAAAGTAGCCACTAGTGGGGCAGAATGCATCTAAACTATTTGATTAACAATTGGTATGAATCGAAAGAAGTCTCCCTATTTGACCATGTACACATTAGATTCGATATAGAGGCCAAGACTAGGCAGTGTTCAAAATTTTGTATTGCCAAATTGAATAGTACCTTGTATAGAATTGAGACCTATACAAGGTACTATTAGGGGCACCGGAACCCTCTATTGCAAGGAACATAGTTTCTCCAAAGTGATAGTCAAAAGAGTGTTAATTCCTAAAAAAAAAGAAATTAGTCCCTTGGAAATATCCACTATAAAGGACCGAGGTAGGCAAGCTATAGTGCAGACATGAGACAGCGCTGGACTCTTATAAAGAAGCCAAAAGGGTGATTAGAATTCAATTCAGTACCAAGCATAACTGAATAGTTGTCCTGTGACATGAACGAAAATTATCAAAATGGTCTCTTGGTGGAATGAAGAGCGGAAGAAACTACCTAAAAATCGATGAAACTTTTTAACCAATGATGGAGGTCAGAGTGATTTTTATTCCGAAAGTGGGTAAACGCTCGCAGGGCTACCCAAAAGACTTAAGACCAATAACTCTATCATCCTTTATATTGAAAACCTTGGAAAGGCTGATGGATATCTACATACGCTCAAAAATAAGGCCTATAGTGACTGGGCTCAGACTCAGCACGCTTACTGTAAAGGGAAGTCTGTGGACACAGCTCTGCATGACCTGGTAAGTGCAATTGAGAAATCATTATTCTCCCAAGAGTTTTGTATGATTGCGTTTCTTGATTGACATTGAGGGTGCCTTAAACAATGTAAAGAAAGAGGAAATTTCTGGAGGAATTGTCGCTTCATGCTTGGGTGCCGGATGATTAACTCAGAGCTGAGGGAATCCACCACCTGGAGACGGGCGGCAAGGGGAACCCGCAAGGAGGTGTCCTGTCTCCTCTCCTCTGGAACATAGCAATCAATGAGCTGCTATTAAAGCTGGAGAGAGAAGGGATCGGAGTATTTGCTTATGCAGATGATGTAGCGATAGCTGTCTCTGGGAAATACATAAGCACGGTGGCGGAGGTAATCCAAATTTCCTCCTAATCATTACGAGGTGGGCCACCAAATGTGGAATGGCAATTAGCGCGTCTAAAACTGAATTGGTACTATTTACTAGGAAATATAAAATCCCTGTAGTAGATCCACCTCTCCTAAATGGCAACAGACTAGCTTTTACGGACAAGGCAAGATTTCTAGGCGTAATCTTGGACAGTAAGCTAAGCTGGAAGCCCAAAATTCTGGAAAAAGTAAACAAGACCAATATAGCATTGTACTCGAGTAGGAACGCCATCGGAAAGAGATGGGACCTGACACCGGAGCTGGTACACTGGCTTTTCACTTCCGTAGTAAGACCTGTACTTATGTATCGAATGAGCGTGTGGTGGCCAGCTCTTGATAAAGTAACATACAGGAAAAGAATTGAGAAGGTGCAAAGAACGGCCTGCATGCTTATAAGCGGGGCACTTAGGACAACACCTACAAGTGCCTTAGAGGTCTTGTTTCACCTTCTCCACGTGGACATTTATGGTAAGCAGATGGCGGCGATGACGGCCACTCGACTATCAGTCATATCTCAGTGGAAATGTCTTCAGACAGGACACTCGACGATAGTCAGATCGCTGAGGAACGAACTGGCGAATCTAGACTACGTTACACCGACTTTGTGCTTCGAGTAAAGGTTCAGAACTACCTGCCCCTCAAGGGAATCGTGGGCGAGCGGGTTAGTAGCTGAAACGGAAGCATTGCAGTTCTTTACGGATGGCTCCAAGCTAGACGGTAAAGTAGGAGCTGGAGTCTTCTGTGATAAATTAGAGGTAGATATAGCAGTTCGCCTCCCTGATCACTGCAGTGTGTACAAGACAGAAGTGATAGCGATTGAGGAGGTCCTGAACTGGTTGAAACATAATGTGGTATCCTCGACTGATATCGCAATTTATGTGGACAGTCAGGCGGCAATCAAGTCGCTGGTTTCTGTTTCTCTTACGTCTAGAGTGACGTTGGTTTGACGCTCTTCTCTAAATGAGATGAGTGAGCATTTCAACATTCAGGTAGTCTGGGTCCCTGGCCACTCAGACATCATGGGAAACTGCAGGGCGGACAAACTAACCAGGCACGGTACAACTCGCCAACTGCTACCGGAAAAAGCAAAGTTGGGGAGACCCATTTACGCACTCAAGACTGTGCTTAAAAAGAGGCGGAAGCCTCAGCGAACAATAGGTGGACGAAGACTCTCTCATGTAGAGTTGCAAAACAAGTCTGGCCAAAGCTGAACTTGAAACGCTCAAAGGCACTTATCTCCCTACGAAGACGTGAACTTAAAACGATCGTGGGAATACTCACAGGACACTGCCTTCTTGGAGAACATGCGAGAAGGCTGGGTCTGGAAGTAAATGACTTTTGCAGAAGCTGCAGGACGAGGAGGAGGAAGGGACGGTAGTCCACCTCCTATGCTCGTGCCCGGCTTTGGCACACAAAATACATGAATCTTTGGGTAAGATTTTAATGGACTGCCTTTCTGATCTCGAAAACTGTAATGTGTGAGACTTATTACGCTACGTAAGCAGCTCAAACTGGTTCTCATAGTGGTAAAAGGGGAGTAAGATCTTGTGGTATCACAATGGACCGTCGCCGGTCTACGTGTGCTGTAGCAGCCACTCAACCTAACCTAACCTAACCTTGGGGTGTGTACTTAAATATTAACCTTGAAATGAGTAAGAATAACATTGAATTGAGGAAGTCCAAGAGAGCTAAATGGTTCTGTAAGGGAATCATTGAACTACCCTCTGGCGTTAAATTCCAGAACGTCCTTGCCAAGGATAACCCCAGTTGTGTCGGATTTCTTAAAGATTCGAATTCAAGCTTCGCTTCAAACTGGAAGAAATCAATTAAGTTACTTTTTGCAACTCAATTTCCAAACTAGTATAGTAGCTTAATCTCAAGACGATTCCTAGGATGGTCCAGCTGAAAAGGATTACACACCTCAAACTTTAATCTTGGGTTTCATAGGTAGGCTTGTATTGAGGACTTTTTACCTAGTTTAGTTCAAATTATTAATACAAGCTATAAGTTTAACCACATTCCTAAACTCGAAGCTGAGTCCTTGCAAAGAACCCGCTACATCGATATTAACTGATGTAGCGGGTTATTGTGCCTTGATACGCAAAGCTTATAAATTTACAGTGATAGCTATTAGCGATCTGGTTGGTACTCTAGAAAATTATCACTGATAAGCAAATCGTCTTGGGCGTTTATAGAAATTGATGCCATATGTCCTATGAGTCGATGGAGAAGGCAGCAAGAAAGTTAAGATAGATCCCACCCACAATTAGGTGGATTTGTTTAATGTCGCGAAGCGGTAAGATTATTATCGCTTCTCTAATGATCTTTGACTATCGATGCACTACTGACTGCGTATTGATCAGACTCGTATGTCTTGTGCTTGATTGGGAGAGTAAGAGTTTGAAAAAAAATATAATAGTATTTCACTTTTCGCCACTAAAAATTTGAAATTTGAATTGATTCAGTCTATGGCTACTGAATTTCGGACAGTAACTTTTTCAGGGTGCATTTAGTGCTGGTGTAGATAATTTCGCTTGTACATACAAATTCATTTATCCAAATGGGGTTCTCGTCTCGAAATACAATTTTTCTAACTTCAACGAATTTCCCCAGAGTTCAAAAACTGGATACATAGCGTTTTATATATGATCGTTTAGCTTGAGTTATTAAGTCAGTTGGATTTTATATGGGTGCCAACAAAAGTCATGACATAATTCGCTACTGAAATATGCAGGAAGGGTGAGTTCTTATCAGCAACGCAAAATTGACTGCCTTATGGTGTTTCTCGTCTACTCTCACGCACACAAGGGATGTTTTCAGCACACAGACTGATAATTTTTCGATTGATTCGAATTCTTCTCGGCAGAGTGCTTGTGACGAGGAACCTAACAAATTTCGAGCGTCCCTCTATTAAAAGACCCTTGATAATGTTTGTCAAACGCACAAAAATTTGAGTATCTGAAGAGTGCATAAAATAAATTTGCATCAGTGTACAAGGTATAATACTAGAACAAACACACTTCAACTTATTAATGGATAAGTCTGATATAAAGTATTACCAATTGGTTCGGATGGTGTAAGTTCAATTTAAATTTCTTACGATCTACTGTGCAGTGGATTATTTCCAATAAGAACAAAGTACTGAACAATAGTCTGGAAACCGCGTACTGTACCAGCTAGATGATATCCATACAGCAAAGACTGAGATAGACGTCTAGCTCCCATGAATTTTTGAGAAGTACAACACAAAGGGAAAAGCAAGAATGCTCTTAGGTTATGGTACAAGTTCGAACCTGGACTTGTTTTCTTTGATCTTCGTTTACTGTATTGGATATTGTGAATCCATAAGTGTCACTGAATGCTATTGCTATGGCTTAGATTTTATCTTAATGGTCTAGGATTTCTTAATGTAAGCATGTCCTAGCTGAAGATTGCGACTATACTGGCTTATAATACACAGCGATGGATTTCTCTTCATGGGCGGAGATGGAATTGCTTTGTCAGTGGTCTCTCTCCTACTATTTTGAAATATATTTGATGGGAATGACTAAAGCTCTCTGGAAAAATTATGGGAATTTTTTCCCATTTGCTAAACACGTTGGAAACGTTGATATAATGATATTTAGTCGTAAATTGAGGCAACGATTAAAAAAAGAGGGATATAGGTATGGTACCGTCCAAAAGGAGGCTAACCCACTTCTATGTCAGTACTATAGGCTGGCATGTAGCTATACAATGTGCAGATAGTTCTTCGAAAATCGGACCTATAGTCGTATGCCACCGATTTGACTATATAATGGCTTAAAGTAGGACGAAAGAGTTGGGATAGCTTTGAGTCCCAAAAAAATGTAAAGATAACGACAGACAGACAGACAGATACATTTAACATCAGTCAATCACTACTCAAATTTGATGGAATGTAGGAAAGAAATGTATAATGTACCATCGGTAGGTTAAAATCCAACCTCACTAAAACCTTTCGCATTGTTATATTGTCTCTCGATGATGCTTTGTTTTCAATAGTTGAGAAATGTGTTTGGCAGTTTTCGAATGGCCCTAATCTACTTTCCCATTTTATTTAGTTTTAATAAATTCCCGATAGAGTAAGAAAAAAATTCACGTCATCATAATTTCTGTTTACTGTCACCTATACACTTGTTATCAATTCACTTTTTCACCTTCCATGATTCTCTCTGGTCTATCTTCCTGGCCAAAAGTGAATCTTTTTTTGCTCCGTCTCTCTCTCTCTCTCTTTCTCTCTAGCTGAGATTTGTTTTCACTTTTGGGCAATCAAGTCAAGTAATGTCTCTCCTATTGTAAGTAGAGTCGCCGGTTCGGAAACCGTTATGTATGACCTGTTGATCATTAGTATCACTTGTTATGTTTGCTGAAAATGAACAGGAGTCATTCAGAGGCTAATGTATGTATTGCTTACATGTTTCTAACCACACACACCTGTATGATTATTCAAATGGTTGTGGAAAACTGTGCATATCGTTTGTTGTTATCGTTTGTCGACAGTCTTTTCACCATGTACACACACACACTGTACGATTTTATTTCAAACGTCGATCAATCAAATTATAACTTTAATAAGCGAAAATACTGTCAAAGTTTTCCGGTTTTTTGATCCCCGTCGAGAGTACATATATAGGTATTTCTTCGTGATTTTGGTAAACAACAAACATTTGATATATGGGCACCAACTTTACCACCGCAATAATAAATCAATTCGAAAGCGAGAGTAAAATTTTCCGATCCGTGAAATTGTGTAATATTTCAATTTCGCAAATGAGGCTTTCTCGTATGTAGTTATGTCTAGGTATACCCGTACCAATTTTCTCGATGTTTTATGTAAATTACATTATTATGTACACCGCGATAGGTAAATGTATTGGTGTAGGTCGGTGTGCTGTTCGTGGCAAAAAGAAATTAAATTAAATTGTTAAAACGACCGTTGAATTTCGACAGTAATACACTTTACTGTACAGTGATTTGAGAAAAACGTAACCATCGTCTAGGTTCATCTTTAACTGATCGTAGTTGAAACGTTGCGGTTGAGGCCATCCACAGATTTGTAGAGTTTCTAGTCATTCGTAAACACCTGGACTAACATGAGGAGTTGCAACACCGGATATAACATCTATGGTTTCTGCTGAAACGAACTATGACCTTAAGTCATGGACAGAATTCTTCTGTGGCCAAACCTTTTCCATACATTCTCCCCGTTTTTAAGTGATATCTGATCCAGGTCTTCATCGAATTCAATATTGCCTTTGGGTACAAATTGTTTCCCAACATCAGTAACTCAGACAGCTCAATGCTTTGTTACAAACGTGGGCAGACTCACAACTCGAGATGGAGTCTCATATAACCGACATTACTACGCGAATCTATACTATATTCATGCTGATATGCAACGTTCTTACCAACCCTCATATAAATGCGGGTCTAGTATAGGACAGGCTGCCAGAAAACTGCCTATCACTGATTTTGAGATTGTAATGGTTTGCTCCTTTCAGACAGTATATAATTCAATCTTAGTTGATCTGGGTTAGATGCACCACTAAATGAGCCATGCAGGAACATAAGCTGCCCGAAAACCATCTAGTGTGGATCTCCCGTGAGTGTACGTGTAAATAAGTATTTGGTACAAACAATTACCAAGCAAATAGTCGACTGAAGTCAAAACTGGCTTGTATCACACGAGTGGATTTTAGGGGCGATCCTATTAAAGGCCGATCAGCTTACTCAATTTGCATTTAGTACAATTTGAGATAAACATTATTGATCCATTCGTGCCCTAAAATACAGTTTTAATCGTTTCACAGTTTTAGAAACTCGAAAATCTGTTCAAGTACGTGGTCCTAATTCGGTTCGGATAACAAAAGAAAGTAGTTCTGTGTCAGAAGAAAAACACTAATAACGAGATTTTGATCAAAGGAGATCCATTAGAAAGAGTTCCTATATCATCATAAACTGAGCGCGACAGAGCATCTGGTACTACATTCACTACTCCCTTCTGAAACCCATACCCGATAATCAAACTCCTGCAACTTCGAACTTTATTGAGCAAGCCTTCCTGCAAAATCTCTTTGAGAACCCAACCACTGTGAACTAGTGTTGTCAGTATAAATCAGACCTTCAATATACGGGTGTAATTATGCTTCGTCATAACTCTAATTAAGTTACAGAATCTCCAGCTCTCCATCTTCGGAATCTAACTGAAAAAGGGACGTTTCATACACGGACAATGCTGTCATCGAACAGTATATCGAAGGGCAGATGTTTTGTAATTGCAAAATTTTTAAAGAATGATGATGAAATATTACCTGGATCAGTTTTTGAAATATTCCAATGCACACAGAATGCTTTCAGAGTCAGATGTTGATTCTGAGAATAGATTTTTTTATTTGCTTAGCTTAAATATGAAACCCGTAAATAAGCCCAGAAACAATAGATGGAGCTTACAAATGAAGTCTTAGATAAGCTGCATAAATTTAAGTTTGGTAACAGTCCATATGTGACGTTCGGAAACTAGGAATAAGTTACTGTTATATGTGACGGGGTAATGAGGTAGCTGATGACCTTGTACTATTATTGTTCAGGAACCGTTGTGCGAGGTCATAAAACAATATCACAAAGTTGTTGTGGAGCGCTGGATGTTTTCATAACTGACCTAAAATAGTTTAAACTCATGGTCTCTCCATTGGGTTATAGCACCAAGGCGCTTATTGCCTTAAGATGCCACGAGCCAACATAGCATGCGGTGTAAATCAACCAAAATGGATATAAATGTGCGAGCAATCGTTAAATTGTGTATCAATCGTAATGTCTGTACCAATTATGAAACTGTATCGAATACCATAGCATCGACCAGATCCAAGAAATTTACTGACGTCACACATATGCATGTTTATAGACATACATCAAAGGAATACGTTTTGTATTGTACGAGTACAAATATGAGTGGGTGGGTTGTATTATATTGTTATAGCTAATACAGCCTCGTTTATTATACAATCGAGAAAAATATTGACGATTTTCTTTTTTATTTTCCATCTTTTACTGTGTATGTATGGGTGAGTATATTTTTGTGGGGGAGGGGGTAATAATCGATAGTATTCACATGTTACTAAATATGCGAGTGTGTCGGATTTGTGACGACTAAATCTTAACCACCGGTTTCATTGCCGTTCAGCCTCATGGGTCTACCACTAGGTATTACTTCACGAGGAATGCTAACTAGGATCTCATCGCGTTTCCGATCACGGCATTCCATCTGCTTTCTGATTCCAGCATAAAATCAATATAGTTTCTAAAAATTGATGTTACATGACCAGGTGAACCGATGTAAAGCACTCAAAGAACACAAATGGCAGTCGGATGTACTTTCGTGCGTAGACTTAAATCTGTTTGCTCTAAAGTATGGAAATGGGTTTAATAGTAATCCACTTTGCCAGGTTTTCTATTTAGCCATGTCTCGATTAATGGGATCAGGCGATAAGTATATTGGCCTTGGTCCAGTCATTTCATCGTTTCTGTTATGGTCTTGGATATATAAGTTGACGTACTTTAGCTAGTATTTCTTGCATGCTCGCGAAGACACAGGTAGCGTTATCCTATGTCGTTCGGAATGCGCGTACTACTCTTAATGCTTCAGGGCGGATATATCTAAATTATCGAGAACTCTTCTGCTTTGTTGAACTCCCCTTTTATTCGGCATTAACCGTATCATTTTCGAGTCCACTTGCCCGAGATTTATCTCATATAACAGCCTAGCAAGAATCATTACCGCTAGGTAGGTATTTAGGGGCAATGCCTGATGGTTGGATGACTATAGTTTGGACATCAACCACTTCTAATGTTTTATTGCTAGTGATTAGGACTGCTTTTGTATGTTCTGGTAACTCAAGGTTAACCATTGTTGAATGTGTCAGATCGTTCTGTTACAAAGTTCTATGGTCTCCTCATCATACATCCCATTTCAGTGAGTAAGGCCTAGAACGGACCCTTGTAGACCTTCAACAGTTATCAGCGATTTTATATTTCAGGGCCCTCTAGTTGAAGTAGTTCACAACTACTCTCAAAAGGTATTCCGCGCACGTCCACTGTGACTACTGGACAGTAGCTCTTGTTGCCACGTAATCATCTTGAATCAGATACCGCTCCTTGGGTCGGTATCTTTTTACCTATCTAGTAGGAAACCTTACTAGTAGGATGACTACTTCTAAATTTCTCCATCACTGATTTGTATGGTTTACCTTAGATTAGTTTGGTGATACCCTTCAGTTCCGATTGAGCGTCACCATACGTTTGCTGCCGAGGAGCATTTTACATAACAACTTAGTGGTTACTGTGTGTCGTTTACTTTCCTTGTTATTTATCTTTTGGCTAGACAATTGCTCATAGACATGAGATCTATTATTGAGGTTGTATTACCTCGACGAAAGAAAGTTGTATTATAATTCCCGAGTTCATTGGTATCTTCGGTAGGCATGCCATGGTGTCTAAAAAACAATCCCTCTGATGTTTGTCTCATGGCCCCTCTATTCGATGTCGGCAGCTATCAGCAGAGGCTTTTGGCTTGCTAGTTGATCTAGAAAGGATTCTTATCTTTGCTGTGACATATGGATAAGTATTTACTTCCCATTTTCTGTAACAAATGGTTACCATAAACCCATACAGCAGCGCTGTTCGATATTCCCGATCCTCATGTTTGTTATCGAGGTTTCTGTATTGTAACATCACACAAATTGGAACATCCACTTTAACTACCCATACTGACTGCTGCAAGAGATTCTAAACAGCTTCACAGTGATTAAGATGGATTTGAACGACCTTTTTTTTCTGTGCTCGATTTTCAGTGCCTCCTGATATACTGAGAATTTAGAGCTACCGTGTTTTATAGTCACGCGTTTATTATCAACTTCCTTCTTAACAGGTTTCTACTTTCTCTACTTCGATTACTTTCTCTACTTCTTATTTCTGTTTCTGGCTGATCTCGAAATGTTGAGGTTTAAGTTACAACTGTTGCATTGTCTGTATGTCCAACAACAGGTCACCTTTTAAAGTTTGATAAGACATTATCTCTAAAATTTTTCAGTGCCGGGTCAACCTTGACTTTACGAAGCCGATCAGCGAAATTTTAACACTCTTCTTTATTAATGGCGTATCTGGAAGAAACCGCTTCGTGTGAGGGAGCCGTCTCTTTCTTTGTCTTCGTTTTCGTTCTACTACGATGAGATGGATTTTGATCTCGACCGCGATCGTCGAATAACTTCATCATCAGTTACCAGAACTCATACAAGAATGTTGTTTCGCCCTTCCCCCCATACTGACAACACTCAAATTAAAGATAATATTCTAGCTGCGACTTCAACGGCTAACTGATGGTGATTCAGCGCTTTAGCTGTGAATCAATACTGCACCTTTCGAATGGAGTTCAAATATAACTCCCCATCCCCATCGCTGACACGTTTATAGTATTAGAAGCATCTCTAATAAAATATCCTTACCCTCCCCTTTATGCCACGTTTTCTCCATGGGAATTTATTATTCTAGTATTTCGTTTGAACTCGTACTGCATAATTTTTCTGCCACTAGAAGTACTTTTTTCTCTTTCCAGGATCACTTCTATTAATACCAGATATTAATTGGGAGCTTTCTCTTAACATTTTCTGGATATTTTTTCTTTTCATTTTGTCCATTTGAACTTTTTTTTGTCCAGTCCTGACTACTTTGAGACATTTCACACTCCTGATCTATCTTAGCAACTTCATCCGTCTTATCGGCTTTTTTACCTCACCATAGATGTCGCTTCAGGGTTTAATAAATTCCAAAAGCCCTATGATTTTATCTCCCAGACTAGAGTGTAATGCCTCCTTGCTGTTATCGATGGTTATCTGTAACTTTCATCGTGTCAAGAACGAGAATGATATTGAGGCAAACTACATTCGCTCACCAGGTACTTGGCCTCCTCTTTGCCACCTTCACCCTTCTGTTACTCTGGTTCATCCTGGTTCATTCACTATGGTTGGTGGATGACTTACCGCACTACAGGAAAGCCATTGCAAAAGTCGCTGCAACATTATCACGTATTGCAATCTTTCGCTGAGATGACATATGTCGTATCTATATCAAATTATCGAAATAATTTCGTAAATGCCAATTATCATCACGCCACAATCAAATCAATTAATAAATTGATGGATTTATTTTTTTCGGTTACACAGTAATTCAATGACGTCATCATCAGATCGAAACCGGCCTAGCAAACTACAACATATAAATGCAATCACTCGAATTACAACTCACTCAAAAATACTTTTCAAAGTGTTCCAAATACGCGACGTTACCAATATCTGTGACGATGCTTCTCATCCTGGGTGGGTGTGCTAAAATAATCATCCCGCTCATTGATTTTGTTTTTTTTATCTTGAAATTATATGGTGTATGTTTGTTCCCTTGAGTAGCACAAGAAAAAGTCACCTATCACAGAGCTTAATTTTTCTGCCACTGGAAGTCCTTTTTGTCCTCTTTCCAGGATTACCTCTATCAATATCGGGTGATGAATGCTTCCCCTTAACATTTTCTGCTGATTCTTTTCTCTTCATTTAAACTATTCTTGTCTTGGCTAGTATTCTCTCCGCACGTTTAACAAACCTGATATAACTAAGCCACTTCACCCGTTTCGAAACGATTAACTTTTTCACCTCACCATGATTATTGTTTCTGGATAAATTACAAAAGCTCTCTGATTTTATCTTCCAAACTTGCGAGTAACGCCTCCTTACTTTTATCGGGGATTACCTGGAATTTTCATCCTGTCAATGACGACAATGAGAGAGAGTGGCAAACTACTTTCGCTCACCAGGTACTTGTCCTCCTTTTTGCCACCTTCGGCCCTTCTGTTACCTTGGATCATTCACTATACGGTTGGTAATTAGCTGCGGAAAAGCCTTTGCTGATCACGTATTGCAATCTTTCGCTGATCTTGGATGGATGTTAAAATAAGCATCCCACTCATTATGTTTTTTAATTTTGAAATAATAGTACCCACGAAAGTTGTAACCGAATGCCTGCCAAATTCGGAATTTGCAAACTTACGACTAAGCGTCATAATCCAATATAACGAGGTTTTTCGTTCGGCCCATCCCGAGCATTGGTTTCTTCGGTATCGATATGCCATCAGAGAGGCTTTCCTCTATCCACCACTCGAGTAGGCGCGATAAGGATACAAATAAATCCAATTTGGACGATGAGTGCTTGCGGGCTTACTACCTTATGTATTGTATGCCCATCTGCCCAAGTCGTCGAATTTGCGTCAGAGCACAAGATTCCGGCTTTTCTTGACCAAATTGCCTTCCACTTCATGACCAAAACTGTAAATATTGCATGGTCGATAGTTTGAGTACGTCTCATAGGTAATCATTTGGCTAGTCCAAGTATTCAATGATTTGTGTTCTGTTTCGCAGTGTCGCGCGCAGGTTATGAAATTTATGGGATCATCTCTCCTAATGACATTGAGGATGTCAGTGGAATTGAGCTTAGCGATAATCGACGGTTTATCAACACGCTGAAGATAGTTCGAGTAGAAAGAAAATGAATGATTCCGCATGATATGGCTATACGGACTTGCGCTGAGTAATATCGTATTTTTGACGATGATCCAGCATCTTGGATGGATTTTGCTAAAGTAAGCATATTATTTTGAAATTATTTTTGTATCACAAGAAATCGATCACCTATTACAGAGCATTATGATAGGGAGGCTGTCGGTTTTAGCCGAATGTCGCCAAATTCAGAATTAGCAACATCACGACTATAAGCTTTCCTTCCGGTATCTGACATAAGTGGTGGTATTTTCTCCATCTACCGCGTGAGGAGGCGCCGTATGGGGGATAATAGTAAAACCTCATACGAGAGGATGTGTTAGTATGCGTATGTGCATACGGGCTTCCTACCTTATATATTGTATGCCCATGTACTTTGTATCATTTATTTGCAATTGAATTGAATTTATGGGTTTTTGAGGTTTTTCTCCATTTTTTTTATCGATTTCGAATTGAAGCAAATATGTATAAAAGTACATAAATTGAATAAAATAAAATAATAAAATAATAATAATAAGAACGGAAAGTGGAAAATCAATAATTTTCCTATGTAATACATATTATTATTGTTCGTCTAAATTTAGAAGAAGAAACGGTAGGGTTTCAGAGCGAAAGGAAAAAAAAAATCGAGAAAAATCCATCATCATCATCATCCTCATCGTCCTCACATCCCTTTTTGGTTTTGTTGCCTTATACTATATGTACCGTCGTATACTAAAGCTATTGTATTGCCTTGTGCGAGTACAGCAGCAGCAGCAACAACAACAACAACACGGCATAATAATAATAAAGTTAAGAGGTTTTATTTTTACTTTTTGGTACAGCTGATAGAAACGAAATGTGCCCTTATATCCCACCCCCGTGCAACACCCAAGAAAAACCCTATATATTATATTCACTTAACATTGAAGAAGCAACAAAAAGTAAAATGTTTGTTTGTATACACGAAAGGTATTTCAATATTTTGGTTGTGTACTGTGTCTGTGTATACAAAGTTATGTGCGTTGGGGCTCTAGTTGATGCGGTTTTATACCTTTTGCGAATAAAATTAAAATGGTTAAATTAAGAAGATTAAAGAGCTTTATTGAGATGAAGAACAGTAACAAAAAAAAATACTCTTCCATATACAAGTTTATTAATGCTGATGTTTATCGAATGATTGAAGGGATGTATAGTTGTTGATTCAACACTTTTGGACTAAATCTGTACGATCGATGTTATCAATAGAACGACTGTTATCAAACAAAAACTTATCGAATCCCTAATTCGGATTTACAATCAACACATGGTTTAACCTAATAATCGTGGATAGTAGGAGACTGGGTGTTTTTTTTTATTAATTTAGCTTTAAATGGGTGCAGGCCGGACTTTAAGACTGACCTAGCTCCTTGTAACTGTCAGAGCTCCTGCACCAAACGCGCGATCCTTCAAGTAAAGGTTGATAGCTGCCTTAAACTTGTGTATTTTATACTCGAACGGCAACTGAAAACCGGATAACGAATTCCATTTCTTAGATGTTCGATAAATAAATTCGCGCTTTACATCTTCAGTTCGAGTTTTCGGGAGCTTCACCGTAAACCTATGCGCATTAACCGTTTCTCGTGTTACACGTCCTGGCGTAACAAATGGTGGTATTTTCTCCTTTGATTCTGCAGAACATCTTCCATTACTGTAACATCTCTGCAGTGCTGAAGGCTGTCTAGATCTTTCGTAAGACTGGAGTTTCGTATTATTCGGATGGCACTCCGCTGAAGTCTATCCTGCAACAGGAGAACAATGCCATATGCTCCACCTCAAACCTGACAGCAACATTCTATACGAGGTCTAATAAAGGTTTTATATATCTGGAGAACTTGATGCGATCTAAAACACCCTCTGCATCTATTGAGGAACCCGAGTTTACGTGAAGCTGATTTGGTCAATGTTATAATGTGTTCATTCCATTTTAAATTGTTGTTAATCTGAACACCAAGCAGACGAATTGAGTCACAACCCACGAGAACGTGACCTTTTACCACAAATCGGAACTAAGCGAAGTGACAACTTCCAACCGTTTACCGTTTAACTCTGAAACAGAAGGTTCGACCTCGAATGAAATAGAAAAGTGCAATGTTGCATCATCGACAAAACTGTGAATAGGCTTCACTGTGCTATCCATAACAAGTTATTAATGTATAACAAAAACAAAGTTCGTGATAAAACTGATCCCTGAGAGACTACGGCATTTAGGAAGGTGTCGTTGATCTTTCGGTCTATGAGAAAGCTTTTTATCCACTTGATGGTCATCGAATCCTAGCCTTATGTCGCAAGTTTACAAATGAGATTCTCATGCCAAACCTTGTCAAAAGCCTTGGATATATGAAAAGCGATTGCAAAGGCTTCTCCGTGTTGCGAGATTCCATTTGTTTGTAACATACGTCAAAGGCTCGGTTATGAAGCGGCTTATCGGAAGCCATATTATTTTTCTGAAATTGTTTTAATAATCTCAAGATAATGCAACAGTTGTTGGTTAATGCATTTCTCAAAAACTTTAGCCACGGCTAACACAATTGATATTGGCCGGTAGTTTGAGGGGTCAGTTTTATCACAACCACGTTTAAGAATCGGTTGCACCATCGCAATATTCCAGGCCCTCGGGTATTTATCTTGCTTATAAGAAAGCAGAAAGAGTTTAGTTAATATTGGAGCCAATTCACTGGCTAATTCCTTCAATATTCGAACAGGAATTTCGTCAGGTCCGCTCAGGTTCCTGAAGACAATTTCCTACAAGATGTTGATAGGATCCATTTTGGAACCACAAACGGAATTGACGGAGGCGTAACTCCATCGGGGACAACTAAGATCGAGTTCGAAGTAAGGGACAACTAAGATCGAGTTTGAACCACTAAAGCACCGTCTGCACATTTTAATGCTGAAATAGATGTTTTCGAGATATTGGCAACCGACGCGATATCTGGTAAAAGTTGCGATCGTAGATTTACCTTTACGATAAAACCTAAGATAAGTCTAGTAAGACCAGCTCTAGACCTAATGTTATATGGCGTTCAGAGTAACTCACATAATTTGCAAATACAATTATCTCACGCCACAATCAATCAAATAATAAAATCGATATATCGAGGTTAAGTTATTGTAATTCGCTTGCACTGTCGCGACTCGACTAAACGTAAATATACAGAATCGCACAGTACGAACATCAAGTTCAGCATCATATGCCTGATGCGATGGTTTTGATCTTTTCAAAATCACATTCATTCAATCAATGGCGTCATCATCAGATCGAAACTGGCCTAGCGAATTACAACATAGCAAGCTACAACTTGAAGTACAACACTCAAATAATACAATTCAAGTTATATAAAGTTTTACACTTTACATTGGTAACCCCACCAACGGCACTGTTTAGGAACGTTACCCGTCAATATATTCTAACAAAATCTTCCAAAAATTTCATCCTAACTCCTGCTTTTACTGACACGGCAAAAATTAACTTCCCACAATGGAATAGCGCGCTCTCTTAAGGCTCAGATATTTCCAGGAAGTTCGTTCCATGTAGCAACAAAGCCAAAACCACCAGTAAGGTGGGCAAATGCGGGCTGCACTTAAATTACAGCATGTGCTATAAAGGTATTTGTTTCATGTCGCAACAGGACTTAAACGGGAAATTCACTTGCGGGAGAGGCGTTATGTGGCGTTCAGAGTAACTTAAGAGTAATTTGCAAGTCAGAGACCAAGATACCGGCTCATTTTAAGCAAATTGCCTCCCGTTTCATCACCTAAACTGGATCGATCCAGATTCAGGAAGCCACGTAATGGTTGGAGACACAGTTTAGAGACACGAGTGTATGATTTGCATATGTTTCGCAGTGTTGCGCGAAGCAGATTATGATGTATATCGGACCACCTCTTCTAAATGGCCTTAAGTATCTCAGTGGAAATGAGCTTAGCAATAATCAATAGTTTATCAAATGCTGAAGATATGGTTCGAGTAGAAAGAAAAATGGATAATTCAATGGTATGGTCAGCGAATAAGATACGTGTATGCCTATCTTTCAGGACAGCCACCGTAACCTAATCTAACCTATACTGAAAGAGAACCTATTCAAAGTCACCATCTTTTACATATGGCGCGAACACTTTTGATTTGTTGCAAATCCTTCTTTCCAATTGGAACAATTCCAATGTGGTATTCCAATGATAGCCTAAGTTCCGATGTTTTGTTATTCATAGGTTTAGCTTCTACAACCTCTTTTTTGACCTTATTGGATTGAAAAAATAATGATTTGTTGGAGATATTTAAAGTAGCGAATCACTTTAAACGAAATAACTATCGTGATATAGGTCTTAAAGTTCAATAAGCAATTGTAAAATGGATAGCTATCTATAAAACCCATGACAGACATGCGTCTTAGGCCGAGGAAAGCGCAGGTGCAGCCGTTTGAAAATTCTACTTACGAAAACTCTATGTCCAACTGTTCACTTGCTAGCAACAATAAAGGCATGGATCACTTTACAAGTAATCGTTATATATTTTTGAGGGTTCGCGACTCGCGTTCAAGTTTAGACGTTAACACATAAGAACCAACCGCTATTGAAAATTCGGAAATATGCTGGATATTACAATAGATCCTTGTGCCTGCAAAAAAGATGGTAAACAACGTAAGATTAGATGGTCTTATGACGGTTCAAATCATTGAAATATTTTCAACCAGTGTTTCATTCTGTCATGACAGAATGGCGTTGTGGAACATGAGAGATTTTTCGCGAAGAGTGTTGAAACACACGTAAGCGAGAATGATGTCTTAACTGAAACTCTCAGCTAGAGAAGATAACTTCCTTAAGATTACTTCATTTTTAGATAATGTTATCTACGTATCATAGGTGAATAATTGCTCAGTGGTACAGTAACAAACATAACCTATTTGTACCTGGTGGAATAGGGCTCTGAAAAACTTAGATGAAGTACAACAAAACTTGTACTGTCAAACGCACTGGCGATTGGGATGGATGTAAGCTTTCGCGGAATATAACCTAGAATAACCTTGAACTCTGAAAGGGCCACTTAAAAAATAAAAATCTTTTAGAAGGAGGTTATAAATCTTTTAGATAGAAGGTTTATTGATAACTGGGAGAAGTGAAATGGAAACCAAATTTTTCCGGCTTTATACTGACATTTAGCCGGGCATACTATACAGAGACTTTTTTAATAAGGTGAATTAAGGGTTAAAGAATGTCAGAATCTGTGTCGAGGAAACACAAAGATTTCAGATAAATAATTAATTCATTCCAACCCTTTAAATATCCTGGGAGAGATGCTACTTTTCAAGGTTCATTACAGAAAGGTAAAAAAGGAGATTATTTCGTATTCGGTTCTAGAGCCATTTATACCTTTAAATAACATTCCTTGTGAGTGGGGAATGTTGTATCGTTAAGGCGGTTGTGATGGTGTACTCATTACAAGTGTATCTCTGTACCTTAATTGAAATTATGGAAGCTTTTATTATACCTCTTACGACTACATTGGTAAATGGAGCAGCAGATGAAACTCACTATGGCAAAATTGAGTGATTCTTCGTTCCCAGCTTAATTGGGAACAGTGTGATGGAACTTACTGGTATCCTTATAAAACAGTATTAGTGTCATTCATTAGAAGGACCACTTTATTTTTCAGGAGCTTTGTTCTTGATGTGATTCTTAATATAAAACAGATTTGGAATCAACATATAACAAGGTCTATAATAATCCCAGTGGTACTTTTTGGGGTGGGGTTAAGGTTTATGGTTGTACTTGGGAATTCAAAATAAAGATGATCTATTCATTATATTTAACCATTATCAGACCCACGATTGGTATGATGGTCAAAGACTGACATAACCCAGTATAATATGAATAAGATAACTGTTATGTAAGCGCCGCAACATATCATTTATAGTCAAATTGATGGGCAGTAAGCAGTGGTGGGGAGTTGGGTGGTTTAAAAAAGTGCGACATAGTGATGCAATGATAGAGTTTCAAAGCAATTTCAAAGAATAATCTAATCATGATCTATCGTGTCTGATACTAGCCGTTTTTGAGATTTCTAAACTGAACCATTTTCACGGCAGAACAATATATTAGTCCGAATGTCACCAGTGAGAAATAAAGTTGAGTTCATTAAAACCCTAATTTAACCTGGTCTCCATGAAATTTTTTGGTCTTAAGGTTGAGACCATGAATAAAGTTAGTACGATTTATGCAGTTGAGATGAACTATAGAATTGAATGTCTCATTGGGCCACCAGGGTATTAGGTTAAAGTGTATTTTCAAGGATTCGAATCGGGATTCGAACCCGGTACCTCCCGCTCCAATTGCCGCAGCTTTAATCACTGCGCCACCTGGGCGGTGTTAACGTGAAGTTTATGACGAATGACAAAATTCGTATGTATGTAGTAGTAAATGTGTAGGAAACCAGAAAAAACTACTTAGGCATTTCCAAAACCGTCTGTCATTGGTCGTCAAATATTGGCCTACACAATGTAAGTGTAACACTTTTTGTGTTTTCGATATCTCACCCATTGAAGGTCGTGCTGATATTTTGAATATGATTAATATGTAAATGATTAAACTAATGTCAATCATAACAGGTTGAGCCTGATAGGACGGTACGGGCCACTGGTAAGAATAACACACCCGAAGTATAGCAACATCTATACTATATAGTATCGTCATTCGACTGTTACTAAATAATCCCATTACAATCAGTCACTTACCTCAGACACAATCTTATTTATACACCAACTACCACCGTTCACCTCTACCACTATTATATACTTTCTTTATTTATAAAAAGTTAAATCTAAAAACCAATTTCAAGACAAAACTCAAACTATGTTACAGCAAATAAAAAAAAACACTTTGAACTGATTCCAACTAAGTAACGTATAAACACTTATATTGACTAGCATAATGCAAGACATGTAATATGTAATGTATGTATATGTTGTGCAGTTCAAGCTATGTATATAGTATCTAAACGGATTGAACTCTCTCTCTCTTAAAAAATCATAATACTGTTTCGAAAGCTATAGATGATGTTGTGTTAATACATTTTATGAATATATGCTGCCATAAAGTTGTCAATGTTATGCTCGTAAATCTTAAGATACAAGAAAACAACATTTGGTTATGGCATAAAATTAATAAAAGCAAACTGTCATAAAGATTTTCACTATGGATGTGTATCGAAAGGTGAAACTGTATTGCACAAAGCATCCTAAATAATACAAGCAGCAATGAAAGACCCTTTGTATGTATCGAGCCATTTTTTTTGTTGAGTGGCTGCTACCGCACACTTAGACCGGTGACGGTTCCGTTGTGATACCACAGGGTCTTGGATGTACGGCTAAAGGTCTGATTTACGTAGAATCATCTGCGCATTGCATAGCTCCATGAAAAATCGCTTGTTGCATCCTGCCCCTATCGGGATTTGAACCCTGTACCTCTCGCTCCACTTGCCACAGCTTTAACCAATGCGCCCCCTGTTTACGCATGAGGGAAACCTATTTACTAATTTTAATTTGGTAAGTTCACTAGGTCAAGTGGCCTCGTTCTTTGGAGTCTTCTTTCAACGATAGGGTTATCTATCATATGGGGAATACAGGGGTTTCCATGTTTCTGGAGCCTTATTTCATGTTTTGTGGTATGCATTTTTATTTCATCTTTGATGTATTCCATCCGAAGGTCCCTGTGAAGATCTTCATGAAGAACCTTGTTTTGAAACGTCTGTATCATTTTGGTGTTTGTTTGCTTGGTACATCCCCAGAGTTATATACCATAGGGCCATATCTGCCATATCGGTTTCAGAATTTGCCGATATAGCAGCAACTTATTATGAATTGTAAGCTCAAAGCCTCTACCTATGAGCCAATACATTTTTCTGAACTTTATGTTAAGTTATTTTTTTCTATTTGGCATGCTCTTTCCTCTTGATACTCGACGCTTGGTGTCGAGGGTCATGGCAAGATATTTAGCTGTATTTACATATGGCACGTGTCGCAAGTTAATTTCTATAGCTAGATGGTAAGCCTTTTGATATGTAAAGTTAATATGCGTGGATTTTGTCTCATTAAGCTTGATTCGCCAACGCTTTGTCCAGATATAGACCGCATTGATCATCCTCTGGAGTTTGCTCGTTGCATCTGCGACGTTACTTCCAATTGCCATAATTGCTGTGTCACATGCAAAGGTGGCTATGGTTCCTTCATTTGTGGTTGGTATGTCTCTTGTATATAGTTAATGTCCTTATACACTCCCCTGCGGGACACCTGCAGAGATTTTCTTTAGCTCAGAGTATTCATCCTCATACTCGAAAATGTCTATTGGATAAATAAGATCTTAGTATGGCGTAGAATTGCCTCGGCAGATCTCTATGCAGCTTGTATTCCAGACCACAGTGCCAAACTTTATCGAATTGTTGCGCGACGTCCAGAAATATGCTTGAGCATACTTTTTTACGTTCTTTCAATTATATTTGTTATTCTATGCACATGTTTAATTGTAGTATGCTTTTTTCTGAATCCAAATTGGTGTGGAGGAATTAGTTGTCAGTCCTCAATTATTGGTTTAAGTCTAAAGAAACTTAAACCAATAATAAGTAATAATGTTTCAAAAAGTTTTAACATAAATGGCAGCCGATAAATTGGCCTGTATGATTTTTTATCGTTAGGTGGTTTATAAGGTTTTGGTATCATGATTACTTCTGCTACTTTCCTGCTACTATTGATGCGGAACATATTTTAATCGAAGGGTCGCATTGATTATGTGTAGTAGCTTACGAAATCCTTTGTCTGGTCGAGCTTTGATAATTTGGCAAGTAATCAGGTCATATCCTGGGGCTTTCTTAACATTCATGTTACTTTTCACTTCTTCTTTTAGTTCTTTGAGGGTTACTGGCGGTATGTTAAACTCATCCAGCTTGTGAATTTGCATTATATTTTCATTGGCAGTTTGTGTTGGTAGCGGTTGGAAGGTTTCCTGGAGATACTCCGCAAACAAATCAGCCTTCTCTTTGTGACCTCTTGCCCAGGTCCCATCATCTTTTTTAAGTGGATGTACTTGAATTTTTGGTCTTTTAAGTCTCTTCGTCGCTTTTCACAGTGAATAATCAGAATTTTTTTCATCAGTTAGGCTAACTAGATATCTGTTGATTGATTCATGAATCATCATGATTCATGAAGACTGTTCCATGAATTGTTAAGAATTTTTTTTTCTCCGGTGTACGATTAATTTGCCAGGTTTTACGAGCCCGTCGCATTTCTCTTATCAACTCTCTAACTTCCATTGGGTAGGATATACGTTAAGCGTCTCCGTATTTTGTAAAGTGGGGGTACTTGCCAACGCAGCATAGTGAATTACTACATTGAGTTGTTCCAATTCGTCTTCCAACTGTCGAGAATTTCTTATCGGTACCTGGAGATTGATTTTCTCCTCCATTAATTTACGAAAGAGCTCCCAGTTTGTTTTTGAATTTGTTAATCTGGGTGCACTTTCCCTTTGAATTACCGTTTCACTGTCATGATAACCGGTGAGTGATCCGATACTAGAGAACTGCTGTTTTCAATGTAAATGTAGTTCTGAGATATACCTCTTGCTACATAAAAGTCTATTAGGTCCGGTATCTTAGCTTTGTCACTGGGCCAGTATGTTGGGAAACCTCCAAAGTAAAATTCACATTTTGATGTCTGACCTGCTTGAAACAATTCTTTACCCTTTGACGTCGTAAGTCCAGATCCCCAATAGGTGTTTTTCGCATTTAAGTCACCTCCAATAACAAAATCACGTCCTAGTGATTTAAATAGTTTAATGTAGTCCTCCCTTTTCAAGTTATGCCGGGGAGGGCAGTATATTGCAGAGACAGTAAGCTGTCTGTGTTTAATGTGAATCCTTACAGTAGCGACTTGCATTGATTCTTCTTCGATTTTTGTTTTAACAAATGAAGATTTAACAAAATGGCTTTCGGATATTAGGAAAATGTCGATTTTTTCGGTATTTAAAAATATTTCTATTTCTGGAATGTGTTGCATAAGCCCATTCGCATTCCAGATTGCTATTCTGAAAGTTGAGTTCTTACTTAACATTTTTTATCGGATTGCGATGTGGGAGTTGCATTTTCTTCAGTTGATCAAATATCATGTTGTTTAGATTACTTTGGTCATCTAGTCGTTTTGTAAAAGCTTCAATGCTGTTCATAATGTTTTCCATAACTCGGTTATTTTCAGAGCCCATATATTTGGTTGAACCTAAGTCTTTCACTACCTGAGCAAATGTTCTTCTTTACCCTACGTTGCTTGGTTGTGGATTTTGATCCATCTGATTTGAGGTTTGAGGTTGTTTTCGTGATGTATCTCTTAATTTTTGTAGTTGTTTAGCAACCTCAAAGCCTCGATAATTGGCCGTATGTTGACCCTTACAATTTATACACTTAGCTGGCACATCTCTCCCTATTGTACATGTATTTTTACCTGAGCATTTTACACATCTCGGATCCCGGCTGCAATATCTTTGGGTGTGATTAAATCCCTGACATTTCTTGCATTGGGGTATGCGTGTATTGGTTCTCCTCATTGGTTCAATTTTGACCTTCATGTGAAGAACTGATTTTATACCATAAATGTTTTGAACATTCTCTTTGTTTGAACATTCTCTTTGTCCCTTTTTACTGAGAGTTGAGTTTCCTTCCTGGTTTTCTGTTCTCTCTTTTTTAACAATATTCACAGCATCTAGTATTTGACGGCTTTTATTGTGTAGGTCTTCCATTATTTCTTGAGTTGAGCAAGTGTGATGCAAACCTCTTACCATAACTTTTATAGGTCGAGCCTGTTTGCCCGCAAAGGTAAACCCCTGATACTTTTTAGCATTCAGTTTCATAGATCATGTTCTATAGGATTCTTAGTCCAGAGTATTAATTTCCAAACGTCATTGTTTAGCGCTGTTACTTTATACTCTTTGTCAGTAACCGATTTCATTATGGACTGAGTTTTTGGGTTACTGTTCACGCCCACAATATTTATTGGCAAGGTGGTTTTTCTTTCGGTTGCACCAGTTTTGGTGCAATGTTCTTGGTAGATTTACTACCGTCTGGTTGATTGACCTTGGGTTGGACCACTTTCGGTTCGGTACTTGAAGTTCCACTACCATTTAGTTGATCAACCTCAGATGACGATTCAGCTTTTCTATTCTTACTCTTCCTGGACTGTTTTTTCTTCTTTAGGATCCAGTCCGTTTCCCTTTTTAATTCATCCTCATCAGTGAAATAGTTGAGTTTCTCTGGATCAATACTCTCTGGTTCGCTATGTTCTTTAGCATGATTCATTTTTAGAAATTCATTCTCTCGCTTAAGATACTCAATTTCTTCGCTTAGCTTGGCAATTCCAATTTCTGTAGCCTGTCCAAGAAATCCATATTTTCCTTTTCTAAGTCAATAGTTTTTTCACTGGATCCAGCTGCTGGCAATGTAAAATTTCCACTGGCATCACTTCTGTCTTGCAGTGTTTGGCCCTCCCTAGAACCCTTAGGGCCAATCTCCGAAGAGGATGGATTATCCAGTCGGCTGACTGGAGTAAAACCTGGGGTAATAAATCTCTCTGATTTGTGCATTCATATAATCTCGTTGGAGATCTTGATACTATGGAGCTTCTTTCAAATGTGTTATCAGAGTTCATCACCTCTGAAGTATTTGAACTTTGTCCAAATGGGTAAAACAATGGTTGACCCACCTCAGAATCATTTGGGCCAACCTTCGAAGAGGGTGGATTTGGTAGCAACTTTTTGAAAAGCAAGTCATTACTATCGATGGCTTTGGTATTTCTACTGATTTCATGCATAATGAACCCAATCTAGGTCATTATCATGTTATAATGCACACACCTCACGTATGATTTGCACAATAAAGTTTTTTTTGAACACTGCACTTTTTTGTTACAAAAAAAAAAATTTCTTTTTTGTTGTGTTATGTGAGTATGGTTACTTTGCACTTTTAATAATTATGATTAAAATAAAAATGCTTTGATTTATTCAATTTTTAAACATGTATTGGTTATAATTAGTTATAAATGTCGTATCAAATATATAAAACGAGATCAATTACGTATGAACTACGAAAAAGAAAGAAATACTTCAAATGTTGGATGAGAGATGGCACTTATTAATTTTAATTGTATATATCGTAGTTATTGATATTTTAAAGCATATTGTTAATGCTATAATACAAAGTACACAATTCAAATACCCACACAAGTAAATAAAAGTGAATACTTGAAAAATAATTGAAATATTTTTATACTTCATGTGTTATGATGGCATCATAAAAATCGGTACCTTTTTTCACAGTGTGAATTTTTAAAAGAATTATATTTATACGAGGACGTACGGGTATAGGTCCGATTAACGTAGACCCATTTGCACATTGC
This sequence comes from Tipula lateralis, assembly GCA_963932295.1. NCBI lineage: Eukaryota > Metazoa > Arthropoda > Insecta > Diptera > Tipulidae > Tipula > Tipula lateralis. Next base: position 123,794,094 of record OZ010737.1, read on the forward strand.
ATAACTCCATGCGGGTTTATAGTACTAACATGGAAGATGGGTTGGCCCATGAGTTCTGCACTTCAACATTGGGTCATAGATGTAATCATTCACACCACAAATCGTAATCGATGGTGAAAAATCTCTTGTACATCCCGTTCCTATTGGAATTCGAACCCAGTACCTCATGCTCCAAATGAAGAAATACTATAACTTCAAAATACTATAACATTCATGGTACGAACAGTTCAAACGATGGAACGACATCGTCAGACCATCAGATGGAAAGTGGTAACTGGTGTTATTATTGATACCAAATCCATGTATACGACTGTTCCTCGTTTAACATTAAAACTGTACCGATAGCTTCGTCCACATACATTTCTGTACAGGTTATATCAAAAATGTCCAGAGCTTGTAGGATGCGACTAAATCTTATTGGATCGCTGGGCTAACGATCCGCATCCGTAAAATCCAAAAATGTTAGAAATATCAACAAGCGAAAAAAATCGGATACCGCCTAAGCAATAATGACCCCCAGCTTAAGTACCGGGATACGGGATTGAGGATCGGCACGTAAAACGTGCAGTCACTCCGAAAATCACATGTATGAAAAAGTATCGGCTGGAAATCGTAACGCTCCAAGAAACTCGATGCCTTAAAAGTGGAGACCATGTCTCCCAAGGCTATACGTTGCTACACAGTGCCGAGATGGCCTTGCAAATCTTGGAGTTGGATTTCTTATTGGGCTACAGGTAAAAAGCTGTACTGGATTTTCAGGCAATCGAGCCACTGATGTAAGCCAACTAATTTCACAATAATTTGGATAATCTGATGGACTCTATACCTGAGCACGATGTCAGATTTGTGTTTGGTGACTTTAATGATAGAGCTGGCCGAAATCAGATTGACTTATGTAATGAAATTAAAATGAAAATATTAAAATCACGCATAAACGGGTAAAACAAAATTTACATACCTGTTGTCCGATTGGTCGGAGATACCTCGGTCCCTGTATCTAATCCCGTCCTTTCCTTAGGCACTGGCCTGTCCAAGATGAAATGATCACAAACTGAAATGACAATGCCAAGGAAATTGCGGCATAAACCGCATCAAACAGATGAAACGAAACAAACAGGAAAGTGACAGGATACGAAATACCTACCGGCGAAGATAAGCACAACCACTCGTATCCGCAACAGGCAAGCTACATACATATAACATGATACATGAACAGGAACATGAATAGGATATAATATATATGTAGGTGCATTGGTCGGCCGCCAACACACACGACACGTATTACAGTAAACATTAACAGAAAACAATAATCACAATGAACAGACACTTATTCTTAATAACATAAACACAAATTCACGATAAACAAAAACACAGATGACGAACTACAACACAAGACAGCACAAAACTTTTGACATGACACTGATATACGTCAGATCAATGTCAAATATATTGCCAAGTCGGTCACAGAATGATAATCAACCGTAGCTGAATATTGTGCTGAAATATAGATGGCGGAAACAGCAGAAGATAATTTATTGCCCGATGTACAGCGCGATACGGGAAAGTTATATAAGGTGACTCTTTTTTTGGCTTGAGTTTTTTTGTGTAAAGTGAATGTGGAAGATTGGATAAGTGTGAAAGAAAATGAGAAAGAGATTGAACTAACTTAAATAAAGAATGATCTAAGACATTATAAATATAAATAAAAGAAAATCAAGAAAGTGAAACTGGGTTTTAGTGGCAACACTACGACATTGAGAGGTAGTCGTACACGTGGAAAAACAGGTTAGTGCCATTTTCATTTTCCCCTTTCAAATCCTTTGTGTAACAAACTCCATATCTCAACAGCATAACCTCACAATTGTTACGCCCAGCCCGAAGGTTTTTGGCCAACCGAACTGAGCTGAACCCTACGTCGGTGTTGAAAGCTAATTTGTAATAGTTTCAACAAATATAGTGTCTAAATATAAATAAATTGTTTAATTACAAACGCGCACGTCACAGTAATAATATTGATCCGTACTCTCGACACGAAACTATGACTTAAAATGGGGAATGAATGATGTACTTTGCGGTCGCTCATGATCTCAAAGTATAGCAAGTACATTCTTTCCTCATTAAAACATCCATTTGGAAACATGGACACATCCACGTAAAATATCCCGAAGCCAAATTGGCCATGTGTTGATTTCTACAGGACGGGCATGGGTGGTGCCAGACGTGTGATCTTATCGATCATCAACAAAATTCGTATAGGCAGTCACCGTTATCTGGTTACTGCAAAGCTACGATGTAAATGTTCGTACAAGTCAGAGGTGACAAGGAAATATACAACGCAGTTCTCTTGTGAAGGTCTAATAAATGGAGAAACGCAACGAAAATATCAAGGACAGAATATCAAAGGACAAGGAGTATGCTGGCTCAATCACGTTTTGCGTGCTGATCCGAACTGAATGATACAGCGAACTTTGAAGGGAGAGTCGTCTTTGGTAGACGAAGAGTTCGCTGGCGGCGACGATGTCTCCACGGCATAGAGAGCGATCTGGCATCTTCTGGTTGAATGTAACGTAAAGGAAACCGATTGCTCGTGATCGAAACCGATGCAGTCAGATTGTTGACACGGTACTACCCGACAATAGCCTAGGTTAAAACCGTTAAAAAAAAATTGTAGTTTCTTTTCTTAGATATTGTCATGTGCACATTGTATGCGACCGACAGATGTTTTGGCTGAAAAATAATAATTCAAACTGACAATGGTTTATTCTAACGAACAATGATTTTTATATTCGGTTTTCGTTATGTTCATTAGTCACTATGCGATTTTTCATTATTTCCTTTCAGCTGCTGAAACGCATTCCCCATAATGGCTTTTCAACTCGATTGAACAGAAAGAAGTCACATAGGGAGTCAAATCAGGTGAATTCGGTGGCTGTTGGATGGTATTTGTTGCATGTTCCAAAAAATTACGAATGATGGCCCTGTGCGACGGTGCGTTATCATGGTGCAAAATTCACGAGTTTTCTGCTTACAATTCTGGCCTCTTTCGGCGAATTGCTTCACGCAAGCGTCTCATAACGCCCAAATAATACTTTTTGTTCACGGTCTGGCCTTCTGGCAAAAATTCACTAGCCTGATGTCTACATTGCGTGTCGTACTCATTAACCCACGTCTCGTTTCCAGTAATGATCCTTTTGATGAATGTGTGATCGTACTCAGCCTCATAAATCATGTCTTTTGCGACGTCAACACGGTTTCTTTTTTGAATGAAATTGAGGTGTTTTGGTATTAACCTTGCTGCTACACGACGGAAACCTAAATCATGTACCAAAATGTCTTGGACGGACCCATAGGCAATGTTGAAGTCCTCCGCTATCTCTCTGATGTTTAATTTGCGGGTATTGAGCAAAATTTCTTTTATTTCATCAACTTTTTCGTCAGTTCTCGATGTCGATGGTCTCTTCGATTGACTCACGACCATACTTAAACCGCTCGTGCAACTGGTAGTCGACCGTTTTCTTCAGAGAATCATTGCCGAAACACTTTTTCAACATTTCCAACGTCCGTGCACCATTAAATCCGTTTTTACGCAAAATTGAATAAAAGTTCGTTGTTGCAAATTTAAATCCATTTCTAAAATTGTAAATAATTGCCAACACGCACAGAGATAGATGTACTATTGACTACGTAGCTTTTGCAAATGTCCAGCTATGGCGCTTAGATTTAGAGGGAATATCAACAGAAATCAAATCGGTACGATGGGAGCGCCACAGGGTGGTTATTCCGAGTACTTTTTGATCAAGTTATACTCAACTCGGAATCGTTCAACACAGTGGACGCATCATTGTACATAACAAAAAACGATCACGATCATCTCGAGTAGTGATGTTTCCACAATTCCATAATGTAGTTGCACAAATCACATATCATTTATATAATATAATATCCACAGATCGAAATGGTAACCACTGTTGGGATTTAACATGTAAAAAATGAAGACAAAACAATGCGCAGTGCCATCTGTTTTCAAATTAGTTTTGGGGTCGACGTTGTTAGTTGAAAAGCGATTTTTTCACCTTTACCTGAGCCAGTTAAGATGATTTTTAACGAAATTAACCTGTTAGTAATTCTAATCTAAATCAAAAATTATTGTGACAGTTAGTATGTAGTCGAAAAAATTGTACACAGTTAATTATTTCAGTAATTCTATTAGTAGAATAGTACGACGATTTGTTAACAGATGGCGCTTTAATAACAATTCCATTTAATAAGAGATGGCGCGTGAGTTTTTTTTTACACAACATCATTTTTACGTTTTTTACGTATAGAATGTAAAATATAACCTTATGTTAATTACACGTTTTTTACATGTTAAAAACGTGTATAATATAAACGTATTATTATAATATATAATTTATTATTATCTACGAGTCTAACCTTTTAAAAAACTTACAGCACAAAAAAACAAAAAAAATATTATACACTGTCCTAAATTTTGTGGTAATAATGTTAAAATGTAGAGCGATTTTATTATTTTGTAATGACGTCACGACTTATTGATGTGTTTGTTAATAAAGGGTATAAACTTTTTAATCTCATTTTCGATCATTGCGGCTTGTATATTTAGGAGGTTTGACTGCCCATGCACAGTTCATCATATAACATCGTCGTAACGATTTTGTACTCCGTCAAATTTTCTAACAATTGACATCTAATTGTTTCGGCGGTTTATACAGATATTAACATATTTCGTAAGAATTTCGAATTGGTAATTCAATTTCTTTTGATTCCTCGAACTAATGTTTATTCCGTGTTGCAAAGTCGCACTCACATTTCCATACACACACACATAAATGTCACCTTTTGGCAATCCATAAACAATTCCATTATAAATCAGCCCGTCGTGTTGTTTTGCTTATTGTTGTTGTTATATATAGTATGTACATACCTGTTTATTATTTTGTTGTTGTCGGGATGAAAATGGGAAATAAATTTATTTTCACTTAATAGGAACCTTTAAATAATATAACTTTTATGTACATATAATTGAAAATTGCCAACCAACAATTCCGTTTTTAATGGAAATTTTTTTTTTTGGAATAGAATACGAAATAAAATTTTGTGAAAAGGCAAGATGAAAAAAACAGTTTTGAATTGCCAATTAGGTAAGACGTATTAGGAGAAGGTAATACATATATAAGATGGAGAATAAATTTATATTTGCGGTGTTGGGATGCTCAGGGGAATGCGTGGGTTGTTGATTTTTAACTTTCAATTCGTCACCGCTTTATATATTGACCATTTTACGCATAAATTATGTCCCATACAAAATCATTTTGCATCTGGTTTCATGCATATGCGTGGTAACCATAATTGTTATATTGGAAGACCATGAGAAAAATTGTTAAAGTGGACATGGTATTGATATACCGTTGTAGTAAGAATACTGTGCACCTGATTAGCCATGTACTCTTGAGGTATCATTTCCCAATCTTCTCAAACTTATATTGGATTACTAGGATTGTCCGTGGACATTGTATTGATTAGCACTACCTACCGTTGTAACAAGATCCCCAGGAATACCGAGCCCTGATCACATCTAGTATTCTTGCTGGCATACTGTACACTTGGTTAATCATGTACTCTTGATGTATCATTTCCCATGCTTTCTACAAAACTGATTGAAGATGCTCTAAAGTTTCTGTGGGTATATGGAAACACATAGTCTTCTAGGCAATCCATGATATACTGGTTGGTAGTAAGCGTACCGTCGCGTAGAAACATAAGGTCCATTATGGCATCCATAGACAAGCTTGCCCACACCATTAGTAAATAGAATTCTGGGAATTCTTATTTATCTCCGCAATACTTTGCTGACTACACTATACGTTCCTAACATTGACACCGCATATCTGTGGCAATCGACCAACGACGACTCTTGCTCTTTGAAAGTTTAGGTTAGGTTGTTGCTGCTATCGCACACATAGACCGGCGATTGGGCCGTTGTGATACCACTCTATGTGCGGCTATAGGTCCGAGTTTTTTCGTAGAACCATCTGCGCAATACATAACTCCATGTCAGCCAATAGTACTGACGTGGAAGATGGGTCGGCTCATGGATTCTAAACACGACGAGGGATCCAGATATGATCGAAGGTGAAAAACCCAATTTGCATCTTGCCCCGAATCGGGATTCGAACCCTGTTCGTCCCGCTCCAACTGCCGCAGTTTTAACCACTGCGCCACCTGGGCGGTCTGCTTTTTGAAAAGGATGTTAAGAAAAATTTTCAATTAGTAAGGCTCTACAAAGTCCTATATACTGAAGTGAAATCTTTAGAAATATTAGATAGCTTGCAATAGTATCAGACTTTGTATGATCTAAAACTTCTTGAGTTCGAATTTTGCACTAGAACTTCGGACTATTATATTACTTTATGTGAATTTTGAATGCTAAAGCACAGAATCGAAACCCAAACAACCAAAATCGTAGGCAGCGATCGTCACTCGAGCATTTTTGGCAACTACACCCAGAAAAATATGTAAACATTAATTATACTTAACGTTGGAATAAAATCTCCAAACTATAATTAAGTATGAATCATACCTTTAATACATGTATTATACAAAATTTAAAAAAATATTTACTAAATTGTATAATTCATTTTTTGTTAAGTATAACTCATTCATTAAAATGTATTCCTTGATGCTCATGATCAATGATTATCATGAATAACAACTTGCAAGTAAAACAAAGTAAACCTATAAATCTATATGCAATGCTATTCATGTTCTATCCCAATAATGTACAAATTATTCAATTTAGGAATAATTTATGCTTTATGTATAACTTAGTAATGCATATTGTCGTATTGTCATAGTAAGCCTGTAAATGTCACTTTCAGATTCAATTATTATTTGGAAAAAACTAACATAAAGATAAATTCCTCTTTTTAATTTCGTAGTTTGTTGATTTAAAATAAAGTAAAAAAGTGAAAATAATAAAAAATTATATAATATTTGTATTATTATATGTATAAATATAAACATTATAAATGTTTAGTGGCGTAGTTTGAGCAATCCAACCCCAATCATCTAAGTAAGTATTGGTTTTTATTCGAAACGTTATTGATTTATAATTTAATTGAGAAAGTATAGTTTAATTTCATAGTATTCATCTTAAAAATATTTTAATCAATTGTGACAATTGTATTTAAGCCATAGACGATGAACGGAGTCGATAGGCGATGAACGGGATTCCACCAATGGGATTAACTCATATTTTGAAATCGTAGACGCAAATGATAGATGATGATGACCATATCTATTCATTCATTAAAGGTGTGGTCAATGAGGAGGCACTTTTTTATAACCTAAAAAGTACGTAAGTTGAACTGTATTTTAAGAATATATTAAATTTAAAAATAATTATATTAATTCGTATATTAAGGTAAAATGTTGATATCGAGAGCATTAAATATTTACCGGAGGTAGAATTACTGAAATTGTCCAAACTAATTGAGGAAATCATGCCCGATTTCAGACAAAACTTTTGGAATGAAACAAGAAAAAAGTAAATATTATGCTATACAAAATTCTTAATTTTCTTATTTTTAATTGTAGAATATTTATTGATTTAATTGTAGAATTTTATTGATATCTCGATGTTAGAAATCTCAAAGAAAAACTATCGGAAGGAAGACTTGAGCTTTACTGAATTTGAGCTTTACGGTACCAGGTAAAATATAATTATATATATATATTATATATATATATATATATATATATATATATATATATATATATATATATATATATATATATATATATATATATTCATTAACGTTATAGTTTGCATATATTTTTTTAGATACTGAAGATTTCAACAAAAACTGGTTAAAAGTTCACAATTCGCCGTGGGATGTTGCAGATTTAAGATAATGATAATGATAGCTGTTCAAGCTATTTCATTTATTAAACTAGTTGCCCATAAATGCACTTTTCTATAACCTAAAATGTGAGTTGAACTTAATTTCAAAATATGTATATTTAATTTATATTTAATTATTTAAATTCTTATATTAATTTAGTTATCGAGCGCCTTAAATATTTACCGGAGATAGAATAACTGAAATTTTTCAAACTGATTTAGAGAATCCAGCCCGCTAAACTTTGGGAAAGAAAGAAGTAAAAGGTAAATATATTTACATAATTACATTATTTACATAATTTTCAATTTCTTGTTAATATTTGTTAAATTACTTGTAGAATTTTATCCAATACTCAATATTAAGTGACATCTCGTGGTCAAATACCAGTAGAAGTACTGAATAGAAGATCTCGAACTACTGTATAAGCAAGAACTACATTGCAACACTCTGCATTTGTAAGTTTAATTTTTAAATGTTTTTATTCAAATTATACTTATTTTATTATTATAATTGGTAGAATTCGAGTAAATAACCTCTTCTATGGATTATGAAGTGTAACGAAAAAGCTCCACCCCAGTTTGTTCCGAATTTGCACATTTTGTACGTACATTGCATAAATTTACAGTACTAAAAGAGGATGCAGAAAGATACAGTTTTTATGAACAGGAAAGGAAACGACAAAGTTATTGGGAATCGGAACTATCGGATCTTGGGCAAGCAGGTAAAATATCTAGCATGTAAATTAACCGAATAACATTACATTTTGCATGTTTTATTTAGATAATGAACATTTCAACGATGATAGAAACAAAACCTGGCTGAAAGTTCATAGGATGTTGTAGAATCCAAATAGATCGTACCAAATAACAATTCCATCATAAGTAAGACACCGTAGCTTAAATAAAAGTATATTATATGTATAATTGTATTGTAATGATGAATTTTTGATAAAATAAAAACATTGTTTATTCTTATAAAAATAAATAATAAATGCTTTTTAATGTATAATATCTCCTGTTTTTAAGGAATAAACCATTCCCTATTTTGAAGTATTTATCAATTATCAATCATAGTTTTGCAGTATATTGGATAAAATATTCCAATGCAATTGGATTAAACATTCCCTTTATGCATCAAAAATACTTAATTTTGTATAACTTGTACAATCTTTGGAGTATATAATACTAAACCATACATATTTCATTTATTTATGAAACAGTAATCATTCCGAACTATACATTATTCACACATAAATTAGTCAAAATGTGCCTAGACTAAGCAAAAATTATGTTTAAAAAAAATTGTATATATTATTCCTTAAACGCGATTTTTGTTCCTCAAACAAGTACGGTTGAAAATAGAACATAGTAGTGATATAAATTTTGCCCTTATAAGTATGTTTTATACAATTAATTCTCTGGGTGTATGCGCGTAAGTAGCTCTTGAGCCAGCTATGAGTGTATTTCGCGTCATTTCTTTATAAAGAGTTCACGCCTTGGACAGTATATTCGGAACAAGGTCAGCTGCTTACGAGAAATCCACATAAGCCATGCTGAGACATGATGAATGAAATGCAGCTAGAAATGTTCGGAAGAGTATATTATATTACAGCGGTTTTTGTATTAGAAATTCAATCAAAAGATATCATTTGTGTAAAGTGGTTTTAGATTCATCATCTCAATCTAATTTACAACGGTAAAATTGGCTATAAGATCCTAGCTAACTCAATTTATCTACTTTGGGACAATGAGGCTTCGGGAAGGACTATGCGTCGTATGATATCTTCAAGCGGTTTACAGTCTCTTTACACACCAGATTTAGCCCAAAGCTACTTTTGTTGCTCCCTAAAACTAAAATTAGCGTTCGGAGGATGTGTAGGGCAATACCCATAATCTCATAAAAAACTATTTTGCAGATAAATACGACAAGTACTATTTAGACGAGTTAAAAAGTTGAAACGACAAGAATTCTGTATGCAGAGAAATCCAAAACCATTACGACAAATGTCTTGGTTCATTTTTAGATCGAAAGACTTTTCAGGCAACGCTCGTCTTACACATAATGTATATAATTTGAGTTACTATCGTTTGTAAAATTACAAACTGTTCGGTACTTCTTGCGATATGATTAAACCCGATTGCAGAACATTCATACTCATTACAGATAATTATATGTACTTATCGGGCTTTTGCTTGAGTAGATGTACTTCTCAGGAAACCTCTTAATCACAAGCAGGTCGCTCTCTAATAACTCATCAAAAGATATTACGATGGAGTATACCTATTGTTTAACGAATGAGAGATAGAAGTACGATGTGGGAGTAAACTCACGCTCAATTGTTGATTAACATCGGCTATTGTTTCCCCAGCTCTCCTCGTGTTTCTATCCGAGATCTATCGTTTCAGCGGGCATCGTTCTCTTCCAGGTCATTGCAGGCCTTTTGCGTGAGGTTATCAAGCAATATTAGGAATAATAGCGGAGATAATATACAGCTTTGCCTTACCCCTCGCGAGTTGAATTTTTTACTATGTTTTCTTTTGTATTGAACTTTGTTTCTGGCATCAGATTGCGTTTTGACTGATTGAATCAAATGTAAGTTAGAAACTGTGAAGAATTGGTACAACGATGAAACCAATATCAAAGATGGTGCACATATTGAAAATGGAGTAGCTTTTCAACAATCATTCTTGGATTTTCTGAGCCCCAAATGTAACAATACTGCTTATATTAACGTATAGCCTTCGAGGTTAAATGGGCCTCACCACTGAAGACGATTTTTCGATGAAAATCCGGATCATTTTGATGCATTTGAGAGACCCAATCAGTGAGGGTACGACGTTTATAGTGATCGACCGGCTTGAGTTCTTGTGTTAACTGAGCTTTAAAAGCCTTGAGATCTACGTCTTAACATCTTTATGTACAGAATGCAGTGTAATTTTGTTTCAAATCGATAAACTTGGGTTGTCTTCAACACCACAGGCTACAGTAGCAATATTCTCAGTTGTTCTTGAGCAACGCACACGGTCGATTCTTCACATCACTTACTTGTCCCAACAGCTTACATTTTTCTAACAGTTTCACTATTGACGGCCGAAAGGTGATTCAATGTATTTTAATGCGTTGTTCAAAATCAACAGTTGCCCAAATAACAGGCTATTCAAAATAAAACCTCTTATTGGAAACCCTTTATATGAAAATGCTGTCGAGTCATCACAAAATTAATTTCCCGCATATTTGTTGCACACATTCCAGGCATGTGCTATACTTAACCTTGAATTCCAAAATGGACGCCTGTTAGTCTGAATCAGATCATCATACCATATCGAAACCGTCAACTTTATTTTTAATGAAGTAGTTTCTCTTCTCTTTGTTATAACAGTTTCATGTAAGGAACGACAGGTCTGTTCGAAGTTTACTAATGATATAAAATCAGCTTATATAGGAACTAATCAATGACATGTTTTGGCCAGATCTGACTGGTTTTGGGTGATGATTATTTCCAAAGCTTGGATACACAATTACTCTTCAAAATCAAAAATACAGTCAAAACGATGGATTGTAATGGAGAATCGACAAAAGGGTTTCCTTCGTCTGAAACGATGGTGATTCTTATCTAAGGTAATTATGGAGTTATCCTAATTAACTATTTGTGAGGAGGCAAACCATTAAAGGAGATATAATCATTATATCTTGACAAACTGATGCCAAAAATGGCGGAAAGACAATGTATCGTCTCAAGACTTTAACGGTTTCCTGCTTGACACTCTCTTTACTTACAAGGTTTATCCCTAAGTCACTTTTTTGTTCCCTAAGGTAAAAGTTATTCTAAAAAAGGGATAATAATTGCATATCCTACCCCTCGGGTGACGATATGATGAGCTTTACTGAATGAATAGTATGCTGTTATCTAGCTGGTGCTAGGTTATACTTATAAAATCGTTAGGTCGAATTATATATCCCTCTTGGTAGGAACGCCACTGTCTTTCATGCGGAATTTGCTACAATTTTCAAAGCAGCACTCTTTGCAAATAGGATGAACAGCAGAGATCGTCTTATCTGCAGCCTTTCTGACTGTTTCATCGAAACTTGTTCAGCTAGACTACATAGGATACCTAGTAAGATACCCAGGAGGAGTTACGTCATATCTCTTAAACAAGAAACTGACTATTACTTTGGTGATCTGCACCAAAAGAGATTGAATAGCCTCATCTCTTGACAACTATCCAAAATCTTCTTTGACTCAATAAAGACGCACTTTAAGGATCTTGCTGGTCATCCTCATGGGGCATTGCCTCCTAATGATTATTGATATGTTTCGGATGAAAATTCGGAACATCGCAGAATATTCGCAAAAGAAGAAACTGTTGAGCACTTCTTGTGCTCCTGTTCTTCATACCCTTTCCATGGACTGCACTGCTTTGGATCACAATTCCTATTTGAGGATCAACTGACGACCTTGATGATACCGGATATTTTGGACTTCATAAGAAGAAGAAATAAATTTCGAGACTAAAAGTGTACGTAAAGGACGGGATATCACAATGGGTCAATCGAGCCTGAGTGACTAGGAAAAAAACATTACCCACCATGGTGTTTATCTCTATTTTGTAAAACCATAAACGTCATTATGCTCGTTACACGTCATGTTCTGATGTGATTGTTGCTAACAGCATCATTAATCATCTCCGACACAATATGCTGGTTATGTTTTCTTTTTGTCGTGGAAACAAAAGAAATTTATGCTTCTGGAAAATTGTTTATGCATTCTGTACGATACCATACCTGCATATTACAGTACTGTGAATACGATTATATGGTTACTGTACATCATTAAGGATTTTTAATCGTTTTATCGATTTGGTGTTAGCACGTTAAAAGTACATAAATCTGTAGCCAAGTTCTGGCCATAAAATAACAAAAAAATTGTCACGTATGTTGCGAGTATTTAACCCATACATCTTATCTTATGGATGTATAAAAGATTAATTTATGTTCCTTAAAATCAAATGTCTTATCATAACTAACTACTAGACGCTTGATGATTAACCAACCAGAAAAGTTTTCGTAAAGAAATATAAAGATGAATCGTAACGTTGTAAAACCGTTCACGTTATAAAATTTAATTTTGACATTTAATAGCACGAAAGTGGTAAAATTGTTTAAAGTTGAAAAATTTCTACACTTTGTATACCTCATATACAGACAACAGCCAGCATCATAATTACGTTTATTAAAATATTTCTTCTCGTAATTTATGATTTATGGTTGTCTATGTGTCGACATACCATAAAAATTATATTAAGATTTTTATGGGTGGTAATTTATAATTTAGAAACCTAACGAAGGTTTACGTTTTCAGGTAATTAAGGTTAATTATTTGTATTGGTTGAGGGAGAGGGATGAGATGGGTCGTACTTAAAAGAGTTTACATCGAGTCTACCCTTCGCCAACTTATGGTTTACATTGTTTATTATTTATTATTAAAGGTATTTACTGGTCTTTGATTGTTTGAATTGTCCTTGCTTCAAAAGTAAATCGAATGGCAACGTGGTCGAACCAGAGCATCATATATCCTTTGATTTCATCAAGGCGGACATGACGTCGAGTGTAAAAAGGCAGCTTCACTCACTTACTTGGATCGTACCCAACACTCTACTATTTTTGCTAGTTATTTATCAGAATGTTTTGATTTGAGAAATAGATAAAAATCTTTAAAGCTTGATTGCCTGTGACTCGATTGTACTTGCTCGAAAGGGCCCAAGGAAGCGTCGATTTGTGCTCAAAGCAACTTTCCTCTATCGAATTTTGCGTGCTACGGTGTCCTACCACTGGCCTCTTTTGTACTGGTTGACTCGAAATTTAAGCTTCAAGGCATTATTCTCCAGGTCCTATACTTTCTCTAGGATACTTCCCGCGAGAGTTTATACTTTTTGTAATGTAAGCATTAATATCTTAGGCGGATCCTTAGACGACTTCCGCCACTTTCGGTTTTTGTTGAATGATGATCCTTTCTCTATAAGGGGAGCCATCAGTGATTACTCTCCAAAAAATAGAATAGTGATGCTGCTAAATCATCATTTCTACTGGTTTGTGATGCCTTAGCAGCATCACTATTCTATTTGTCGGTACTATACAATTATGATTATCACGAGTATCCGGGATACATGGTATTAGCTGTAAAACACCTGAAACTACTACAGCAAGGCTACTTGAAACTGGAGGTATCTAAATTCGGCATACTAGTGGTTAATGACTAACGTTTCAATCATCTTCAAGCATACGCTGTTTCACCGTAGACCAGCAATATAACATTAACCCTAGTTACCAGGAGATCAGCCATATAGACCCTCTCAAGATTAGTTCAGGTTAAATGAGTGTGACTGCCGAATTATTCGCTTAATAACGAACTGTTGGTTTAGTGGATGATCGTATTTTATTTGAGGGTTCAGTCGACTGATTTATATTGTTTTTCGAGATGCGTCGTGATGTGTTGTGGAAGAGGGAGGTTCCATGTTCTAGTTCTTTGCTTTTGGGATATCTGGAATTTACGTACACCCATAACTTATGTGGGTATGAATGTATTATAATGACAGTTTATACAATACAATATTATGTGATTAAAGAATGTGTAGCTACATTTTGTATGTTAATTTATGTAGCTACACTTTTTCGTTACCCTTAAAAACTGCATAATGTCAACAGTGGTTTAGTAACGAATTTCCAGGTGATAGTAACCGAGTCGTTATTTGTTAACTAACATACTTTCCGATGCTTACCTGTTGTTAGATGTAAACGACTGCTGGAATAGTTCCAGTGTTTCCCGGGTATTTGGCTTTCTTCCCATATGGGAGCTTCATCCTCCTACACAGGAGTTTATCAATGCTTTAGAGTACGTAAACTCATACTACATATAAATTGTAGAGGTATTTCCTTCCTGGAATACCTAGTAATCTTGAATGTGGGCAATAGACCTACCATTCTCAAGGCAGGAAGTAGTTGATATTACGGAGTCTAAGTGGGATGGCCTTATCTTGATAGATCCTAGATGACGTTATTCTCTCTGACCATCGCTAAATATCATTCTCTCTCTGACAAGCGATAAATCTGAAATTAAGTGATTTAAGGACCCAGTGTGGGAACTATATAGACACCATCTCAGCAGACACTTCTATGACAAATATAAAAGTACTGGGTAAACCAGGTAACGGGAAGTGAATAACTCAAAAGAGTAATATGTAATATGAAGGTTTCTATCGGAACTCTAGAGAAACCTGATGGAACTCATCACCAGGTCTAGATTGGATATTAAACCGGATAAGAACTGGAAATCAGCCTAGATCATCTTAGACATATCTTCAGAGCCAGTTTCACCCTAGGATACATTCCAAGATCATGGAGAAAAGTCAGGGTAGTGTTAAATAAGCCAGTCTTTTTCTCTATTTTAATGTTGATAGGTACGATAGGGATAATGCAATTTGAGAAAATTGCATATATATCAAAATCAAACAACACGCATGTCGTTGAAGTCGTTGAAGGGATTAAAAATTTACTAGTAAGAAATCTACCTACTTGGGAGCGTTACTGGACATCGAAGGTGCGTTTAATAACGCTTCCTTCAGTGCGCTGATTTCTGCAGGTCAAATAAATGGCCACACTTCTTCGGATCGCCGAAAACGGATGTTCTCAAGGTGAAGTTCATTCTTCGCTCTGGTGGTGTCTTATCTCACTGCCAGTAAAATTAAATGAAAACGAATTTTATTGCCAGGATGCCGATGACATCGCTATAATACTTATTGGAACCAACCGTAAGAAAACTGAAATGGTTATTTTCACAAGACGCAGTACTCTGGGCAAACTTAGTCTTCATAAAATGGGCCCTCATACCATACCACACTCTTCAGAAGTTAAATATCTTCTGAAGAGTGTGGTATGGTAAAGAGTTCTGGTTAGATCGGATGATTACCTGGCTAAATTAATATGGAAGAGTTTAAAAGATCAAATCAATATCAACAGGTGTATGCTAGCGAACTTCATGTATGTATTGTGCGATTCGTATATGTATGTGTCCAATCGTGTCGCGACAGTGAGCAAATTACTAGATACTTTTTTCGAATTTTCAATTTATTATTATTAGGTACTTGGTACTTAAACGACACAATTCATTTGGTAAATCTTGGCGGTTGAATCCCACACGCAAGTACTGACAAGAATTCGGTTATTAGAATAATAATCTCGTTTGCTGTCCTTATGTGGTTGCATGGAATATTGATTGGGAGGAAACCTCTAAACCGGCTTCAAAAACTTGTTTACCTGGGTCTTATGAAAGCTATACAACCCGCGCACAATGCAGCTCTTGAGACTAGCTGTCTGCTTTAGCTTGATTTTTTGGATTAGAAGGGTTGTAGCACAAACAGCCCCTCGCTTACAAGGCAAAGACTCCATTGATATCCATGTGACTGGTCTAACTTGAATGAAGTTAGACCCAGTCACATAGATATCAAAAGAAACGTATTATTAGATTAATTGGCCCGTTTCGGTGCAACTTCCGCTGAAGTGGGATCTAAGTCCACTCAAAGCGTGTCCTTATTAACTCTTAAGAGAGATATCGACAATCACTGTGTTCGTCTGCATCAAAGGAGATGGGACAACCTTATCCAATGTTGGGATTTAATTATTTCACAAATTCTATTCGAAAAATAGTAACAAGATTTTTTAACAGATGGTGCTTTAGTAACAATTAGATTTAATAAGAGATGGCGCGTCAGTTTTCTATATAAAATAATATTTTATATTTTGTTTTTGTTGGTTTTATAGATCATTGTTGGCCCGTACCGTGTCAACAATCTGACTCTATCGGTTTCGATCATGATTCAGCTCTTCATACTGTTGCAATCAACCAGAAGATGCCAGATCGCTCTCTCTTGCTCTCGTTGATTGGATTGTCGGAATATGATATTGTCTTGACAGTGCATCTCCTTTTCGAAAACCAGAAGTAATTGAAAAAAGTTTCGATAGACTGTGACTGTGTTACTGGCATTTTAGAGAGATGTACGTATTTTTTTGGTATTCCTAAACATTCAAGCGCTTATGGATCTCTCTCGATTCATAAAAGTAGAAATGTAGGAATACCTGGTGTAGATCGCGAGATGTTTCGTAGCACTTGTAACACAAGAATCATCCGTAGCGAAAAAACTTGATCTATGACTGAACGATTTAGACGGTATCCTCCTTGGTAGTCACCGATAATTTCCTCCGCAGAAGGGTAGTTGTCTCACAGATAATGTATGACAGTAACTTGTGTGCTGTGCAAAGGAGAGCTATACATAATCGAACAAGGCTAAATAGACCGTTCCACAAAATTAGCCCTCCGAATATCAAGAGCTTGAATTAGTGCAATCAAGTCCTCGTGAACGATTTTTCTTTAGTCTCTGTCAATTGTGAATTGTTCATTTAGGATAGATCCTAAGTGAACATCTCTGCGGTATGCATTTGAGGGTATTAGAATACCTTTGAGGGTATTCTAATACAACTTGTGATACATGTTCACCACATGTATCGAGTATTTCCATGTTCTCCCTTACTTGTACGAAAACTTCTAACGCAGATTTGCAGTGACCAGATAATGATCTCTTTGGAAATCAGCACATGGTCAATTTGGCTTCGGGATGTTTTACGCGGATGTGTCCATGTTTCCAAATGGATGTTTTTATGAGGAGAGAACGTTTGCCACTTTGAGATCATGAGCGATCGCAAGTCGGTCTGATCTCGGCCATCTCTAGCAGTAAAGTCACCAATCACCAATCTGACATCGTGGTCAGGTATAGATTCCATCAATTTATCCAAATTATTTTAGAATTAGCAAGGGAAGCTTACACATACGATTATTGTCTGCCTGAAAGTTCTAATACAGCCTTTTCTACCTGTGACCCAATGCAAAATCCAACTTAAAGATTTCCGAGGTCATTTCCACTGTGTAACAACGTATAGTCTTGGTAGTACCGGGTTCCAATCCCGATAGGGACAGGATGCGAAAAGTGATTTTCACTATCGATTGTTTGGCTGGTTTGATCGGTGGTGCGAATGAACTTATCTGAAACCCAGTTGAGGTTAGAATCCGTGTGCCGTCCCATCGTCCATGTCAGTACTATAGGCTGGCATGGTGCTATGCAATGTGCAGATGGTTTCTACGTAAATCGGATCCGAAATTTTTTCTTATCGTACTATGAAACATTATTCTCCTGAATCTAGTTGTAGGATCAAAATTTCCTGAAAATTCGGCAGGAGGGAGAGGAGTGGTGGTACATATATGTACCAGACGTATTTTTAAGTGGTATACCATTGTACCAAAAGTGTTTTGAAAACGAATCCATAAGTATTTTTATTTCAACTGTAGAAATTTATTGGTGATATAGAGCAAAAGAATTTTTGCATTGTTGCGGTGCGCTTTTGAGTCTTTTGTCTGGTGCAATGGGCACAACGACGTCTTGTTCCAATTTCGATTGGTGAGTACATCGAAATTCCTCCCAAATGTCTTGGTTTTTCTTGACAATCTTCCACTTTGGTTTGAACGTTTGACTTTGGCAGATTTTCTGCCTTCTTCTATAAGCATTTCTGCTAGAGATGAAATGAAATATATTAGTGTTTTTTTCCGTCTGTTCTCGCAACAAATAATCCACGCGTTCACGACACTCATCATAACTAAGCGATAGGAAGTTTTTTCCACCATTCGGATGATTTGCGATCATATTCGTATATGCCGCACAACTGATCTCCTAAATCTACACCATCCATTATTTGACGATAGAAACTAACCATTTCTGGACATGAGATTGGAAGTTTTGATCCATCTTTCATGGTTTTTGTTACCGTTGTCAAAACATCAGTATGGCAGTTACTTAGAACCATTATTTCTTTAATGTCTTGCCACTTTACACATATAAGCCCGGAAGTAGAAACATTGAATTTTGATTCACCCCGTTGCAAATTCCCTGATAGATTGGGTAAATTTATCCGATTTGCCGTACAAGTACCCACATCAGGATAATTTAAACTTTCGAGTAGGTGCACAGAAGTAAAAAATCTATCTCTGCCAGTGTAGATGTTAAAATCGTACGTGTATCTTGTAATTTCATCACATCGTTACCACATTTGTATGCCCCGTTTTACGGGTTTGAACGGCATATATTGTTTTAGCGTTGTCCTCCGTTTGAATTTAGTCATAGACTCATCAATATTTTGAAAAACGCTATCTTGTCTGCTTTCTCTGAACGTTCCTTTGAAGCAAGAGAATAAATCGTCGATGTCGAGACATTATAAATTATTTTATTCGCTCGTTAGTGCATTGAGCTATATAAATATATAAGAACCGAGGAAATATTTTATGAAAAATTTCAGTAGGTGAATCAAGTCGGCTAATGTTTGAGGCAATTTTGCAGGATCGATTTTGGCTAATACTCATTTTTGGTCTAGAATCACTATATGGTGGAGACCAAATCGTGTTCACTGGTACTGAGGATGGTAAAGCTAGAGATAATGTTTCAGTTAAAGATAAGGTCTGCTCTGCGTATGTTGATGCCCCGGTAACTTTTGGTAGTGCATGGAAACCAACTTCAAGGTTTGTTCTATTTTATTCTAAATTGCCATTGTTAGCCGCAGAATTATCGGAAGCAGGTTCACCTGCAGTAGGGATGAAATGATCACTATCATAGGTTGAGGAGATTTCCTGATTATTTGGTGGCACGTAATTATCACTGCTTCCACAAGATTCAATGTCTGAGTCTTCCAATACCGTAGCTCTTCTTCAGTCCACACTTTTGGCCGCATGACTAAAAAAAGGTAAGTTTAATGTTTTGCAGGTAAAACTGTTGGTACACATGTATACCATTCTTAAATACTACTGGTGCATAAACGTACCATTACCTAAAAACTATACAAAACTAATAAAAAGCAAAAATTAAAATATGTTATTTACCCCGGCTTTTTCATTAGACTGGTAATTACTATAAACACTGTAAATATTTCACTTTATTGCGTAAAACCACTTAAAATTTAGCAAAAATATGGATACATGTTGACTCTATAGCATTTAACTAGCAACTAACTCTCTTCCAAAAATGTGAAATCGCTTAAGTAAATTTTCATAGTTTTGAGATTATTGAATTTGAAGTTTTTAATTTGAGTTTGAAAACTGTGTGAAGGGCTAAATTATTTTAGGTGCACTATTCTGATAGAAAATTGTTAGGTTTACTGCAATTTAATGATTTAAAGAATAAAATATGTAAATATGTGTATGAAATTAAGAAATTTAGCAATTAAGCTATTCTTTCAAATTAAATTTTATTCAAATAAAAGTCTTAAGTTACTGAGGCGTTTATTTCAGTTTTATTTATCATAAAAAATAATACTAATTGATTTTAATCCATTTTTACAAAATATAATTTTTCTTTAATTTCATTTAAGACGAATTGATTTGCTATAATTTAATTGTTTGGAATTTCCACATCTTCTGTTTTGGGATCATCTTCATCGAACAGGTCGGGATCAATATTTGGCACATCGCCATCATTCAAATTTAAATAAAAGTTATGGTAAATCTCATTAATCAATGGAAACTGGTCAATGAGATCTTTCTTTTTAGCCGGGTTTTTTGCTAATGGGCCATCATAGCATTTTGGTAAATTTGACATTTCAATAGTTGGTATACCACGCCGACGAATATTCAGTACTTTGAATGGTTCATCTTCCTTGAGAGTATTTTTATATTGTTGCTGTTTTGAAGAAATGTTGTGAACATCGTTGTGACGAATGAATTTTTATTTTGGCCGGCACAACAGTCACTATACAATATGATGTGTTCTATACCTGGTGATTCCCCCATAAGATGCCGAAAGAGGCATGAAGAAATTTCATTTCCTCCTCTTTTTGCAATCCCTTCATTCCACATGTAGCAAAATGCTTCATTTGTTACACAATTGTGAACGGTTAAATTGTAAGTCCACAATTGTCTTTTGTAAAAACTTACATTTGATCGAAGTAGTGGTGTTGGGAGGCACTGCTGTAAGTCAAAACAGTACACTTTCACATTTGAATTTGATTTTGACAATTTTTTATCATCCTCCTTTGAAATAAAAGCAAAATCGGCATCTTCATGATGAAATGATTGCATTTCAATAAGATTATTCCTTTCATCATCGTTTTAAGCCAGGCTTATTTGCATTTTTAAACTATCGCACTTGGAACAAGTATCCGATTTTGGCTTTTTGAATTTTAATCCGGTTTCTAAAATAAATAATTATAATCAATAATAAATATTTAAAAATTAATTTTAATCAAACCTCTAAAAACTTCGGCATATTTAGTAATTGATACTGGGTTGGTGTATGTAGAACTGTATTATTTATACATTAACGAAATATTCAAGTCTGATTGCAAATATTTTTTGCTCGTACGTCGGCGAGTGTAGTGGCTGGAAATTGATTAATATGAGTCATTATTTCTTGAATTTTTCCTTCCGGAAGTTTATTGGTTGGAGTTCTCTTTCCGCGTCGGTCCGAAAGCGAATTTTGAACAGAAGAAAGCTGTTTTTGAGCAACTGTTTTTAAAATGCTATCTGTTACATCGAAAATCCGCTTAAAATGTTTCTGGCAGACTACCACTCTCCAGCCGTCCACTAATAAAGTGTACACGCACGAATGTGTTCTATTATGTGGTGCCGTGCTCGATTTTTGTAGAACCATCCGTTTTCTATCTGTAACTTCAATTAGCCCAGAAAGATACGCGGTTCGAAGATCGTACGACGAAAGTTCCCAATATTTATTAAAAAGTAACAACTGTTGCTCGAGTGTAACTTTTTCTCGACATTTCTTTTTACAATCTTTTAAAGACATACATATTTTTTCCTTGGCTTTACCGCGTTTCCATTTTGGCTTAATAATTGTTTTGGTGATTAAACCTAGAATGCCGTTCTGATTTTTACCGGCCTTAACTGACGAAGTAGAAATGGCATGCTAATCTTCACTACCAACTATTGTTGTATCAATACAAGAAAGAGGCGAATAATCGTTGTTAGTTATGTTTGATTCAATGACACACGCTAATTTTTCTATTTCTGTCGCGTTTATGTCGGATGAAATGGAAGAGGAGTCATTAAAAGTAGTAGGAATAAAATGAGGATCGTTGTCACTATCATCAAACTCTTCCGAGCTGGATTGGCCATTGTCTTGAAGATTTTGAGAATTTTTTGATGTTGTCGCTTCGCCGTTATCATCATTTTGCACGGTTTCTCTAAATAAAGGTCATCATGAGTGGCTGCTTTTTCGAAATCATTTGGTTTAATTCGTTTCATATGATGATTGCGATCTAGTAAAATAAATCAATCACAACAAAAATTTAATGTACCTATTCGTGTTACAAACTAAGATGAACTTACCTTGTTAAGAGTAATTATCCATTTCTAATATTTTAGACTTTTTCTCGCTAATTGCAACATCTTTTTCGCTCGAGACGTCATTATTCTCACAAAAATTAAAAACGTTAAACAATCGTTATAATAATATTATTTCAACAAACGGTATACTTTAATATTTCTTTTAAACACTAAATTATAATAAATAAAACTAAATAACAAACTAATATTGTATTAATATACGCCATAAATGAACACTCCACAATCACTTTATTAAAAATGTATAATTATGGCACAAATGACTTATATGCACGGTTTTTAATTTTATACACTTGAAAATGCAACCTAAAATCACTTTCAAATCTTTTAATTTGACTTCAAAAAATATCACTTAAATCACTTAGGTAGAAACACAGTTTAATTTTCTATAAACACAATAATTGAAACAATCGCTTACATAAAATCCCTTTGACAAAATTCTTTAACTGACTTTTGAAAGAATCGCTTAATTGATGTTAAGGTATTTCTGATTAAGAAAAAAAATCGTACTCTTCAAACATCAATCGCTTAAAATATTGTTATACTACTTTGCATTCGGAGATGAATTTGCTACATCAATTTTAATGTAGATAAGCGATTCTTTCAAAATCAAATGTTTACCAAAATTAAGCGAAAATTGAATTGTTGATAACTTGGTCAATTTCTGTACGATTTCTATGAAAATTGGATATGTTAGAAAACAAGAAAAACTAAATAAAAAAAGACACAAAAGGAATAGTCGCTTAAAATCACATAAATAGTTTCACCTTTTTGGTACAGAACTAACACTATAAATAAATTTTGTAAAGAGAAATGAGAATTACAGTTATAATTTAAATGTATTTTGGAGAGAACAGAACCATCTTTTGGCACAAATGAGTACCAGTAGTAACGAAAGGGAGTCATTGTTGTTTCGGTGGTATTCAATTTTTATTTTGTTTGTTGGCGGGTCGTCAACTCGCTAGGTTTCAACAAGATTTAGTCGCCTCCTTCGACAAGCTCTGGATACTGTGGTGATATTCTATTTCTGTTTTGTTTCGTTCCAAAGTAAATATTTCAAAGCATCAATACTAACACTCACCGAGGCCAAACACATATTTTACATAGGGGATGTCACAATATGCCAATCGAGCCTGAGTGTTGGAACAAAAATATATTTATATTTGGGTAGGTAAGTGTTAAAAACAATAAACTATCAAATTTTACAAAACCCTGCGGCAGTAGGATTTATGTATACACATAACAATTATGTACATATATATTCGAAATGCATAAATAATAATGTTAGTTATATAAATATGTAATTAGTTTAACAAAAAATAAATCATACATCAAACACCCATCAACCGCGTACATTTAGCAGCCAATCTGCATACATGTCTATAGCATCGATGGCCAAGTTAAAACGTTTAGTTTATCATTTTTGCTATTTAGCTGCGTCTATATACATAAATATAAATCAACCTAATTTTCAGTTTATTAAAATAAACACAACGAATATATAAACAATTCAATTATAAAGAATTTAAAATTCGCTAAAAAGAAAATTTACCAAAAAACAAATATAAAAGAGATGTGTCGGGCTGATTTATATTTTGTTGTTGTTATTGTTTTTATTTTAATATTATTTTTTTTTGTATTAAAATAAAAAAAAAATTGTACAAAATAAATAAATAAAATAAAAAGTTTTTTTTATTATTAAAAAAAAAAAAAAAAACTTTTATTTTTCTTATTTTCATTCGAATTTCAACGCAAGCGCACTTCTGATCGTGAGTTAAAATATCCCAAATAATTTAGTAACAGTTTTCCATCGACATTCGTACGGTGTTAACAAAATTTTCCTTTTTGCGTTCCGTGGTGTAGTGCACATACATACATAAATACAATTTTAGATCATAACCAAAATTGCTCATACTGTTTTACCGACTGTATTTTGTTTGAGTGAAAAAAATTAATAAAATTGTTGAGTGATTTTTTATATTTTTTTTTTATATTTATTTTCAGTGAGCATATCGCAAAAATTAAATCATATTTAATTAATGAATTAATAATTAATACACTGTAATGTAATGTGCGAGTGATTTTTATTTTTACATATATTTTGTATATGATAAGTTTGAGTGAAAAATTAAAAATAATTATGTGAATTATTAATTAGTTAGTTTTTAAGTGATTTTTCGAGTGAATTTCTCAGTGTTTTATTCTATATCAGTGTGTTTGTTGTATATCAGTGTTTTAAATTAATTATATTTATATAAGTAATATGAAGATGTTAATAATTGAGTGAAATTTAGAGTGTGAATCAATTGTAGTCGTTACATTTTTTACTGTATGAAAAAGGTAAGCTTTTGATAATTTATTGTTGCAACAAGTGTAATTTAATATCTAAAAATTGTTTTATTTAAACGTGCTGAGTGTTTGAATAGAAATTAATTCACCATTCAACGATTATTGATCACAATTTTAAATCTCAATTAACTTTTATGCACTCGTATTAGTTTGGAAATTTTACGATTAAACTTTTTTTTTTTGTATAAAAGCTTTTCTCGTTTCGTATACATGTGAGTACATAATATAGAATAATATTGATTTTTGCATATATGCGGTGGAATGGTAGACGATTTTTTTTCACTTCATTATGTGAATAGTTTTCTACTATGTATATTCTATTTAGTTTGTATATGCTCGTTCTATAACGGTTGCAACACTATAAGGGTTTGTTATTATTCTTTTTTTAATTTGCCTCGTAGTTATGAATACGTACAGTTTTTTTATGTTCAGACTTAAGTGTTCAATTGTTGTGTATCGTGCTATCTACAATGGCCAATGGGGAATGAAATAGATTTTGAGTGGGAAAATGAAGAGTGTGTGTTTTTTGCTAAAATAATCCTGAACTGTTTGAAACAAAACTTTAAGTTTGTTCATTTGGATACTAAAGAAAGAAAAGAGATCGAAGAAATCCAATTAGTTGGAAGGGATCAACATTACGCTTTATGGAATATTAATATAATTTCTTGAAAATACTTCCAACTAATAGAGGTCCTTCAAGGCCAACATGTAAGCTCTAGATATACAGTACAAACTCAATAATTGCAACTAATTCAAATCAGGTTATTTATTAAGATATTTAAATAATTTGATGAAATGCATATCTCATTTTGAGCCTATAAGCTCATTAGTGGTTCATTGGTTTCAAAAAACTATAAAAAATTAATTTTATGAAAAAATTAAACTTCGACGAGACATGAAAGCCCAAGCATATCAAAAGTCGAAAATGAGGGTTTGTTTAATCGATAACTCATAAGATTATACAAGGTATTGCACTTTTGTTAGAATTTAAACTGGTCATTAAATTAATTTTATTACAATACGGTTGAGTTGTTACAGTGGAGTGGAAATAAAGAGTCAAGCATCAATCTGCTTGCGTTCATTATGTTAGTTTACTGTAGCAACTGTATAAGACGGCACAGGCCGGTGGGTTCGGTCATCATCTTGACACTATAAAGAATTACTGTAGTGATAATTTAATTAATTTTTTTGCAGTTATAATTAGTACTATTTACCGAATGATGGGTATAGAACAGTAAAAACCCTCGCAATAAATTAGAGTGCTTAAGAATCCTCGAGTTTATTTTCCATTGGTTTTAGATCAAAACATATTGATTAATATTAAAACAGTTGGGGGCATAAGTGTAACGGTGGAAGAGGTATAATTGATGAGCAATCGTAATACTTAAGAACTTTGCATAGTTAAACATTTGACCCAAGTCCATTTAGGCTACTGTGCACTACCGAAACAAATTTGTAACTTGTTGATCATTAAAGACTGTTCATTGTTAATCAATATTTGAATGAAATATTATGTTTATCGAGTTTATATTGTAGACCAAAAGAGGCATTAAAGTGGTTTTGGTTGCAAAAGAAGGCTTAATCTTTACTTTATATAAAGTCATATGATCCTGTTACGCTTTGCAACTCTTTTGCGGACATCTTTAGTAGTGTATTTGTTAAGGACGACATAGTCCTATTAGGTTATCTTGATGCTCTTCTTAAAATCAATTCTTTAAAAGGTACGGGATTGCTTTAGTATGTGATTATGCAGTGACATTTTATATCGATCTCGGTCGATCGTTCCGATATATGAAAATGGACTACACAATAGCGTAATATAATATATTGTATTCCAAAGTTGTTTGTCAAAACACATTATTTTCTCAAACCAATACGAATTTTTTTAAGGAGGTACATTTCGAGGATGGTCACTACAACGGGATGAAATCCTTACTGATTATTTCAAATCTTTTGACAAACTTAATGGATCAATCTGATTTAAATGATTTTGATGAGGGTCTGATCCTAACTTGATTACTCTTAAAGTGATGACTTTCTCCAAATGTAAAAACAAAAATCTATCAGTCAGATTTGGGGTATTGATGACTTTATCAATAAGGATTTCACGATTTTTCAGTCTTAGTTCGAATACGAGTATGCTACTGTCACCTGGACACTTTATTAAGATATTTATAGTGATAGACTTGGAAATATCAAAAAACAATTTAAAACATTTGTACTTAAGGCACTAAGCTTTGTGGTATTTTGAGCCTCTAAACTTTATGCGATCATAACATATATGATCCCGTATGTTGAATTCAGCGCGATCCTTTAATACAGCATGAAAGATATGTGTCTCTTTTCACGTTTAAAAAATCTGTATCATACGTTTGTTGACATCTGTGAACATATTCGACACGTTGAATAGTGACATTGTTTAAAGTTTATTAATCCCAAATGTTCGTTAAATTTCTATCTTTAAATTTTATCTCTAACATTGTAAGCTTTATATTTTCTACTTGTATTGCTTATGCAAAAGTATTAACACTCAAAAGGAGAGTGATGACGGTTTTAGTTTTGGGTTGAGTTGGGAAACTTCCATCACGGTAGAATTTATTTGGTCTGACACTTTTTAATAAAAGGTCAGCTACATTTTGGTGTAGTCATTTGGGTTTAAATATAGCCTAACCTTTGTAGCCTAAACATTGAGTTTCCCACTAGGTTCCGGTTCATTGGACGTAACTCGAGCGTTGAGCTATCTTCAATTGTGTATTGACAAAATAAGGATTTTACGGAGATTAGAGCAGTCAAATTTGCATTGGTGCTAAACGGCACCGTACGACATAATTTTTTTCCGGAGAAATACTATAACCCGAACGCCGAAGTGACTTTTATAAAGAGATGCTACTCGGTCCTATTTAGAAGAGAAATACTTTTTGTTCGACAAAATTGGAAGTTTTGGGAGATTAGAGCAGTTATACTACCATTGGTGCCCTTTAAGCGATACGTACGGGATTCATAATTTTTCCGGAGAAATACCATAACTTGAATAATAAAGTGACGTATATATAGAGATTTTATTATGGCTTATCTAATGGATAAACTCGTTTAGTTTGGCAAAGTAGAGATTTCTGGGAGGTTAGAGCAGTCCAAGTTCATTGATTTTCTTGGAAAATACTTTAACCGTCACACCCAAGTATTGCATACATATAGAGATGCTTCTAGGTCCTATTTAATAGCAAAACTCTTTTAGTTTGGCAAAATAAGGATTTCTATATGTTTAAGACAGCCAAATTTGATTTGATTACCGATACAAGTCACATGGATAGGATTCAAAAATTTTCCGGAGAAATACTATTACCCGAACACCGAAGTGAAATTTATAAAGAGATGCTACTAGGTCCTATCTAGTAGAAAAATACTTTTAGTTTGACAAAATTTTGGCAGCATAACATCAAAAGCAGTTTCTTGATAATAACTTTGGTCACTGCTGGGAGTTCCTTTAGTAAACATTTTTGTTTTGTACCGTCTAGTTTACAAGTTTATTTTAATTAAACTCACCTCATGTGGGACTAAACCATCTCTTTGTTCTGAAATCTAGCTATTGTGAGCCGATACTACTGAATGTCGTTTCAACATTAAGGATGCGTATTCTTCTTCACGAACTACACAATTGGCAGTTTGTCCTTATGGCTAAATACGACCACCAACTAACGTTCTAGTTAATACAGTGAGACATACTCTGATTTTCTAAGAACTGATTCATATGTCAACTGTTTTTCCTTAAAAGTGTCACAATTGTTTTCCAGTACAAAACTGTGCTATAGTCACATGTCTGCCTAGCTTTTTGAAGAACGACAACTACAGTTGCCTCTAATCGATTAGCTTTTCGTCGAAAAGGAAACAGTTGCTATTTCGAGCATTTATTCCCGCGAACAAAATCCATTCAGTTGCCCGTTGAATTAGAATTTTAATATGTGGGTCTATAATATGTGGCTGTTTAAGACGAGTTCCGAAAATATTTGGCAAAATACAAACATTTACTTAAAACATCAGAGAATTGTCTATACGGTTTGTCTACAATTTAAATTATCCTAATAAGTTCAGACTCAGTGCAAAGTTCCTTGAATTAAAAGATCATTTTGACATGACTGTAATTAAGAAAAGAAATTCGCTTAATAACACAGGTTCAATTCATTCAAAAGTTGATGTCACTAATAGGATGAATAGTTAAAGAATAACAGTAAGTTCTTTCATACCCAACCGAATTCCCATACTCATGTATTCGAACTGTTGCAGCTTCCAAATAGTTTGGTCCCCCTTTTCGCAACAACACAGTACAGAAACTTTTATCCAAAGGTCCAAAGATGTTTAAAATTGTTATCAACTTTCACTGCCATTATAATATAATATTTCACTGCCCCTATTGACATGGGAAAGACTTTGGGGTCGGCAATGTTGCCATGAAGGCGTTGAAAACAATCGGCATTTCGTGTCGTTGGCTACAATACAAATATCTCCTGATCGAATTCGATGGTGACAGATAATTAAAAACTAACTTAAAATAATACAAATGCCAATATTACATTGGTTGTTTTCTTTAAGGTGGCTCCACACGGAGTGTGAAGTGCACAATTGTTGCCGATATGGTTGAATTGTCACATCATTTCTAGTATTTCGATAAAACATCCCCATTGCATGTTCGCGTATTTGTCGAATATCTGGCAACATTGTAAACAGTGCACGTCGTGTTGAGCCGCCGTAATCACGATTAAAAAAAAAAACAAAATATATTCGGCTTACTTTGATTTATGCAAGTAAAAACATTTGAATTTCCCTGCGGTCTTAAACGTATTCGGCAATAATTACAAATATTGTTTCTAAAATATTTCCAAAAACTTTTCACTTAATTATTCTCGAGTTTGACAGCGCGCACTGACACCGAATCCATAAAATTGACTCTCACGAAAATATTAAAAACTTTTGCATGAAACAAAAAGTTTGACTTTCAATTATCGTGCGCAAAGTGGATTTTGGTGTGTGTGTCATGTCGTTCCTCCTATGTATTGGCTAGGGATTTGTAGGACTTGAAAACGATTCTGTTTGTTTATTTTTTCATTGCGGTTACATAACGTGTGGCAATATACAAAAGTACAAACACCACGTTTTATTTCAAAACCACCTGTTACACACATAAGTCGTTAATATGGCATAGACGCAACTACATAACATGTTATTGTTATATATGTTCGAGTATATAACAAAATTTATTCTAAGTTTTCGTTTTCATTGACGTAAACATTTATATTTAATGCGGGTGGATTACAGTTTAATTCAAATTGATATAAATAAATATTTGATTGTTTGTAATTAAAAGCAAAAACTAGTGTTATACGAATAAAGCGATAGTATTTTGAGATGTATACTTGTATGTGTATCTTAGGCGCTATGTGATTGAAGGGTGAACAGAAAATGTTTGGATGTTTCAAGGCCCCCTATATCTGAACGAATGAAAGAGTTCGATTAGATTCGTCAGGCTACTAAAGAGGGTTGTACAACAATTTATATAATATATTTACAAGGACCTGCCTGAAGTTTATCTCTAACATTTTATATAGCAATCCATCAAGCCACACCGATTCGAATGCCTTCTCCATATCGATTAACACTGCTCGTGTTGCTCGTTTTTGGTTCAGATTTCTGCACACGTCCGAGTTCAGTTTAGTGATTCCATGTATATAGTCAACCGCCCAGGTGGCGCAGTGGTTAAAGCTGTGGCAGTTGGAGCGGGACGTACCGGGTTCGAATCCGATTCGAGGCAGGATGCAAAATGGGTTTTTCACCTTCGATCGGGCGGTGCGATCGGTGGTGAAAAATGAACATATCTGGATCCTCTGTCGTGTTTAGAATCCTTGGGCCGACCCATCTTCCATGTCAGTACTATAGGCCTGACATGAAGTTATGCAATGCGCAGATGGTTCTACTAAAGAGACTATAATGGTGCATTTGAAAACAAAAACACGTTCGTATGGAAGTTTGTGATTCCAAATTGACCACGATCGATCGGGGGTAGTCGGCAAAAGTAGATGATATATAAAAATTACACATTTGTTGTTGAATCTATTTTCGAAATTGATCAGCAGCCTTTATCATGTAACTTCTCTCTATTGGTTAATTTTAATGGATAGTTCATCTAGCTTTAGCAACTTCAACTTTGGGTTATTTCGAGTGTGGCAGCACTTGTGGGGCTATTTATTGATCAATTGTGAAGTGAGTTGAAAAAAAAAATAAGTGCACGTGCAGCCGAGAACATTACAACTGTTGATCAAAATGTTTCTAAAAATGCCTTATGCTATGTCTGAACTTGTCTCATCAACATCCCTCGCCATTGTGCTCAAGAATTGAACATATCACGCAATTCGGTTATGGAAGTTTCTTTAATTGGGATCTGCTTATTGGAAAACTGAGCATTTTTACCGAAAAATTATCTTTACCTTCTAGGCTCATTTTGACTCTATTGGATTTTTTTTTGTGGAGAGCCGTTAAGAATAAGTGTACGCTACCATCCAGTGACTATCTAAGACATTCAATTTCAAATCGAAGTTACCATAGATGAGGTAGGAGCCCATAAATCGATTTAACCGCATAGGAAAATATTCATTTGTCGTTGAATTTAAAGCAAAATTAAATTGCAAACGTTAGTTGGGTCAACCTTTGCTTCGTGAGTTCGAGATCTGAATAAATCATATGTTGAGTAACGTCGATTGACGACCATTTCTTAAAATGATGTAATAAGTAAAAGTCATTGCGGCCTATTTCTAACATGGAAGATCGACCGACCCATCGGGTCCGCTCACCGACATGAGTCATAAACATATCCATCCACATAATCGATTTTAATTGTAGGTTTTTTCCATACTGCTTCTGTAAGGAGTTGGACACTTGTATTCTTTTATTATCGGGATTCTCTCTGATTGCGGCAGCATTCATTGCACCACTTCGGTCTTCTATAATCTTAAAATACGTTTATTCATCTCATCGTTGCTTAACTATTGTATCACGTATCCCAATGTCAAGGTAAGTGGCTTCAAATCTATCTGTCACGCATTGATTCCGATTATATTGTTACACCAAGTAAGTTCCAAAAAAAAACCCTTTTGATACTGAGCACCTGTAATGACCTGAATTTTCTTGTGATGGATCAATCATTGATTAGGAATACGACTTAATAAATCAGCATTCGATTGAATATCCCTGATTTATGAACTATTCCGTAATCCTATTCTTCCAATACGTTTTTGGGTCTTGTATTTTACTGATGCTCTGCTTGGCATCAAGCATCCTCCGTTTAAATGAACTTATTGGCAAAATCTGAAATCTTTAATGTAGGTGCAGTTGGGAGAGCTTGCTCTAATTTAACGAGTTAGAATAT
This sequence comes from Tipula lateralis, assembly GCA_963932295.1. Lineage (NCBI taxonomy): Eukaryota > Metazoa > Arthropoda > Insecta > Diptera > Tipulidae > Tipula > Tipula lateralis. Next base: position 123,826,225 of record OZ010737.1, read on the forward strand.
TGGTTGTTCCAAACAAAATGTGGAGCTTTTTCAGACTGTCAGTGAGAGGTTGTACTATTTTGAGAGGATGTTGAAATGTTTGAACTTTAAATCTTTAATACAAATTTTCAGCTTTCGTTGCTTCTGGTAAACGATACTGTCTTTAAAGGAAATTACCAAACCAATTAACTTTAAAACCATCTTTAAAGGAAATTAACAGCTCCACAATATGTTGGTTAATGTTTTCATACATATATCGGCATATTTTCCAAAAATTTGGCCTCAAAAGCTTAATAATAATTCAAAGACTCTTTCAAAATGTTTGACCCAAGTCATCAGTTGGATGAAACTCTTAAAGGTGAACTACCTTAAACAATTATATATGTTATCTCTATATTGTATATGCAGCAGTATGAACATGTGGTTTGTCATCGAAACCGATTGAGTAATAATGTGCCGCACCAGTGGTGGCCTGTAAAAATTATATATTCTAACCAATATGTGTCGGTCGGGGTGAATCTATTTGTAAAGCAATTTGAATAATGTTATTGGTGACCTGAATTGGTGTTCAATAAAATTTGAATTACTCATTTCGACGAATAACATATAATGTTGATTTAATTTGGATATAACATTCGATTAATATACATATATTCGATTAGAAAAGGGATAATACAGCACCTATATCCTTTCATTATAGTAATTGCCATTAATAAAATATAATACTGACTTAGTTTTATTTATTTATAGTAATTACAACTGTCTGTTGGACTTAAAATTGTTTACACAGTAAATAGCTTTTCGATTTCAAAATATTACATATCACGTATTGTTTTCCTGTCCATCATCATAAATGTTCGTTTGGCCTATTATGGCACTCTTTCCCAAACGACAGGACAAAAGGTATTTTCAAGGATGTCCTCAAATAGGAACTGCGATCCAAATCATGCAGTCTATTAAGACAATATGAAGTCCTCGAGCACAGTGGCGCTCACCAGTTTTTTCTTTATACTCGCAGTTTGGATTGTTCTAGTTGAAGGTCAAACTCCCTATAGCTGCAAAAACAGTCCCAACATAAATATATATATTCTAAGCATCAAAACTGTTGGACCTAGTAGGAATATTAAAGCCTACTAATATTTAGACCCAAAAAGGATCTCACAATAGTGTTTATAGAGTGAGTAGGTTATGAAAAGCCCAAACTAAACCATAATGACTGTAACTAACCAATCAACAACATGGTCCTATAAACAACGATTGGATTCTGAAGGAATTGGTTCTGGAAAGGTTGGCAACTTCGACAAGAGCAACTTACAAAGTTTTAATGGGATAGTACTTACCTTACAACAGTAATGTTACGACAACAAACCTCTTTCCTTACCCTACAGACACATTACCTTACAGATAGGAGTAGGGTGGTCAAAGTAGAAGGGAAATTCAAAACGTTGAAAAGTTGATCAAAAATTAGACCGGATTTTTAGAAGTTAAACCAAATGGTGAAAAATATAAGACAGAGAGAGTTGGTCCTCGTTGAAGACAGTAACTCCATCTAAATGGTTAATGGGATGAATTACTAACGTACACTTAAGGAGTGATGGAAAGATAAGGGTAATTTCTGTTTAATGTTACGTTTAGATTCTCAGAACATAATTAAGGGTGCTCAGTAAATAAAGGTGGTCAGATTCACTTAATAAGAGTGAACTTAAAAATTTCTTTTCCCATGTTATATCATAAATAACTGTGAAGTCATGGTTCAACGCTTATTCTCAATTTGCGTTACTTGTTCTATTGCAAACGGGAAGAGATGCAATTGTGTCTTTTGCTCCCTCCACTATGCTGTTTGGTGACTGATGCATTTTTATCTAGACTAAACTACCGCGAATGGTTATACAGATGAACTGGTTATAATCAGGGATAGGTTCGATTAAACCTTAGCAGATCTAATACATAACCTTATCGACATAGTATGGCAATAGTATATACAGATTGTTAGGAGAACAAAGCTGTTGAGAGTTTGAGACTCCGTTCTGAATGGCACAACTATTCAACAGTCATTTATGCAACCTTGATATATCCATAATAAAGTACAACGCATAGCTGGCATTGGTATTGTACTGGCCCAATGTGAACACGTCCAACTGCACCTTTGCTTGGGTTGCCCACACTGTATCTGCATATCATATAATAGATTATCTGACTGCATTGATTGTGCAATATGAAGGAAAACTTGGACTCTGTTGGTCATCTTAATGTCTTAAACTAATCTAAAACCCACTGGAATGTTGTCCGATTGCAGACCGACCTAAATATATTTCCATAAACCTTTTAATGTTGTATTCCCTAATCGCGTTGTGTGAAGAATAGCCTTGATAGGGTTCTATGAGTTGGTATACTGATACAAGTCTCTGGATAACGCCATCGTATAAGATAGTTAAAGGATTTTATTGAACCGGGACCGTTTGGCCAGGTAGAAGTAACCCCAATTCGTTTTTAGTTTCGTAGCCGAATGGCTGTTTGAGACATTTGGTTTAAACAGACGCAGTGATTTTTGGAAATTTTTTGACACTTGAAACAAGTCTGTTTCAGTCTATCGAGAACGAGTTAGAATTACTGCAGACTAAAGTAGTGATAAGACGTTCGTGAAGGTAAATAGGTAAATATGTAAATTCTCATCATAGCTTATACACTTTTATAGACCTGATAATGGTTGTCTAACGTAGTTAATCTTTGCAGAGTTAGGATACAATAATTCTCGCGAAGGGATAATTTAAACAAACCAACCAAACTACATACAGTGTTAAAGGTACTATGACCACTTCATATGAGATTTTATATCATATGAGAGTGTTGCTCATATATGTGTATGAGAGTGTTGCTCATATATGCTCATATATGTGTAAGAGTTCCAACGAGAACTGATTCTCCAATTTTAAAGAATCATAAATTGGTCTTCATCGTAGACCTAAAAAACGTTACAGTTTACACCAACCTGGGTTTTAGTTAAAACGAAGTTCGAGTGTTTGATTGTACAGATACGTATCACGAACGTAATCGACGATCATCAAAATTATTTAAACGATAATCAACGACAAATAATGAAATAAAACCTATCTGTCACGTTATCAGCTACTCTCAAAATGTCAAGTGGTATACGTGAAGTTTTTTCGAAATTTCATCGAATCCCGATTACGTATCGTCCCAACAATTGAATTACGTAAATCGTCTGTTCAAAATACATATATGTGCCGAATATAAATAGCACAGCATATAAAAGGTAATCTGATTGATTGAACCATCGATACGAATATAGAAAAGCAATTCTAGGATTTCAACCAATGAATGGTGTTCAATAAATATCAACTATAAGAAGAGGATACAATATATAAGTAATCGGGAAATAACAATACAACTGACCTATGCTACTATATCGATGACTTTCTTCCGCTCGACACCAAAACTTATACACATATGTGAAATTGATACAACTTTTATTAAGATTATATCTCGATATCGCAACATATAATCAATATACCTGTATTATTTTTATCGGTTGATTGAATTCCTTAAAGATATTCCGGATTCGTACCTTTCTTTGTCTCCTCTCATAATATTAATTTTATTACGAAAGTGACGAAGAAGAAACGTATAACTATCTTACATTGTGAAAAATGAAGATTCGATTTGATACACACACACACATACATATTTACACAAAATTAATTAAATTACGTTGATACAATTTTTGTATATATGTATGCGACAGTCAAGCACATTCATATAAATGACAGCTAGTTCCAAAATTGGACACATTATGGCGGGGACCCCATTTAGGTTACCCTTTTGTGAATATTAAATAAATTTGTTTGTATATATAGTAACAGGGAGCGGGCAGACATATCTCAAAACGCTAATAACGTATACGACTATGAATAGGTACGTCTATTTTCGTGTGTTAATTCTATAAAAATTCTACCTGCTTCTTAGAGTGTAGAAAACATAATATTGTCGCAAAAACAGAAACCAACGAACGCGCAACAACAACTTTGGTTTCATTTTCTAATTTTTCATCCCACTTTTCCAAAAAAAAAACACCTTTTCATATTTCCATTAGGTATCGTCAGCTTATTTCGTACATTGTATTCGTTATTCATAAAATTTATATATTCAGTTACATGCTTGCCATATACAGTATATAAATACAGACATAGTGAAGTAACTATAAAAATCGTATTCATAATTCAGGGATTGGCACAGCCATGTCGACGGAACCTTTATAATTTGCCACCGTCTCACTATAGCTATTGATAAATATCAATAGCTAGCTCTAAGCCAGTCCAGTCTATGTAGAAAATATTAAAGCTCAGGAAGTGGTTAACAGTTTCTTCTTCTCCTCGTCTACACAACAGCAATATCCAGTTACAATTCCTACGTCGTTCATAGTTTAACAAGAACTGACGTCTTTACTGGTTAAGGAAGATTTTAGATAAGTGTGATTAATCGTGTCCCATCACACTGAAAGATTGAAAGTTCATCCTTAAAATAGTTTTATGACTTCTCAACCAAGGTTTGAGAAAATCTCACGTGCAGCATGGCATATAATACTCATATAGCTTGCATTATGACAAAAATTCTTGCAAGTGGTTCAGACGTCTCCTACCAATTTCTTCTTCCTAATACCTAAAGAATATTGTCAAATAACTTTAAGTACATGCTTAAGCTGCAATGATTGGTCGAATAACTATTTTCATTTCCAGTAAATGTTGCATGCTTTGACTAATCAAGTTTGGGGTATGATGCCCAATTTTTGAAACATTTAAGTTTTCCAGAGTTCTTGTGAAAAAACAACTGATTAGGGTTAACTGATAGCTCTGATTACTACTGCAGGCTACCACTACGTTTATCACCATTTGCATGTACTTTCTTATATTTACAACGGCGGATTGTACCGCCCAGGTTGTGCAGGGGTTAAAAAGCTGCGGCATGGATCGTGGCGCAACGGATTCTAATCCCGATAGGGGCAATACGCGAAAAGGGATTTACTCAAAATTCGTTGACAGACAAAAATGAGTTGACCATAAGACACCAAAAGAGTTGACAAAACACCATCTTGATGACATACATTTACGTAACCCATATGGCCAATAAGTAGGTAGTATAGTATTCCATAACACAAATATGTTCCCGCACTGCACAAATGGAAACATATTAACTACGTTGTGACTTGCAGAGTTAGGATCGTGGGACTATTAGGATAATCCAGATATTAATTTATAGAATGGTTATTAGCAAGTATGCGTGTCACCTCTTCATTCATTGAAATGATGGGACTGTCCATGGGTTCTTGGTGTATAAACTTAGTGTTAAGGGTCATCTCACTAAAAAGCGTTTTCAAACGCACGTTTAATGTCCAGAAACGCTCTTAAGGCTAATTCCTTGATGTCTAGTGAATTTTCATCCAACAATTTCAAGTGTTGTTCCAACAGAACTTTTTGCCTGGTCATATCTAGGCTTTTCATCTTTGTGATTACGCTGACTCTTTATGATCTTAGAATGTATTCCAGGACCAAACGAGCTCTGAAAATATGTTCAAGGTGGTTTAGGATAATAACCAGTCCTTCCCAATGAGTCTCAAATATTTGCACCTGGTGTTTTAAATTTTGAGAAAGAACCAATGTTCCATCGGATCCTACCTTATGTTATCATCTATGCCACTAATTTTCAATCTCTGAAGCTTGGAAGTTGGTGTGGAATAGATGATTTTCATCTACTATATTAGAATTCGGGGAAATGATTTTTCAGTAGAACCTCTAAGACTTTTCTGATTTGTACTTGTATGAGTTTTATCAAGTTTCGCTAGAGTTCCGACTACAAAGAACTCTTTTGTGTTTAGCGTAAAGCTACTCACCGTCTTACAGAAAAACCACCATTTTGATGTGTTTTCACTTCGGCTTTTTTCTATAGTACTCTCTCTCCGATGATTTGCACAAATCCCAATTTTCGTTGTACTGGTTTACATAGCTTTGTTTAGAAGTTTTCTTATCTGCTTCCTTAGTCTGATTCCTGGTCCCAGTTTCCTGGTCCACCTTGGTGTCACAGTTCTCTAAGGCTTACTTAGCGGTTTAAGAAATAAGCAGAGATCACTAGAATCTCTCGCCGAATACCCTGGTCCTTTATGTCAACGACGACTGCTTTAACCTCATTACAATAAATTTGATTTAGGAGTCCATGTTATAACTAATCAAAACGCAGACTCTAGGTCTCGAGCAGGTATCACTAACTAGGAGAGAGCCCGATGCTGTTAGATTAAGCCCTTGGTCGTTCTTTGAAAGAGAAGGACGCCTTTGAATGCTTAAAGTTATCTGTATAAACTGTACCGCAAACATTCCAATCAAGATGGGATGGTGGAGGACAATTTTTCCTTGACTCGGTTCAGCTCATTTTACGTCACACTTATTGTGACCTTACAGTGAGCAAAAATCAACTGTTTCCAGCCTTGGTACAAATGTCTCAACTTGGCCAAGAATATGAAGTATGCCCTTCGATTCCCTCTTTTAGCCAAAGATGACCCATTTGTTGGTATTAAGTTTGCCAGTCTTTTCATAATATGCAAACGTTCTAGGATCGGGCACAGGACAAAAATTGTATCACTAAAAGGTCTTGGTAGGTTACAGAACAGTATATACTCCAGCTCGGCTCGCTCTTTGCGATGAAAAGTCGGTTCAGTTTCGAAGATCCACTTAAGAGTTCTATCGTCTGCACACTGCATGAACGTTGCCACTCATCAAGATCCTTCAGCTTGAATCCGCAAAATACAACTGCCTTAAAAGTCCGTTTCAAAATTTCTTCTTATCCTGGTTTACCTGTGACTTCAATCTAGAGGAAACCCTCTGACTTTTGGTCTGGTTCCCTGGAGAGGGAGAAGTCGTATCCGAACGTGTTTTCTTTTCCAAGGGAAGAAAGAGTTTTGCCGTCAGAATTAACAAGTGCTTGTCTTTTCCATCGCTGGCATCCCGAGATCTTCTTCTTAATTGAATAGCTTTCAACCACCTGCACCCCAGAAGGTTGATCATTAGTATGTCAGTTAATGGCTGGGGCATCATTGTAAAGAAATCAGATTTAACACTTGTAAGGCAGTTGGTCTAGGAAGTACAAATGTGCTTAAAACATTTGCTTATTCGTGGCGAGCTTGAGAATTTGGTATGTTGTGCTGAAAATTAGTTTAACTGTTTGGGTAGAGTGCAAATCAAAAGACAATTAAGGTTAGCCAATTGCTCTGCGAAAGCAACCGTCTGAATTAATGGTGGTTTGGGTTGCGGTTTTACCACAGGATGCTCACTATCGCTATTCAATGAGTAAGGCGTCAATATGAATAAACAAATCTACAGTGAGAAGATTTTACACACCGCTTTTTTACCTTCAGCACGTAAACCATTCGGTAGAAACCATTAGACATTTCTTCACAACAATGATCACCATATTCACCGGACTTAAACGCAATGAGTGTTTCCATATGGTCTATTATGCAAGTCAACGTATTTTTTAAAAAATATGAGACGGTTGACATCTTAATAACCGTGCCGAACCTTGCATAATATTTCGACCAACTTACTTTGAAATGAGTGATCATCAACTGCTTGGAAGTAAGTTTTCTTACCCATTGTGAACTCCAACAGCAACTCTGCCTCTATTTGACTTCGAGTAGAGAACATAATTTGCTCGAGATTTTGTTCGACCATCTCAATTCAAAAACTGAACACGTGTAATCGATTTTTATATCTTAAGTGTGTTCATTCAAAAGAGAACCGAAAGCAGTCACCCAAATCCTTGTTTTTCATACTTTTCTGAGTATGTCATGGGTCAGAGGAATTATTTAAGAACGTTAATTGGGTATATTGCAAAATTCATGAAACCCAATGTTCAACTTATCATATTCAACTTCAACGGATATACATACACAAATAGATTTCTCAAATTAAACTTTTTGTGTAACTTTTTTTAAATTTTTTTAAATAAATTCCCGGATTTGAGATAATGGAAAAGTTTTGTGTCTATATATCATCATCGCACTTAAAATATGTTACAATATTGGGGAGCAGCTAACCAAAATTAAGTCCCTGACAGACATCATAAAAGTTTCGTAAAATATACGTCCATTCAATAATTTTATAAATCAATAATAATCCTCTGTTACAGATTGTTGCCCATTGAGGTCTCGTAGCATCACAAATTCTATGTTGGTATATATAGGATGTATACAAAATTAGTTTTATGCTACCTTCACATAATTTCATTTAATGTCAATTTCCTATCACAAAAATGCACAATATCCGGAATAGCATAAACGGAATATACATAGTATATACATGACGAGTGTAGTGGTATGAAAATGGTCGGAAATGTACTGTATGCTCGAAATATTTGTGTGGAATGGTTAACTGTGGGTCTATACGACTCATGCGTCATTCTTAATTGTGGTGTCACCAACATATACTTACCACTTGACAAATAAATAATTTCGTGTAATAGAGAGTTGATGAATATATTTCCAGCTGAAAACTCAAGTACCTAATTATATAAATCTCGACACAATGATATAAATTGTCTTCACTCTTTCATGAGTTGGAAAATTTTTAAATTTTCAAAATTTTATACAAAAGACGAATTCAGCGATGTAAAGCCTTTAATGGTGTATGACTCTCACAGTATGTGGTATTTATCCATTTGAGTCTATACAGTTCACTTCCACCTATACTACAGATTTCTCTTAACGTTATCTGTGAAATCAAATATTTTGAACTATCCTCTGGTGCTAGCCTCTTATTTATTTGAATTATAACAGCCCATGCCTCATATCTGAGATGATATCGTAGCTAACCAACAGACATGGAGACATTTGTGTATATTGGGTTAAAAATATTTGTGGAATACAAAATGGCAACATTGCTCGATCGTGATTAAAAATGGTGATTCAACTATCCCATATTATTCAAGATATGTGAAGCTTTCTGAGCTTTTTAAAGTTTCATAATTAACATCAATGTTAATTATGAAATCTATATTAGTTTGATATTTGTTGGTAATGATAATCGTTTGAAAATGCTTGGTAGCTCAAAGCTTTAAGCTCGATTTATTACGTTATTTTGAATTGATCATTTGTAAACAAGATAATGTTTAAAAGTTGTTTCATCATTTTTACTGAGCTTTTACACTTTTGAGCCCATAACCTAAACATTATAAAAATATATGTCAAATCCTTTTGATATTTTATAAAAGTAAAAAAAGTTCATGCTCTTAGCAAAGCTTTCAGATCGATTTTACGTTGAGCTTTAAGAACTTTCAAGTTTTATGTTTGACATAGTTAAAAACTGATCATTTTCGTTAATTTCCAAAAAATAAAGCCATTTTAATTATTTGTAATGTAATGGCTGTTCCTAACCATAAAAGTTAGGGAAGTTTAACTGGGCGGAGCTTTTAGATCCATTTACATAGTTGGTTTGTGATATGTTGTTGAACATGTATAAATATGGATTTTAAAAGTATTATTTAAAATGCATGTATTGGAAATATATGTGATTGAAAAAACTACTAAAGAAAACTTTTAAAGTTTCAATGATAAGCTACTAAAGCTTTTTGTATTGCGCCAGATAAAATTTTTTATGATTTGGTTAAATATGAGAAAAGCTTGAAAAAAATTGGTTTTGAAACATTTTAAGCTCGATTTATAATAATCTTTATGGAATTGGTATATTGATCTTTCACATTTGCAACTTATAAACATTAATCTCTGTGCCTAAGCAAATCAATTGGGAATTTAACAAAGCTTTAAGTTATTTGCGAAACCAAATTATGTTTTGAGTATAAAAATTCTTGGAGCTAAATAAAATATGTTGTCAACGATTTTCAAATTCCTAGAGCTTTTGAAGCTTTAAATATGACAAATTTAAAAACCGATCATTAATAAATTAAAAAAAACTATTTTATTATATTTATTATTTATCGGTCGATGTTCTTAATGTTAAAAGTAAAGAAAGTTTAGTTGAGTGAAGCTTTCTTATCCATCGTTGTTTTGTGACATTGGTATTAGATACATATTGGGTTTAAATGCTATTTCTACTATATAACGCTTTTGAAATGTTAATGTAGAGCTTTTAAAGCTTCTTGCGTTAAAGTTTAAAATCGACCGACTTCAGATATGTTTAGAATAGTAATAAAAGTATGATAACTTTAACAAAACCTTCGTAATGATTGGTCGTGAAAAGCTTTAATTATGAAAAGCTCGATTTATGGCGTTGGTTTATGTACGTATGTAAAAGCTATGATATTTATTTTATTTGATTTAAGAAGATTATAATATAATAAAAGTTATTTTTTACGCTGAGCTTTTAAAGCTTTCGATTAAACTTATTGCCCGTTTGAGAATTAAAAATTTATTTAATTGAATATTTTTTAATAGTTGTCGTTTTGAAAAAAAAAATTGAAAATCGCTAAGAAAGCTTTAAGCTTAATTTTAAAAATACGATTTGTGCTAGCGCAGATTTTATTGATTTGAATATGATATACTATTTAAATCACATTTAAAATTGTTATTAAGGTACTTTAAAATGTAATGTCATAAAACACCTAGGTGAGTTAAACTTTAAGCTTCAGTCATCGTTTCATTGGTAAAATTAATTTGTAAACTGTACATTTTAAGAATGGTTTTGGGTGTCTCATTGGCATAAAACTAAGTTCACTACAGTTAAAACTGTTTAAAAAACGATATTTACCTTACTTAGATTATAGTAAGGTAGGTGGAGAAAAAAGGTTGTTTACTATACAAGCATATAAATGATAAACAAAATAGCATGAGTATTATTACTGCATGTGGTAGTTGGTAGATAACATTTTGTGTTATAAAATATGAGTCTGTCATTGTGGAACGAGCTTTTACATACATTATGTTAAACAAACTTTAGCAGAACCGACTAAATAACAGAGCCTAAATATTAAAAACTGAGCTTTAATTAGAGGAGGTTGAATAGAGGAAAAAAAGTAAATTCTCATACAAAATATATGGAAAGTAAACATTTTTTTTAAATGAAATATTTCAATGAAAAGTATAACGAATTTAACATTTTGATCTTGAAATCGTATTAACAATATTTATATTATGTGTCGTTTAAATATTTTTGCATAAAATCAATTAAATATATCATAAATAATTAAATAAATATATCATTGAATTCATATTTCGCATAAAAACTTTTAATATGTATACGCACAAATACATACATACTATCATATGAAAAAAAACATATTCTGTTGTATACGCATGTGCAATATGAAATATCAATCGCGTACGATCAATGAGAACAGAGTCATCTCCATTTGGAAAAATGAAAATTGCTACTAAAAAGCTACTTTGTTTTTGACAATAAACTTTTTGTTTATCAAAATTCAAAATTTCGATATTAATTCAAAATAATCAAAAATAAAAAAACATATTTACTCATTTACTTAAACTTTTATCTTAAAACGGTCAAACTACTAGAATCCCACTATAATTATATAGGAATTAAAACTAGAATCGTTTAGTTGAATTATATTGAATCAAATTTTTTCATAAATGTTATTACATTTAACAGGATTAAATACTATAACATATTTCAAAATCCGTATTGAATCGAGTGTTTGCTGATAAAACATGTAGTTTGTCAAGAAACTTATATTGTAACAATTTTAAGGTTAGGATTTTTTTCGAGTTGGAGGAAAATAAGATTTTATAAAGATATATATGTATGTATGTATAAATGTATGTTTATATAATCTATATCATTGCCATATACTTGCATATAAAATTTAACCGTTAACTTGAATTGGTAAAACCAAATCCATTAGACAATTTTTTTTAAATGTAACGACTTTTTGTATATAAAAAAGTAACACCCAGCTGACATCTATTGAACGATATCGAAAGCACATCTTAAACTACATATTTTATCCTGAATAAATTATATTTTAATACATCTACTATTATCTATAATGAATATAATAATTATAATTAATAATTATTATGATATGTGAAACAAATAAATTAATTTTATTATGAATGACAGATGTCTCTTTTGTAAAGCTTTTTCGTCATGTCATGTTTCTGGTTTGTTTTTTAGAGAGTTTACCAATAAACACACCTCGTTATATTATTTTTTAAATTTAAATTATTGTTTATAGTAATATTTAAGTTTTATTTATGTGCTAAAATAAAAATTTTTATTGTTTAATATATTTCCATACAGCTACGGATATTTTTCTGCAAAATAAAAGTAAACGTGTGCGGGTTAGATTAAAAAAATGTACAACTCTTATTGGTAAATACTTTAACTTCAACATCGACATCACATACACATATAAATATTTTACTGTATATAGAATTTCTTAAATTCATATTGAATTTTAATTTATGTTTTATTAAGTTATTAAGATATTTAGGTAATTGATTTTCAGATATAATTAACTTCAGCATTTTATGTACTCAACACTGTAAAAATAGAAATCAAACATATATTTTTTTATTGATAAAAATTATTTCGAAAAATGTGATTTTTACATTGCTTCTTATGGGAAAGTGTAAAAAGTACCTCCTCTAAAAAAAGCACAACAAAAAATACGTCATATTCTTACGGCTCTAATAAAGATGGCTCTGACTTTAGTCGCATCTTCATAGCATCATTTGACAGCTTCTGTTGGTTTATATTTGAAAAGTATGTACATTCTTTCCAGGATGTCTGCGTAAAACATCTCTATACAAACCCATAGTACCCTGCGGTAACTTTAATCTCATCAAGAATTCCAAATAGATCAATCTCCTTGATCACGGTCACATCAAGAGTACCTCTCAAATTTTTTGGTGTAAGGGTAACACCTAAAAATTTGAGAGGTACTTAACTGAATCTCACATTTGTTAGGATCATCGTAGCTAATATGATGCTTCTTATAATATCTCTCTCGTACCTTTGATACTTATCCGTTGAAACATCACCAATGGCAAACAGCTTATTCACACGTGATGCAGAACGGAAACGATATTTTGCTGCAGTTGAACTGTAACTCCGCGTTTTTGTGCTGTCGACTTATTCTCATAAATGTCAACAACATAAATGGCAAAGATCAATCATTCAAGCTATCTGTATGAAAGAGTTGAAGAAAGCGTTTGGGCACTGAAATTGTGAGTCAAATGCCTAATCATGTTACAAAGTTGTTGATGAATGCAATGACGTTGGTTATAGGTGATGAAACGTTAGACAAGAGAGACGAGTGGCTCCCAACACCTGAGTTAAACTGTTGCAGTCTGCATCGTTGATATTATTTGGTGCATCAGTATAGCAAATAAAAAGCTTGTAGTCAAATATTTTCAAATATTTGGTATAAATTAATGGCGTGACGGTAGACGCTTTTTATTAGCGTTTGAGTTCGGAACTCTCTAATGATACTACTTCTATCTTTCGGAGATAATTGTGTGGTCAAAAGACATTCGATGAATTCGAAAATGATGAATGGGTATTGGCAATTTTTAAATATTTGCAAGTGCGATGGGAGCTTAGATAAATTCTGAATGATTGTTTACTCTTCGATACTTTCCACCTCGCCTGTATGGTTTTGAATTTAGTCACTAACCTTTAGTTAGTAGTCAGGCTCTGCGGTTTTAATTACTAACGTGAGCGTACTAGCCAACATCATTATGGTATTGTTTGATAGAAAAATAACGATCGAAGGTGTGAAAGCGTGAGTGAAATGACGTTTGAGTTCAATACTTCCCTGAATCATGATGGTGAAACATTCTTAGAAAACTACTGGTATTTATGAACAAATGCTACAAAGGAAGAGAGATACTTTTGTATCAAACAGATGAATTCAACATGGAACAGAAACAATTAAATCTTGGCAACTTGAAAATTCGATGAATCTGTTATTTCTCCAGGAAGAGAAAGCATATCAAAGATACATGTAATAACAACATACCTAATCCACCAATCTCAACCAAATTAACTTCAGTTAAGTATACACAATATTTGATTGTCTGTCTCTATCTCTCTCTCTCTTTCGTTCGAGCATAATTAATTTCCTTTTCAGATTTTCCACACTAAAACAATTTACGAGTATGAAAGCTATACCTTTCAAAATATTTATTGTCTTGCAGGTAAAATGAAGCAACTTTTGTTTTTTATTCAATTTATTTTATTTATAAAAATATTAAATTTATCTCACATACACCGCACAATGGCTTTGGATCACAGAATAAAAACATGTAAATCCTCACTTGCCATAAACTGTGAAAATATGTGTATGTGTATACGAAAGGGACTGATTTCCATATATGTTTAAATATGTATGTGTGTGTGCCTGTATATACATATATCCTAACCCAGGTTTTTACGTATGTCTTCCTGCTCCTCATACATACATACATACACATTAACATATTAACACTGAATACATCAAATTATGTTTATACACATAAAATAAAAAGGATAAAAGCCTATTATTATGCCTATACATAAAAGGAAATTTATGTACAAGGATATTCGAAATATTGAGGTTAGGTCATGATTGAATTTTAAGGTTGTGTAATAATTTCCATATTTTCGACATTTTCATAACAACTTTAACACAATGACAATGTGCTGGAAGAAGAACACACTTTCGTACACACAAAGTAGATAACTTTTTCATATTCGTACATTTCGATACGATTGGGTGGTTTGGTGGTTGTTAAACCTGTCAATTAATAACATGATATGAAAATAATTGGAAAATATTTTTCAAGATTTTCGTTTATGGCTTCATCGAGTGTGTTTGAGTTGGTTAAATACTTAGCTATAGGTAAAAAAAAATTGACAATTGATTCAATTTTGTGTTCTTGTTGTTGCTATTTTTCATTTAGTTAAGTAATAATTAAAATAAGCTTTAGTAATTAGTTTTCATTATATGGATACAAAGTATGTGTGTGTGTGTGAGTGTTGTTTGTGCTTTTTGTTCATACAAAGTTTTTTTTTAGTTTCTTAATTAATTATTTATATATACCTTAAGGTAGGTTTATATTGTTACCTGCTATTAACGTGATTTGTACATATTTCTACCTATTTCATGTTATGTGAAGTAGTCAGTTCACAAGTGAATGAGTATCGGCATACTCGTATATATGGTAAACGTGTGTTATAAAACTGAGCTTTTGGATATTCATGTGACTATACCCAAACCGATCTTGATTGATCAAGAGGGCTTTGCTATACTTCAATTGGTTAAGGTACCGACATGATAAAGAAGTAATTTTAAATCATGTGTCTACTGAATGATGAATGGCCGTTTGTTAAAACCCAATATTGGTTCTGACTTTAGTTTATTGTATATGTAAAATAATCTATGGCTTAGAGGCTCTTCCGTGTCTCAACTGAGACCTTACGAACGTTTTTAACGATTGGTGCCCATTGTAGGTGGTCAGCTCAACGAATGGTTTTACACACAATCGCTTTTTGTGTGGTCCATATAAACCAAAGTTATCAGAGAATAATCCGCTTTATACATTTGTAGAATCCTCAGTTCGTCCTTTCAAGAATATATATTCATTAGATGCATTATTTGAAGTAGGAAGATATTCAAAAAACTAGTCATTATTGTTTAAATATTTGTTAACATTTTAGGACGATGTTTTGGAAGACGTATATCTTGACGAAAAAAGTGGAAATGAATGCAATGAAAACCAAAGTAATAATTTGGATATATTTGACAAGGAAACGTTATCGAATACCAGTGAAGCAATTTGCAGTATCACTATAGTAGATACACTACCATTTACACCGTTTGTATTAGACCAAAGTAGTTTAATAAACTCCCGATCTACTAAATTACAGTGATCTTATCGAGCTCAGCGTATTAACTCATCAGAAAATTTAAAAAATGAGATGATGAGACAAATAAAAAAACTGAAAAATTAAAACAGGAATTGTTAAAAATTAAAATAAAATATTACAGGGATTAACAGTCGTAATAATTCATTAAAATTTTAGTTTTAATAAACTTTATTATAATATATAAATAAAAAACCTGAATTTCACATGATTGAATTTGAGATATCTATCTCCGGTTCAGAAGGTGGTGGTTCCTTTTTTGCTATAGCAATATTGTGTAGTACGGCTGTAGGCTAAAAGCCGACTTTTCGTTGCTACCACTGGGAAACGTCGTTTTCATATACCAATGCACCTTTCGACCAAATTTCTCGTGCTTTTTTGTTTGGTATTGTACAATAATTCTTTATCGGTGCGCGCGTTCCTTACTGGAGTTAGGAGATAGTTTTTGTTGGCATATCCACTATTCCCAAGCTATCCCCAAGCTAATTTAATTTTTAACAAAGAAAAATTAAAAATGGTTTGATCATGTGCAGACTCATGCCATCTATAATTCTAAAAATAATAATATTGTCTGCGCATTTCTAATATTTGCTTATAAATACCTGGTAACAAAATCTATAATTTTGAAATCTTCATCGCTAACCAGCTGACAGTTGATGAAAAACCACCCTTTCCTATTTCAAAATAGTTCAGCGTTGGCTCCTCCTGGTGATACTATTGGAATATGGGTTCCGTCTATCAAACCCAATATTCTTGGGATTCCGTTCATTCGAAAAAACTTCCTCGCTGTGGTCTGTTGCTCTCCGATACTTGGCATTTTCACAAATTCATGAAATTTTGAAGCAATATAACCCGATTTACTTTTTTTACTGTAATTCAAACTGTGGATGTTGCAACTCCTGCTTAATCACTAATAACATTTTGATAACTATTTGTGGCATAGTATCTCAAGGTTATTAGTAACTGATCTTAAAATAAACCAATAATATTATTTTGTAACTAGAATATATTTATAGAACTTTGTTAGTCCTAATCATTTCAAATCTCTAAACCTTAATATGGTAAATCACTTTATGTTAACGTATCACAAACTTTTATTTTAATTTAACATTTAAAATTAACAATTAACAATCAACACATTTAAACAGTCAACAAAATTTAAAATTTCACGTGAATATTGTAATATTTAAAATGTTATGTTTTGAATGTATACGTGACTACACCGAATTTTTATTATAAAGTTCAAAATATAAGTTAAACGTCAAAATAAAAGTATTACCACCATACAGAAAACTGCTATCTACAATAAAACCCGTGATAATTTTTGAATTTTTATAATTTATCGTCGTTCATAGAATCGACGACAAAACAAATCCGTGAGTAAAGATTAATCCTTACTCTCGGATTTTTTTGTTTTTATCGTCGTTCAAAAAATCAGGCCTTACTGCTGTTAATACTAAAACGATTTCAAAATGAAATGCTTCACAATTTGTTAATCATAGTAACCATGAATATGAGTAGTCGCAAAAGAACTCGACGCCTGCTATAAAACTATTTTAATCATATAAATTTAAATAGTATCCTAGAGGCGTTGATTGAATATAATAAGATATTACCACTGGGATTTTATCCGCTACGTTTGGTTCAAGTCGCCACCAATCACTTAAATAGAGACAATATGTCACGAAATAGTTTTGCTTCTCTTGCAACATGATTTTGAAAATCAAAATTCTATTTTTATTTCTGTATTAGTATAACCGTTATAAAACAGAATTAGTCACCTCCTACAAAAAGCCTGATTACTGTGATGGAATTTTATGGGTAACATCATAAATGTTGTGTCCGTGTGTAGAAATACAATTCCTACAGATATAACATCAAAACAAAAATATTGTAAATCGAATCAGCTGATATAATTTAAAAAACTAGTGTTGATGTATTATAAAAAAACAAAAAATTAAAAAATTATTAGGCTACTCTAACTTTTTTGTATAAATAATTGCATCCTAGTCTATCATAAACCTCGCATACAATTAGTGTTGCTCTTCATTAAAACATGCGTAGCATGAAACAGCACATTTAAATCGTTGTTGTAATTTGCAGTGGTACTATCTTATTATATTCAATCAACGATAGTGGCTTCGAAAAACAACCGCATTTTTGAGTATATAAATAGTTTTTTCGACGGAATTAAGGTCCGTTGCACATTTCAGATAAGCTAAGCTATGCGATGTAATCTATGTTTTTGTAATATACAAGTTTAAATAGGTCGCTGCACATTTAAACTAAGATATGCGAGCTATGTTTTTTGTTTTATGCGATGCAAACTAACTTAGTTCGGGTTGTGTTGACCTTACTAACATAAAATATATCGCTCACATATACATTGAGTTTTTACGATTTGTCAGAAAAAAATTGGAAAACTAACAAATAAATCATATTGTTGCGTCAAAAACATTAATGTATGTGTGTGAGCGATGTATATTTGATAAGTGCGAAATAACCGAGCTTAACTAAGATATGCTCAACGATGTTCATAGCTTAGCTTATCTGAAATGTGCAACGGGCCTAATCAGTGTGTTTCAAGAACTAATTCGAAGTAATAATAATAATTTCCAACTAACATTTGTTCTAGTTCATCTTTAAAGTTTTAAAATAATTAATGTATAAATAAATAAATTAAAAAGAAGTGCTATAAAAAGTTTAGTTTCAATTTTGTATAACTGGCATAGCTAGATTGGAAGATATAATTGTTGTAATTTTAGCGAGCACCTCCTGGTTCACCATGGTTCACCAAAATGGTAAATTCAAGAAAACTCTTATATGCTTAATCGCTTATGGATCTTGTTCGAATGAATCCCAAAAGCCCTTTTCTTTTCTTCTGTTTCATTCTTCATTTAGTCACATAATTCAACAGTTTGTTCATACTGCCATCTTAAAACTAATAGTACAATTAAAATTAAATGTTTCGTGTCCAAGACACACCTCGCCTTAGTAAAGACACTATTTAATACAAAATATTACAACATAATGTTTTATTAGAGTGCTGTCTCTTTTTGAGTACTTGACCATCTCAGAACTTGAAATTCTTAACAGTGGTTGCAAACTCGGTGCGAACGAAGACCAGTAATATGAGTTTGTGCTCGATAATCTTTAGTGATCTAGTTTTAAATTATAGGGTCTAGATTTTTATTCGACTTGAAATTAAAATTTGACACATAAAACATTAATAAATATAATAATTAAAATCAAGAAGAAGCAGAGTGTAGCTTAAAACTACGTCGTAAGGTATCCTTGGCAAAATTTAAATCGAACCTGTGATTTATTTGATTAAACCTCTTACCATAATTGGTTTTGCGTACATCTACTTCCAAGAACTCACTTCTTAGGAGAAGACACCTAAGGTACTTTAACTTAATAAAATACTACCAACAAACGAACACTTTAAAAGCTCGCGTCTATTTTCCAGAGTTTCTATGTTGTATGTTTTACAGCCATCTGTATATTATAATAAACGCAGCAGGGTTTTCATGGTAGAGTAATTCGTAAGCATAATCCGAATCGCCTTACTCAGTTAAATTACGAGTAAACCTTTTCTGAATATCCTCTAGTTTACAGATTTTAAGTATCATAAAACGGACACCAACCGGTAACAGCACATTTCAATTGTGACTGCACGTATGCACGTAGGAAAATCGATCTAGCTACACGTCCTCTTGGAGTTTCTCAGCATAGCTTAAGTTCTCGACAGATCCGTATATTTTTAGGTCGTTAGCAAACATTTAAATTTTTAATTGTAGAACGAGTTCAGTAATTGCGTAGATGGAAATAATAAAATTCCAAGGACCATGATGGGAACCTTATGGCAACCCTGATGTAGCTTGAATTGATTTGGACTTGGTATTTCCAATATCGATGTATTGGATGCTGTCACTCAATAAGATTTAAACCATGCCACAAAGTTATTTGAGTATAACCGTTCTAGTGCTTTCCAACGGCTAATGCTGTCAAACGAATGAACAGTATGCAAAAAGGTTATTATAAACTGATGTAATCTTTAAAAAAAAAAGCAAATATAGTTTTAGGAACGCAACCATCGCCGAACTTAGAGCCTTGTTTATGTCTTCTATTGTAATGTTTGGTACCTCAATGGACACATTGCCTACCCGTGGTGGGGGTTTTCGTACTTATCAACATAATCTAAAGATGTATGTATCTCCGATGATAGATGTTAGTATTTCTTTTAAGACACTTTAAGCGATAAACGTTGATGTCATGTCATAACTGTGAGTCACTATCCAACTTCAGACTGCTCTAAAAGTAGTTTGATACCCCGACGGTTGCAAATACGGAAACCTTTAAATGTTCGTACCATGGTGTCTCCTTATAACTTAGCAAAATAACCAAATTAAATCTGGCTGCGATATTATTAGGTTTGAGCTTGTTTCGTCCGTAATTACTGTCTCTACTAGATCTCCTCCCTTTAAATCTGATTCTCCTGATGAGGGTTTTTCAGCTAAACTTTCAGCATGGGTTTCCTCTCATTAAAGAGAAAAATCATCCATTCCATCTATCGCTAAGCATCTATAGCTTTAAGCATAACTATTGATTCCGAACGCAGGCAGGTTTGATTATATTGACGCAAAAACATTTTTATCTTTATCATCTTTCCTGAAAATCACTCAGTAACGTATAGCATTTACAGTGTTTGTAGGTCTTGTTCCAATTTATATTAAAATCTGGAATTATTGAACTTGAGCTGGATCTGCAAAAGTCTGGCTTTCGCTGTCTTAGCTACGCGGATGATCTGGTTCTAACAGTTTTTGTTAAACAATTACACTTGAACAAAAAGCTTCATTCATAGTAAATTGCAGGCTTGCTTGGCGTGATTGATCATGTTAAAAAATATGACCAAGACTGCCTTAGCCTATCCAGAGAAGATTTGAAATTTCCTTGAAATAGTAAAATATTACATTTTGATAGAGGTCGATTACAAGTATTTAGCTCATCAGGTGTAGACTCTATTCATCATTCATCTGTCTTTTGAGATTGTAGAAGTTTTTTAGTGCTTGAAACAACACGTAGGCACTGTGGGTCCTTTCTAGGGTTCCGCCAACATCAATAATCAAATAAAGCGGATGTACTGCCACATTTTTGAAAATATTTCAGAATTTTCCAACGAGCCTACTTATACTTCTTATGGCCTTCAGGTTTATACAGCAAAGTATTAAAAGGTTTGATAACCAAAACGTGTAGCCAACACATACTAAAGTGTGTGAAATTGCGTGAAATTTAACTAGTGTTGATAAAACTCCCACTTTGTGGCCATCTCACATTAACATGGAACTAAACTATTTAACGAGTTAGTGCAAGAGAAGACATGTACACATGACAAAACCTTTTAACCTGGTTATATTTAGGAAGATCACCTATCTTGATAAATGGCTTTCCTCAACGATTCTGCAACTTAATCCTTTATCGACACCTTGTGAAGTTATGAGTGTCAGATTCGAATCGGTGAATTTTGGCAATTGGATTATGGGAATCGTGTCATCTTTGTACTAGAGTCCTCTCTGCCGAGACGAAGAGATTTCATTTGATCCTATAGTGGTTCCTAATTTGTATTTGTGTGAGTACCAGCTAGTTGCCATTGGGCAGCTCACGGAATGATGTGTTGTTTCATTTTACAGAGACATTTATAATACTCTTTTTGAGAGGATCTTACTTTTTTACTAAAACCTTTACATAACTTTACCGTTGCTTAGTAATCACTTGGAATATGATAAAACAAAATCCTCAAAAATTGGTTTGTTGGTCGTCTTGGAGTTGAGCTATACGAGCCTATATGAATAAAAGTTTTTTACTAAGAGAACAGCTAAGTGATGTATTAAAGCAAGCCGAAGCAGGCACAACACTTTGTAGTTCTACATGAGTAAAAACGCGGAAACCGTCTCAGAACATTTAGCAGCTCATAACAATGCAAATTCATTACTTGGGCAGTGGCAACTATAGAGATCACCTACCTTTAAATCGTAGATAATCTGGAAAGGCTTATACTTTCATACTCCCCAATTCGCTTTGCTATCGGGAAAATGGCCAAGATGGTATTTACTTGCAGTCCCAGAGTGAGAATTTTCTATCTGATGAAATAGATATTCAGGCTTCGGGCGTTAAGCTAATTAAATATACAAGTAACGAGAAGTAAATAAAATCATTACTCATCACATGGAGATGACCAAATAAATACTAAAATACTTAAATATCTACTGAAAAACAGCATCAGGCTACTTTCCTGACACAGAAATTTTCACAAATTATAATGGTTCTGAAACGGAGTGTAATATATTCTTTTTCCCACTTTGTCTTAAATTAAGGAGCATAGGGCTTTTACTAGACTGGATCATGTGACTCTCATCACATTTCGTGGATTTCGGTTTCATTTCGGTTAGGACAATTCTCTTCCAGGTTATTACTGGCCTAACAACTTTCTTCTTTACTTGTCGATTCCATTCCAAATCGAAGATTTATCTCATTGTGTGACCAATCCATCTTCACTTACCCTTTCTGATTTCGGTCTACTCTACATTTTTGAACTTATCTGACCAGCAGCATTTTATTATTCTTTTTAGTAATTATTATCAAACACTAGCAGTTTTTATTTGATCTTCTGTTTGCGTTTCCACACACACGATTACAGCAGAACCGATTGAACATTCGAATTGAAAAATCGTATCTTTGTTTTACTCGACATGACACATTTCAAGCCTTGACTGAATATAACATATTCCTGACTTTGTTGATAACCAAAGTGTACAACCCAGTTCGATTGACGTAAAGTCAACCTCTACGATTGACGTATAGTTGGTAAAGTGATTGGAATACTATGGTTCGTATTTAGTCTCATGCTTTTGGTTTTACTGATTTTAGTTTTAATTTTGAGACCAACTTCCTTTGCGTAGTCTGACAGCTTCTGTACTTTCTACTGCATGTCGTCGATTCTTTTTCACGTTCTATCAGTATTCTTGGTTTCCTAGTGTCGTTGTCCTTTTACCCTAACACGTGGGCATTTTTATTAGTCACTGTGCGTATCTGTCTGCTTCTTTTATGGTACTGGAATCTTCCAGGGAGGTTAAATATTTATTATTAGCTAGCAGTATGTGGATCAATTTAATTCTTGGATCCACTATTTGATGGAAGCCATGTTTTTTTCTTTCTCAACAAGTGCTAGCTTAGTTGTTTTTGTCACAGTTCTTATGTTCCAGTTTCCAATTCGTGCCCGGGTACGATAGCTAACGGTATATAATTTGATTAGGGTGATTTGTGTTATTTCCTTATAGTGTTTGTTTCTATGTTATAAGAGAGATATCGTTATTTGATTGTATTTCTTTTTTTCTTCTATGGTGTTCTTCCCAAGTGGTCACCCAAATTTGTACTAACCCGAGCAAATATTGCTTGACTTAATTTTTTTTTCAACGACGACTGCTGTAAGGTCATTACAACAAATTTCATTTAGGAGTCTGTTATTCATGTTATTACTAACAAAAATACAGGCTCTACGTCTCGAGCAGGTATCACTAACCAGGAGAGAACCTTAGCTCCCTGGATTGAGTCCTTTAATTTTGTTCCCGTGAATCCACGGTTCCTGAATCAAAACGACATGTTTAGAAAGTAATGTATTGCAGCATTTCATTCGTCGTTCTATGAGAGAGGACGACGCCTTTGAATGGTGCAAATTTATCTGTGTAAACTATACGCCAGTAATTCCAATCAACTTGGGATTGTGGAGGACAGCTTTTCCTTGACCCTCCTCAGCGCTTTTATGTCACATTTATTGTGACCCTATTAAGAGCAAAGAACGGTTTAAAACCTTGTGCTTCCAGCTCATATAAGCCAAAATAAAAAAGTATGCCTTTCGGCTCCCTCTCATAGCAAAGATGATCCATTTGTTAGTCTTTAGTCTTTGGTTTTTTCTTGTCTTTAGTCCTTTTGATTTTTTAGTCCCTTCAGAATATCTGAAGGTTCTTGAATCGGGCCTGGGACAATAACTGTACCCCTTACAGACCTGGGTAGGTTGCAGAACAGGATACAGTCCAGCTCAGCTCCCTCCCAGGGATGTAGAGACGGTAAGGCTTCAAGGACCCACTTAAGAGTTCTATCGTTTGCACACTGCATGCTAAGCATGCCACAGCCCTCAAAACCCAAAGGATCTCCAGAAGCACAAGGTGTGTTTATCACTTCCCGAGCAATTAACAGAGATATGTTTTCTAGAGAAACCGAAAGCACCTCCAAGTTATTAGGCTTGGTTGCACTGTTCGGTTCCTTTAAATTAAGTTTTTTATACTTATCCACAAATACTTCCACAAGTTGTGGAGAAAAAAGTTTCCGTGTGTGCAGAGATCCGATGAACAGATAATGCTACGTAATCCGGTGGGCGCCTGGTATCCAGATAAACCGTTCGAGACTGAGCTAGTTTTTAGACCGGGCCCCCAGTCAGGTTGGTTATCGGCACGGTTCGGCCCAGTTGTTTAGCGCTGTGTTTTTGCCTGGCTTCCCACTTGAAGTGGTTGGTCAGTTTTCCGATGGTTCCCACGTGGAGGTAACACAAACACTTGTGGAAGCTGCAAGATACGGAGCTGACAACTCGTGCCAACTTGATTCCCCCGGACAGCTTCACACTTGACCTATCAGTAAAACTGACGTATGCTTGACGTATTAGTAAAATTGTTGCCACTGTGTCTTTTCCTGCCTCTGAAATCTGTGGTTTTTTGGGAAGCTAGCTAGATTACAGTAATAGTGGTTCAACTGTGAGACATATTAAGGTCTGCAGATATAATAGTTCCACCTTGACTTGATAAATAGTGGAGAATCGAAAACCCAAATTTCGAGAGAATATATCGAGTTCTTCTAAACCATGAGCTCAGTGAATGATGCTACAATTTCTAGAAGTAAACCTTCTTTCGGTAGATGAAGAGTCGATCACGCTGGCCACACGGCGTAAAGCGCAATCTACCATCTACTATAGTTTTTTTTTCTTATAGTATGGCCAGTTTGCTCGCTATCAGTTCCAGCATAACTCTTGATACAGTGTGGCCCAACAACGTCAGTGTACAATAGTGAAATAATTTTTTTTATCTAAATTATGTCTTGTACGAGTATATATTGGTCGAACGTACAAAACGTACGATGGACTAATTTAGTTTATTATGATTATGTTTGATGCTGATGAACCAGTTTTCCGATAGTTTTGCAGTTCTCGTATTTCTATATCAGACCGAATATGTATTTGATACTATCAAACCACATAAAGTTATGAAAAATTATGTTAGTTTTGGTCTTTGTATGTATTTATGTATGTGCGCTGATGATTGTTGTGGTGATGCACGATGATCATAATGATGATTTTTTTAGATATGTCTTACATTGTATACACGTACATATGTACATACATAGACGAGAAACAAGAATAAAAATAATTTCGATTCAACTTTATAAGTAGGTGGGTGGGAGTAAATAAATGCTTGGAGACTACATAAGGGGGTGGTTAGACTAGAGCTAGTAATATATAGTGTTATTATTTTTATATTTCTTGCAACTGTATATATACATAATAGATCTGGTTTAAATGTATCTTCTCGTATGTATATACATATATACATACATTCGGTTGGTTGTATTTCAATGTTTCCATATTTGGTCTTAATGCCCATTAATAATGGCAGACTCGGTGGAATTTACTTGCAAATAATTTGGAATTTGTATCTACCAGTATATATTCCGAAGGTATTGGATTTCGAACCAACTTTACTGCAATTAGAATTGAAACCACAACACCACCAATTGGATAATGTATATATGGTTGAACAAAGCTTAACCATCAAGTCAAACGGATCCCTGCTATTTTATATCGTTATATATTGATATCGTAATGGCATGACGTCTATAATGGCGCTACACATACATATATGTGTATAAGGAACATGCAAAATAATGTTTAAAATATCCACCCACTGTGTCTCGTGTTCTTGCCTATATATATGTACATGTATAACAATCAGCTTTTGGGTCACACAAAAATGTTTATTTTAAGAATCAATTTTCTTCTTTGCGGTTGTCTTATATAAAAAAAAATCAATGACCTGCCAAGTGACTATATACATACCATATATACAGCAGTGGTTGAATATATATGATTAGACAGCAAGTTTTGGATAATAAACCTCGTATACTGTGCTACAGATCGATAAGTTAGATTTAATGTAATGGAAATAGATAAAGTGGATGTTTGAAGCATTAAATTAGGATAAAAGAATTTGTCGTATCCATAAAACACAATTTATAGATTGTGTATATATAGATGTGTACGCAGGGTGGTGGGTCCGATAAAACCTATGTTTTGCTTTATATAAAACTGGGATAATGTGGCGTCAACGAATTTCTGGTTTATATTAGTCAAAACATTGCGAGTGTATACAGTGCCGTTCAAAAGGATTTCCATCATTAAAGACGCCAATGATAATCTTGTGTATGAGAAATGACACCAATTCGTCTGAATATAATATTATGATTTCTTATCAGATGGATCTTATTATGTATTGTTCTTCATTGTTAGTAAAAAAAATTGTATATCATAAGGAAGGTTGAATAAATAACCGTAAGGCTTAATGGCTAGTATTGTTACGACTATCGATATTTATATCCGGTAATCGGGCTCAGCACACCCTTGACCTTATTCCCTGATAAATTGATTGTAAAGAATTCATAATACTTCTCACGGACGTTGAATATCTCGTTCTTATCCGCAGTAGTATGTTCGAAGTACGTCCTCGTTTTATTGTAGAGGTGTATTCGGTTTTTATAACATCCTCAGATTTATGACCAACTATGAAGCTATTCGCATCATTTTCGTTTCACTACCGTCGACTTAAATCTGTTGATCCCGGATAAAAGCATAAAACTGGGCTTAATTGTACGGTATTAATCTTAGAATATGCATTTCTGTGGTTTTATCCGTTCGTGGTCTTTTCGTTTTTCGAAAGATTGTATCGTTGATCTTCTTGGCAATTAAACATTGAAACTTAGACAAGCCGATTAGAGCTGAAAGCCTAACCAAGTATAACTTGCCCTTTTTTGAAACGTTTATGCACCTAGTTCATCACTCCTTATGAAATCTTAGAGTTGGTTGGGAATCTCGTTCATTTTCGTTGTAATATACTGTTAGTTTCTAAGCTCCATGTCACATAGGAGGAGTCCAAGTTTTTGTATAATGTTGCAAGTTGCTCGAATTGCTATTAATCAACATCACGTTGCACTACATAAAACATCTGACCCATTCTTTTATCAAAGCATTTCCTATTTTAACTGCTTCTTGGCTTCGTAAAGTGAAACCTTATTTCCACTTCGTAAAATAGTTCACAAAAATAATGGTATTTTGGTTGCTATTGGTCGTTTCAGGAAACGATCCTGTTATATCTCGTTAGCTAGTTATTCAATTATTTTTCTCACGTTTTATTCTCGAAAATCGACCACACGGTTCATCTTATAATTTGCTACTGTGCTTATCGGTATAATGAAAGCGGTTTCTTCTCCATCTTTCAGTCATTTCCGATTTTTGAGAATACTATTATATTCAAATATGGCTATAGCTCGGCTGGAGCTGCAGCAATCTCAACCCATGTTTTCAGAACATTATATCAATCGTTTAAGCCTATATTTTCCCAATAGCCACTTTCAAAGTCTCAAACGTCTCAGTACAATATTTACCTTGACAGTTTCCTGAAAATAATTGTGTCTAATAAAGCCAAATAGCAGCTATTAGCCAGCCATTTGCCATCGTGATTTCGATTGACAATGTTGTTTTCGAAGATATGACTTAAAACATATTGAAACGAAATATCGACCAAGTATATTCTGCTTCAAACTTAGGGAATAAAAAGTGATTAAATTTGGTACGATAATGGTTGCCATAGAAATAAACAAACTCTCATCTTCTTCCAAATGTAAAACCAGCCTATTGCTCTAAACGAAAATTAAATGAACGACTGAATTTCGGCCACATGACAGATGACATTAGACTTGTTCGTGAATTAACCGTGAGTTCAAAACAAATCAAACGGGTGCCGCATCCGTTAGCTTAGGGCGTCGAAGAGATACCATCTTTCACGCTAGACCTAAAGTTTCAACATAATTAATCCATTACCAAACTGAAGGGATGGGTTCGAATACCACCCTTTAATATACAAAACCCGCTACCATTTTGATTACCTGTAACTTTGTTCAAAGAAAAACTAAGTAGGTTTCGTTTTCATAAAAAGTTTTTTTTGTTTCGTTATGATTGGAAAATTATATCGGCTAAATGGTGACCGCGAGTCACTATTCAACTTTCAACTCTTTTTAAGACATTTTTCACAACATCTTGCAACATCTCAGGCTGACTTTCTTCATATTTCGTGACTAATATTGAGTTTAATATTTCGTGACTAATATTGAGTTTAAGATGTTGAATCGTTTGGGATAGGGAATCCAATACCGGTTTTCGGTAAACCGGTAAACTGGGTTTACCGTAAATTTTTAATTACCGAAAAACCGGTAAATTTTCAATATTTTACCGAAAATCAAAAAATTAATATAATAGGTATAATATCTTTTTATACTTATAAAATTTTTTACTGTATAAAATAAAATATATTCACTTACTCAATTTAATAAGAAATCTCCTTATTATTATTCTTTTTATTTATGGATCTATTTGAATAGGGGTTTGATTTAATTTTATACCGATATTTTTAAACGTGCTGATATAAATCTGCTTCATCTCATTCATTTCATTTCGCAAATGTGACTAGACTTAAGGTTAATTCATGGTTGATTCGAGTGTGTCAACACTAACTTCAATCGTCTTATGAAATTTAATTTCTTTAATGCTTGAAATTAACGAATGGGTTATTTTACCCCTAATTAAAATCAGAAGTATTCTACCCAAACTGTATAGGAAATTTAGGTGGTCAATTCAGTAGAAATAAAATAACTGCAAGACAATTAGTGAAAAGAGTCGCCATCCTGCTCAAAAATTGAACATTTTTCGCTGTTTTGTGATGCCCCTTTTGTATTTCGGTTATCCGTTCGTAATTTGGGCTGTAGAACACACAAATAATTGAAAAAAAATGAACTGTTTTACTAAAACATCTTTAGAAAAAATTAGCAAATAGCCGCTCTTACATTAATACGCGGCGTTACGAGGCCCTGATAAACGAGTTTTTGCTATACCCAAAGTTCTTAAAATAGACAAACAGGATATTTGGAAAAAACAAATAAGCAGTCGTAACGGAGATTTCAAAATGACATGAAGCATCTACGATTTGACTCTGAAAGACTTTATTGGTAGGAAGCCGTTAAGGATAATATGTATTACGCTTATTATCTAGAGATTATCCTAGATTTAGTAGATCAAATTATAGTAACCATTGACGTGATGAAATGCCAAACAGTCGAAAATATTCTGAAAAATAGGGGTTGGCAGAATGTAAGGCTAATAGTCATTTGAATGAAATGGTGTTTCATTCTTAATGACAATGTATCTCTTTCGAGTGTGTAACCAAATCCCGGTTTTCAAAATCCCAGTTAGTCAAAATCCCGGTTTTTTTATAAATCCCGAAATTGAAAGTCCCGTTTTTCAAAATCCCGGTTTTTAAAATCCCGGTTTTCAAAATCCCGGATTTCTAAAGCCTGATTTTCAAAATCCCGGTTCTTAAAATCCCGGTTTTCAAAATCCCGGTTTACAAAATCTCGGTTTTCACAAAATCTAAATCCCGGCTTTTATAAAATCCCGGTTTAGATTTTTCTTGTATTTTCGGCACAAAAATAAAAAAAATGTTTGATTTATTTTATAGTAGGTTTGTTTATAAAATTATAAAATAAAACTTTAACTATTTTTATTAAATTAAATTATAAAATATTTTAAAAATATTTATGCTAAAAAAGTATATATAGGAATTACTATTTATTTACTAACGCAATATTATGTGCAATATATTTTAGATATGAAATTTCATCATAGTCATGCCTTTTATTTATTTAGTTTTACACTCTTTCACACTTTTTTCCCAAACTCGGACATAAGTTTGTAAAGTCTAATATGCGGTTTTACAACAAGAGATTTGAGCCGACGGTGACAACCCTCAACTAAGTTTCGGGTTCTTAGAAAGTTCTCGAGTATTGGGTTTTCGGAAACTGTCCAAAAACTGGGTGCATATTGCGGTGAGAGAACCACGTCCCCCGAAGTTGAAATCTAAAGCACCTCGGAGTTACCGAAGCCGTTAAGGCGTTAACCTCTACAATTCTAAGTAAAATTAGAACAACGTCGGAAATAATATTACAAAAATTTTTTGTTATTTGCGATTCGAGATAAAATTTTCGAGAATTTTTGAAATTCGATTATTCATTGATTCGAGATTTCGATTTCGTTTGATGAGGTTTCACGACCAACCCAATTTATCCATACCTAGAAACAGCTTGATTGTTCAAGAATTAACCAAAAATTACATTTTATTCCTACTTTGGATTTTACTATTAATGAAATAGGTTTTAAATTTTCTAGTGTATAGAATATTTTAATTAATCCTGGTTTTCAAAATCTTGGTTTTGAAAGACATGTTTTTTTAATTCGGGCGGCCCGAATTAAAAAAAACATGACAACCGGGATTTTGAAAACCGGGATTGTGGTTTCGGGATTTTGGATCCGGGATTTTGAAAACCGGGATTTCGTAGTAGACCCATCTCTTTCTAATAAAACAAACCGCCTTATAAACATTCGTTCGTATTTGTATTTAGAACCAAATTAATTTATATGCCACCCTTTATGCTATGAGGTTATCTAATACCAAGAAATGAGTTATCTGTTTTAGATGGCCGCACAAAGCTTTTCTTCTCTCTCACAATACAAATAGAATGTCCAGCCATTTCAGTTCGAAATATTAGAAGCTTAATTTTTACTTTGAGTTTCATGAAATTAAGCTCCCTTTCCAAATTTCGGTCATATACTAAGATTATATAGCCAGTTCTGTGGCAATTCAGAAAGACCACTAAACTCAAAAAAGTACATTTTTCAGGAAACGTGATTTTCTAAAATTCTATCATCATCGATATAGAGTGTATTGCATGAAAAATAGTTTTTTCAAAATATTTTAACTGGGTGAAAAATCAAGCAAATTACTTGAAAATTGGCGTGGTGAGTGAAGAAATGATAAATGAACCTGAACAAATAAAATTTAAAAAAAAAACACTTATCTTGACTTAAGTGCTCTTTCTGAATTGCCACAGAGTTGTTTTCATACTGTAAGTTGAAAGCGCTTTTGTTAAAAATAAAAGCTTTCTGCCAATATATATTGAGAAAAGCCATTTTGGAATTTTAAAACGAACTATAAACGAACTACCAACAAAACAATATTTATAAATTAAATTAATAAAATAGATTGTTTTTATTTATTCTTTTTTTGTTATTATTGTAATAAATTTTAACTTAAAAATGTCTTTTTTTCTCAAAAAACAAAAATAATAAGTAAATAATTAATATATATTAGATGTTTCAATGATGTTTTTGTAGATTAAACAATTACCGAAATTTACCGGGAAACCGGTAAATTAAGAAAAAAAAATACCGAAACCGGTAAATGAAATTTTCGGTAAATTTGGATTCCCTAGTTTGGGACTTATCCACATAAACTTTAAATTTTTAAAAAACCCCATAAGATAAAGTCTGGTGCTGTCAAATTCGAAGATCTGGCTGGCGAAATTTTGCGAAATTAGTCTTCGTGGAAAAACCTCATGTAATAATTAAATTGTTGAACGGGCTCTGTGTGCTGTGGCTCCATCTTGCTGAAACTACATACCCTCTAGTCCTTGCTCTTCCATTTCAGGCACAAGAAAATTTCGAATCATGTCTTGGTATCGTTCGGCAGTGACAGTAACATCAACACCTTGGTCATTTTCAAAAAATAGGGACCAATGATGTTTCCAGCATATATACCACACCATACAGTTGTTTGAAGTTTGATGAATTAATTGAGATTTCCGTGTTCCTCAAAAACCGACTGTTCTGTTGAGGTGAAAATAGGCTTCATCGCTCATTATCAATTTAGACGAAAAATCTTCAATTTCACCAGACAGTCATAGCGTTGCATTACTGTACTACAACACTATCGCTCATCAGAGCCACATTTTCAGCGTTACAAAACTTCCGTTGTCTTCCAGAACGAGATCCGACTGCTGTGCCGTACTATCGAAAATTCGCATGTAAACGATAAATTATCGTTTACATGCGATTAGGATATTTTTGACTGGACGATTATGATATTTTTGACGCAATTTCCACTGAGTGGCAATAATGGAACGATTATTTTCAATAAATCTTGTGGCGTATATTTATTCATTATAAAATTGGGGCGTCTACACAGCACTATGATTAAAGTACAACTATGAGCTAAACATTACATAACCAGGATGGCGCGCAATTAAAATGGTAGCGAGACTTTTGCTCCACTCTGTATACCGTCGATTTCAATCTCTTGGTCCCGGATAGAAGCATAAAGATTAGAGCTTTAAACTACACAACTCTTCAAGATTCATCTTGAAACGCTTCATCACTTGCAATCCTCATGTTACCTTAGACTTGGTTGTGAATCTCGTCTATTTTGGTTCTCATAGGGTCCGCATACGATTATTGCTAGTTTCTAAAATCCATGTCACATAGGAGAAGTCCAAGTTATTCTAATGTTGAGAGTTATTCGAATCGCTAACACTATAATCGACGTGAATCTCACGCTGCACTACATGTATCGTACCCATTATTTTATCAAAGCTTTTACTGTTGTGACTGCTTCTTGATTGCCATTGGTCGTTTCTGGAAACGGTCCTGCTATGTCGTTAGCGATCTATTATATTAGTTTTCCCACGTTATATTCTCGAAAAACCCACCATACGGTTCATGTTATTGTTTTCCCTCTTTGCTTTCCGTCATTTTCGATTTTTGTAATACCAACTTCTGATTAACAATAAAATTTGTCAACCCGAGTTTACAGTACATTTTCCATCGTACCCTATATTTTGCCAATAGTCACTTTCAAAGCTTAAATAGTCTCAAGTACTTTGTTGCTTTCCTACAACTGGCGTCATTCTATTAAAACGAAATATCGGCCAAGTGTTCCTCTTCAAACTTAGGTAGTATAAATGTGAGTTAACTTGGTACGATAACGGACGCCATTGGCACTATGATGTCTAGGAATCAAAATCAATTCCTCACTAAACAATCACTGAATTTTTGTTTATTAGCTTTTATATTGTCATGTGTCCCAAATATGGGTTTGTTCAAATAATCACTTGGAAAATATGATTTATGGCTATAATCTTAAAGGTGTAGTGGTTAAAGCCGAACCCGTCCGATGGGGGCAGAAAATCCCACCATTTAATGACGAGTGATGGTTTCAAGGGACACATCTATGATCCATTGTTGTAGTGAAGGATTGATTGTTTGACCCATCTTCCATGTCCGTAGTATATCCCGAACTTATATACCTGAAGTTATTACACCTTAGCGAATCACGCAAGAGTTGGGTACCTTAGTACTCCCATTAAAGATGAAAAAGATAGACATAAAGGAATTCTCTTCTTCTTCCAAATGGAAAACCAGACTTTTCACGAAGCGAAAATTAGGTATATCGGAAATAGTTAAAATACTGATTTTCTGTCACAAGACATATGACATTAGAGCTGTGCGCGAATTAACTGTTAGTCCAAAAACAAACCAAAAGATTCCACATCCGTTAACTTGGTTTGTCTGAGAGAAAATGGTTTCTCATTTTCAATCAATAGTATCAACATGGTTGATACGTTACCATCCCTTCAGTTCGGTTCGAATCCCACCTATTTTAACTATCCTATATAGTTAAATGTACAGCACTGCATACAATAACCACTTACTGGCATATGCTATCAAGACTATACAGGTAATTTATGTGTTCAGACGTAGATTCTTGGTTACCTGTGACAAGGCCAATTGACCAAACCACAATGACTTAACATTCCGCAACTAAAAACTGATTACGAAAATGAATCTGGCGAAGAGTAGTGCCACGATCGGGTAACTTGTCACACAGATCGGGTCACTTATGTATTAGTGAGAAGCGTTAGTGACAACATGCCAAAAATGGCACGAACCGATTTTAACGTCCTACCGTACATCTACCCAATCACGATTCGCACCCTGTATCTTCCGTTCCAACCCCCATATCTTTACCACTGTACCATTTAATCGAGAATCTTAACCCTATTTACTAAGTAATTAACCTTCGCAAACAGTTGTTACCACACTTTTCTTAAAATCAACAAATCTTTCAAACTGTTTTCGTATTCTAACGTCGTATCTCTCTAGTATTTAATTGTGTTTGAGTGAAATTTTTGTCTGAGTGAAGTTGTTGTCTCTTCCACTTTGCTCCGAACTGAACCCTTCTCACAGACACACAATTGTCGATTGCAAAATACAAATATAAATTTTATTGCTTTTGTAATTTAAATATTGAGCTTAAGATACACTTTTACTTAATCCATTAGTCAAACAAAATCCGTACAAAAAAAGGAAAACATTATTAAATGGAAAAGTTTTGTTTAAATTTACTTTTCTTGGGAAATATTTTCATCATCATGTTTCTCTTCTTTCGATTTCATTTAATTTATCAAGAAAAAAAAAATTTTTTTTTATCTAAAACTCAATAATAATTGTGTATCTTTTTGAATATGTGTGTATACAGTTAAGATTTATATATTATTTTATTTTGTATATAGACTCAGTACTTCTTACCGTCTTTAACATCCCGCATGTAGGGTGATCAAATTAGAGGTTCACCACTTTAAGTATTTCAAAAAAACCGCAAAGTAATAAGGTGAGAGATATATCCTACAGTCGTGGTGGTTGGAGATTACTAAAGGACTCGTTTGCTCTTTGGGTGGGACATAAGACCGATGAATACCACCGCAGTAACCAGTACTTGTTGTATAGGAGGCGACTAAATCTGGTTGGGTCGCTGGACTGACGATCCGATCCATATAAACCTTGAGAGTTGAAAATATCAAGGAAACCAAAAACTCGGATCATAACAATTCGTCGTGACTGCATTCTTTCTGACGCAGTCAGGCTACAAAGGCGATTGGTTCTAATACTGTTTCATCGAAACTTGTTTTGGAAACGATAAGTGCCTTAAATCAACTAGGCAGGCTGAATAAAGTTAGACTTTACAGGATACCCAGTCACATGGGTATTAAAAGTACCGATTGGGTGCGACATCTACCTTTGTGGGACCTGAGCCCGCTTTAGTAGTGACGTCACTATCCGTTAAACAAGAATTTGACTATCACTTTGGAGATCTGCACCAAAAGAGATGCGATAATCTCATCTCTTGTCGTTTATCCAAAATTTTCTTTGTATTAGTAAACCAGCAAAGATTCCAGTCTTTCTTAAATTATGATAGACGCACTTTAAGGATCTTACTGGGCATTCTCATGAGAAATTACTCCCTTAATAGTCATATGCTTCGAATGAAAATTCGAAACACTTCTTTCTGCGAACAGTGTGGGGAAGGTGGGAGGAGGAACCTGTTGAGCACTTTTTGTGCCTCTGTTCTCCATACTCTTTCAATAGACTGCAATGTTTCGGCTCACAATTCCTTTTTGATGACCAATTGATGACCTCGAGGATACCGGATATCTTGGACTTCATTAGAGGGCAATTTTGGAGGGCAAAAAGGACCTGTCGGGTTTGGTGACCCTATTTCATGAAAGAGTACCGGCTGGAAATCGACGTTCTCCAAGAAAATCATGTTTCACACAGAGGAGATTCTCTCTTATATAGTTGGATATCTTATTGATTCCATCTTGTCTGATTGGATATCTTATTGAGCCACAGATAAAAACGGCTGTGTTGACCTTTTAAACAGTCGATGAACGAATGTGTAAGTGACACTTACTTAGTCTTCCGTGTACATGCTCCTACTGATGTATATGCCAATCCTGTAATTTGGATAATCTGATAGACTCTATAAATGAACACGGTGTCTGATTGGCGATTGATGACTTTAATGTTAGAACTGATAGAAAACAGACCAATTTATGTAATATCATTGGGCTGTTTTCCCGAAACGAATCTGCGACTGAAAATGGAGAAATAATAATGAAGCCAAATTTATGCTCAAAAACGAATTGACCAAGTGTTGATTTCAAAAGAGCGGGCTCGACGTTTCCAAGAAGTTAGATCCTATCGGTCGTCAACAAAATTCGTAGGTAGTGACCATTATGTGGTCATTGGAAAGCCACGACGAAAATTTTCGCTCAAATCAGAGAGGACAGAGAAATATACAACACGACTCTGCTATGTGAAGGTCTGATAAATGGAGAATCGCAACGATTTTTTTTTGTCAGAATGATTACCAGAATGATGAAGTGAACAGTATCTGAGAAGTATTGAAAAGCTCAGTTGTCGATGTCGCCCATCTAATTATGAATATAGTGAAAAATAAGCCTATTTTTTCGATGAGTGTGTCGTTTTGTTATTGATCAATTGGGAGGGGAGATGGTGCAGGTTTACTTAGTCGAACTTCTTTTTCAATCTTTGTCAACATGAATTTATGTTCGAAGTACAGAAAGTAACCCAAATTTCAAAAAGGACGAGAGCTTAAAATACGAGAATTATCGAGGTATAGCTCTCATTTGCACAGTATACAAGTTACTGTCGAATAAATTACCTTGTGGAGAAGTATTCTTTGGTGAAGGAAATCTTCAGTGACTACCAAGGAGTAGGCTATCGAAAACTTTTGCAATTAGTTCTGGTGTTTGACATGGAGATGTCTCTGATACTGTTTAATCTGATGTTGGAATATATTCTTCTTAACAACTCAACACAATCACTTATTCGAACAATCCAATCATATAAGTTTTGGAATATTTAGATGGTATCAACAGTATTCAGCTTCCATTAATCTTAAAATCAGAGGGTTCAGTAATGGTAACCACTCGTTTGCAGGAGTGATAAGATTCAAGTATCTTGGATATTCTATTGATCCAGCTTGCCGCTGGCAATCGGGATTTATATCCTTTCTGATAAGGTAAAACTGTACATAGTGTTGATCAAAGAATAGTTCTCATGTGTGGATGTGAGAGTTGGGCCTTGACGAACAAGCACGAGAGTTGGGTGCTTGCTTACATACGAGAGAAAAATTAAATGTAAGCGGGATGTTCATGGCACATACCAAGTTTTTTAATTCCTGATATCATGCATAAAGCCAAATGATAGCGAATATGCTGGCTAGGTTAGGTTCTGCGTGCTAATCCGTAGCCCAACGCAATCTTGTGTGAAAGAAGTGACTCACTTTTCGATAGGTGAAATGGTCACTGTTGGTGACGATGGCTGTACGGTATAGAGAGTGATCGAGTAACTTTTTATTGTTAACGTGCCTGTAACCGGACCATTGCTAACTGGCCTTTCATATACCCCGGTTTTGTTAGTTGGATGCAAAATGGGTGTACTGTTTTTTGGCAGATCTTGTTCCAATGAATCAACCAATTAACATCTAAGATGTTCAGATAAACCTGAGAACAAATTTTTGATAATATACAATACTGGCAATGGGACATTTCAGTCTAGTGGTTAAAGGTAATTTAATGTCTTTTTGAATGTACTATTTGAACTTAATCCCTGAACGTAATTATAATCTAGGTATTACCTGATGAACCGTTTCATAACTAGATAAAATAAGATCTCTATTCCTGATGACCAACAGTTTGATGTGATGACCAACGGTAGATATAGACAATGAAATACACGACATAACAATCACTCGCCTTGATCTGCAATGCACTGTCGTTTAGTTTCAAGCAGCTTCCTGCTACAAAATCATTTATTACATAAATTATTCAAACAATCTACCATCATTCATTGTGCTAATAAGAGACAACGAGACGATAATGGAAATATTTAACAAAAATCGAAAATTTGGATTCCTTACCAAAATGGGGGTGCGAGGGTGTAAGTAATATAAATTACGTAACAATATCAGCAAGAAAAGGGAAAAAATTTGATTTGATTTATTTATTCACTCTTCTTATTCTGAATGCTTCTTATTCTTCGATATTGTTTAAATTAAATCAAAATAATTGATTTATTAAAATTAGATTACGATAATATTTCAATATTTCTTATTTATTATTATTATTGTGATTTTTCCGATATTCGTTTGTTTCTTCTAAATTTGAATTTATAATTTATTGGCCATCGCAATCTTAAAAAAATACATTTTTTAATTCTTCATCTTGCAAACGTTTATTCCGGAGGTCCATGATGATTCATGATATAGACATAAGTCCACCTCCTTACTTGGCCGGTCAAATAGTTGATCCTATATCTGGTTTCAGATGGAGGAATAGTCTCTAGATTTTTTAAAGTTCGTTAAATCCTCTTATGGTGTAATAGGATTCTACCATCGTCACTGATTGGCATACACTCCAAAATAACTAGTCGAGTTTCGTTGTTCATGAACGAGGCATGCACATTGGAATGCAATGCGGCTCTCTTATTATGTTGCCTGGTTTTCCAGGAATGCCTTAGCTAAACAGAATTTTCAACATCATATGACTGTACATCAGCTTGAAGGTGTATAGGTTTTCATTACCTGAGACTTTACAAAATTGAAGTGACCGAATTGATGGGTGACGACGTTTAACTCTACTTTGGTCGATTGATGTTCACGGTTGATACGCCATTAATTTAATTCAAATTCCAGTTGTCTTCTGGAGTTTTCACTGTTGCGATATATGATTTACCTGTTCTTGGTTTCCATTTCACTGTAGGCGTCGGCTACACTATGATATTCAATATTAAAATCCTTTTCTTGCAACCTATAGTCATGTGATCCGATCCTTTTAAAGCCTGTTACCATTTCTCTTCTAGCATTATAGGTGAATTGTTTTATTCACCAAAGTTATGCAGAAATTTAGGAAATTTTCAGCGTGAGACATAAATTGATTTTTTTTTCGAACAGACCTTTTATCGGAAACCTCTAACTAACGAGGACCTTCTACGATTGAGCCCATTTATTTGTGAAATTTTTCATTCAAAGACCTATGACCGTCATCAATGAATAATTTTCGCTACGTTCATTCTTATCTCTTGCATGCAGGGTATTCACGGTTACTACATTTGGTTCGTCAAAAATAGAGAAACAGAGAGAACACAATCTTGGGGCATTTGACATAAATTCTGAGAAGGGAAGAGCGAGTAGTGTTTATTTGTATATATAATTGGAACACTCATATTACTCAAATTAATCACTGATGCCAGTACTGACTGATCAATATGTACTTGTCGCAGTGATTTATCAGACTGAGGTCTAACGAAATACATTCAAATGAGAGTACTAGTTTTATGAGCAAAAAGTGCTATTCAATTATATAACCACTCAAAATTCACTCCTGATTCTGCCTATTACTAAGGCATTTTTGGAGACTTATTCCACCTACAGCACGTTTGACAGATTATCGGATTTTGAGCAAAAAAATATGAAAGTCATCTGTAAGCAAAATACAGTTTGTCATTCAATACTCAGCTGTTGATTGGTAAACACGTTACTTTTTTAAATAGAAATTGTGCGCTGAATCTTATCACTAAAAATTTAGAAAAGTTTCCGGTTGTTGCAGCCTAGACATTTGCCAATCATTATGCCGCCATGTTAATATATGATAACTAATTAAAGCATTACCAGTTAGATGCAGCAAATATTTGAATAGCAGTAGAAGGTCACTAACTTGAATATCGGTTGAGATTAAAAATTATCACCATTTACTTGGTCTATTGCTAGAACCGTCCATCTTCATTCAGGCGATGACGAGTTTTGATAATTTTGATTAGAGACCTTTCGTCTGAGCCTTTCTGTCACAAGACTTGGGTCTATGTTCGCCGGTAGATTTCAATCTGTTAATAAAGCTAATTTGGGTTTCAAACCCCGAACGGTGGTGTAAATAAACATTTAATAACGCCCTAAAGGAGTGCAAAATTCATGAGTGACCCACCTTATAAGTCAGTACTATAAGCTGACATGTAGCAATCCAATGTGCAGATAGATCTACATAAATTAGACCTACAGCCATACGTCCCCGATCCGGCTATAATGACGTAAAGTAAGACGTAAATAAGTGAACCACGAAAGAGTTTATGGAGTGACTTGAACCTTAAAATAGATTGGAGACATTATAAACAAACAACTCTGGTGAATTAACTTATTTGTGTCACATCATTAACGGTGTCGGTCAATAAGACTATGTTTCATCGTTCACCAATAACGCTATTAGTTTTTTTCAACCAATTATCTCTCCGTTTAGGATCCCAGTATTACCTTTTATTTTACTCTATTGATTGTTTCTCGCGGCCAAAGCCAATAAGTTTTTG
Source organism: Tipula lateralis (assembly GCA_963932295.1). Taxonomy (NCBI): domain Eukaryota; kingdom Metazoa; phylum Arthropoda; class Insecta; order Diptera; family Tipulidae; genus Tipula; species Tipula lateralis. The sequence goes on from OZ010737.1 coordinate 123,866,566, forward strand.
TTTTAGAACGAATGTTTGTGTCTAATGAAAGTAACACGACGGCGGAGTAAGAAGTCTGGTAAAATTGTAACAGAGAGCACCACCTTTTCAAATTTCATATGTCAATACCATCTGTCACTAGGCAAAATTAAAATTTTCAGACAGATCTGTCCATTTGTTCAGTTTGACAACCTATTGTTTTTTTTGCAAACATGGAAAAAACTAAAGTGGTTGATGAAACATGGATCCATCACTATACATTGGAGACCAAATAATAGTCTAAACAGTAGATTTCTACTGTCAAATCTGCACTGAAAAAGGCTAATGCGGTTTTAACCGCAAACAAATTCATGGCCACAGTTTTTTAGGATATACGCGATGCAATCCGCATCGATTACTTTCAAAAGGAAGGAACAGTCAACGGTGAATATTACTGCAACTTATTGGAATGTTTCAACGTTTTGAAAAAAACGACCGCACTTGGCGAAGATTAAAGTTATCTTGCATCAACTCAATACACAGGTGCACACAAGTATGTCCATGTTGCCATGGATTTGTCATGGTTAAAACATACGCATCGAATGGCTTTCATTTCCGCCTTATTCATCAAACTTAGTCGCCCGCGACTTTTTTCTGTTTCCGAATAACCTCAATAAATGGCTCGGCGGAAAAAGGTTCGGCTCTAATGAGGAGATCATCCATGCAACAAACGCCTATTTTGAAGGATTTGAGGTTTCATTTTAAATAGCCTGCTATTTGGCCAGCTGTCAATTTTAAAGCTCTCAACTTCGATATTTGCCAAGTAAAAACTACGCCATTACTAAAAAACGTAGGGATTCACTACAGAAATGGTGAATACTTTACAGTCACAGTTTGCAAAACTAAATCACTTTTTGATCGTGCACCTTCTAGACCGACCATGTGAAATTGGTGGAAAAATTTGAGCTGCTGCGACATGTTAGTGATGAGAAGAATTGAAACCGTGTACGTCACACAAGTGAGAATGTAGCCCTTGTGTTGGAGAAAATCCAGATTTGTCGATTCCTCGTCTATCTTTGGAATTGGACATTCCACAAACGACATTACACCGTATTTATACATATTTTTAAGGTCTTAAGGCTTTTAAAGTTCAGTTAACACATGAACTCAAACCAGTTGATTACCATAATCGACGTATCTTCGCTGATATGGTTCATCAAATGCATCAAAATGATCCGGATTTTCATCGAAAAATCATCCTCAGTGATGAGGTCCATTTTCACCTTGGAGGTTACGTTAGAAAATTGTCGCATTTGAGGCTAAGAAAATCCAAGAATGATTGTTGAAAAGCCTCTCTGCTTCAACGTGTCGCTTTTTGGTGTGGTTTTCGAAAATTATGCTGGCGCAACTGTTACTGTAAATTGATTGTGGCCGGAATTGGAAGATATTGATTTGGACGACGGTTATTATAAGCAAGACAGCGCTAAATGCCACACAAGCAACGAAACAATCGCAATGTTGCAAAAAAGTTTCCTGATCGTGCTATCTCTCGAAGGAGTGATCACAATTGGCCATCGAGATCTTGTGACAGTACACCTTTAGATTTTTTTCTTTAGAGCCACATGATAGCTAAGGTCTATGACAATGCTCCACGATCGATTCAAAACCTTAAAGATTTACCTTAAAGATAATTGTTGATAAGTTGTCGAGGACATACAGCCGCAAATGTGCGAATAAGTCATGGAGATTTTATGAAAAGGATATGGTGGGTGCAAGCGTAGCCGTAGCTGATGTCGTTTTCAAATGTTAGTGGTATACATACCTTCCGCTGTACAAACAGTCATTGATTTATCTTAAAAAATATGCGTTTATCTGAAATAATAATCTATGGCTTAGAGGCCGTAAACGGCCCTTGCCGAGTCTCAAATGAAACCTTACGAACCAATATTAACGATTGGTGCACATTGTATGTGGTCAGTAATATACATCATCTGCAATGGTCGTATAGTACCCGTTCACGTATGTGGTATCTAGATACCACTCACGTGAACGGGTACCAAATTGGATTTTTTCACAATTCCCCTACTGCTATTACGTATAAAATCTCAGCCCAATAATTGTTTTTACACACAAACGCGTTTTACTGTCATCCGGTTGCATGCTAATTTTTTGATCAACGAATGGAACTCGAGGCCGCGGCGTGATGAGAAACTCTCTTAACCATTAAGCTACAACCGGCGACCAATTATTTTATTTATTACGTTTATTTTAAATATCAAAATGAAACCTCTTATTTGAAAATCTTTTACATAACGTATTCTCTTGGACATCTATCATTTTGACCGATCGATTATATATGTATGAACAAATGGATGCTGCAAAACTCTTATAATCGAAAAATATTTTAAAATTTTCAAAATAATTACGGATATCCTGTTTTAGAGTAAAATTCTATTTTTGAATTTTATTTTGCAGGTATATACTTCTTCGTCGGGAGGAGCTAAAAATAAATGAATAACGTTAAAATGTGACAAGACGAAAGATACGAAATGTTTATTTTGAGATTCTAAAACTAAGGAAAAAAAATCTTCTTCAAAAATAACAAACCACACTTAATCTTAACCTCACCTTTAATCTATTCACACCATACATCAATACATATTATTTTTCTGTAAATGTGTGTGTGTATATATATATGGCGGGTTGTGATGCTGAGCTGATGCCAATAAAAATATTTTCTTCGTTTTTCAACACTCGTCGAAGAGGAAAAATCTTTTTTTTTTGTTTTGTTTTTCAAATGTTCTTATATTTTATTATAGATGGTATTGATTGATGGTGATGATTAAAGGGGGGTCATTCGTCGAATCAATTATTATTTAGCTCCCAACAAAATCTAGTCTATGTATACGGATCCTAAAAATATCTGTGGGTTAGTTTTAATTAAACCGTGGTTTCCGGTCCATTTATAAACAAATTATTAGATGGAAAATATCGTGAAACTGTTAAATTTATTGATGGGTTGGTTTGGTTTGATGGTTCTGATATGTTATCTACGAAGAGAACACAAAGCTTTCGAACACAAACAATAGTTATTTGCATTTGAATGTTATCCCTGGATTTTATTGATTGCAACGGTAACAGCTGAAATTTGTGGGAGATTTAATTTATTTCGAAACTCAGCGATATGATATGATTCTGGCTAACAGGTATTCAGTGTTTTTCCACAACTTTGAGTTGGTAACACTGCTCTTGGCCTATTTAATAGTACTCTGAGTAATACGTTGGGATGACAAACTAGTTTTGACTGGTATATTTTGACCGTGATGAAAAAATCACGATGCAGATTTGCATTGCGTATACATACCAGGGTGTGTTCACCATTATTTGAAGTATACGTGACTGCATTCTTTCCAATTTTATTATGTTGGAAGCACACACAGATCTCCACAGCTGAACACCATATGTCCAGATGAGCTGAAGTATGATTTTGTTCTTCAAGACCTTACAGTCTAGACTTTACTTTGAGTGGTTCCGTGTTCTTCTCTAAATCCAAATTGATGATCCGAAATGATTTTTTTCTCGTTCAGAGTTGGCTTAAGTTTTTGCAAGAGCATTTTTTCGAACAGCTTTGAGAGAGTTGTTAGTAATATGATTGAGCGATATGAGTTAACTTTTGTTTCATTTTTGCCAGGTTTCGGAATCATTATGGTAATTGAAGTTTTTTCAGCTTTCTGGATAGTGACCTGTTTTCATTATAATATAGTGTTGAATATATTAGTTATTAATTTGATACATGAGTTCGGTAGATTTGACAGCATTTTTCCACTTATCAGATCATGTCCGGGTGCCTTTTTTACATCGATGTTGTCCTTGATGGTTTGTTTGACATTGCGCCACCTGTATTTGATTGGCTTACTTTCAGACGTATCTGCAAAATTCATTAGACTTTCTTAATTTCCAACGTTAGGTTTAAACACTTCGCTTACGTTTTTAGCAATTATATTAGCTTGCGCTACTTCTTGCCCAGCTTCTGTCAAAGAGCCGTATTGGAGGGAATGAGAGTGTTAGATAATGTTGAAGCTCTTCGTCATGTTCATTTAACAAAGCGCTTTTCAGGGTTTTAATCGCGTTTTTTAACCTTGATTAAAGGGTAAGTGACCTGTGGAGTTGCCATTGCCTGCGTACTAAGCATTTTATCAATAGTAGCTGGTGAATATCGGAGTAACGATCTTAAGCGGCTTGTTGTAGAATACTAGTTAATTGTTGAACCGCTAGGTCAATTTCTTAGTTTGTCTTTAGATGGCGTGTTAGAACTTGCGTGTTAAGAATTATTAATAGCAAAGAGTGCTCAGAAGACAAATCTTAGCACGTTTCGGTCTTTAATAATGTTCTAAAATTCCCTTTATATTCCGTTTAAAAAATTCCCTTTATATTTCGTTTAACCCAGTACGATAGATCGTACAGTTAGTACTTGTTTGAGCCCATCCAAAAACCTCTAGACTCGGTGACAAATTTGAAATTTGTGTTTTTGTGCAACTATGGTCGCTACTGTACTCTGTCCAGGGTCTCACATATTGATCATGCTATCTAGTAAATCGGTCGACACTGATTAACTGATAAATAAATTGTTTGGGCAGTTCTTAGTATGTTCAAGTGGAAATCGATTTGATTGATTGGTGGCCAAATGTGGAAATTGAGTGTATTCTAAGGTGCAACACACTATAGCAGTAGTTTTGCTAGACAAAAGTTAAATACACAAAATTTGGCGCCAGCTTAGCTCTATGAGCAGGTTGACTCTATAGGGGAGATAACTTGCTATGGAAAGAAAGCTACCACTTGAACGACTTACACAAATTGAACGGAGTTGAGAGGCCAATTAATGTGGAGAAGGAAGGTCATAATTTATGTATAAAAAACTTATAAATAAGCCAAAAATAAACGTTTTTTAATATTTTTTATGATAATAATAAAAATGTTTAGAAAGTAACTAGTCAGTTTTGACTAGCGCAGCGATTCGGACTATAAATAATTAAGCACTCCTATGTTTAGCGTTGTTTTGATTTATTTTGCATTCTGCGGACTATGCTTGTAACTCAAACGGGTTTAGTTTTGTTAATCTTCTTGTAATACCCTCTTGATGAAGTAGTTTTACAGCTTTAATGTAAGGATATAGATGTTTTTGAGCACACTTTTTTATGTCTCCTACGATTGTGTCGATTCTTAAATCTCTATGAAGGTCAATATTACGAGTGTACTAAGGGGCGTTAATTATCATTCAGTGAACTTTATTTTGAAATCGTTGAACTGATTGCTAGTTTAGATGCATCCAAATAGTTGAATATCATATCTTCAGACCGGCTTGAGAACTTGTTTATAAAGCATAAGTTTATTATGAATGGATACCTGACTGTACATTTTTCTATATTTTAATTGGAGCTCTTCTGTTTTGCATCAAGATTCATACCAAGGTATATATTGCTTGATTTGCATGTGTCACAGGAATATTATTGAGAGTCACAGGTAGTGGTTATATTGATCTATTAGTGAAATTCGTCTGCGGTAAGTCGTTTTTAAACAGTTCAAAAAATAATGGCACTAAGACACTTTCCTGCGGGACTCGAGCTTTACCTTCTTTTATGCTGGAGTAAACTTCTTCCTGCTTAACTCTAAAGTATCTCCCTTTCAAGTACGACTTTAACAGTTCGCAATACTCAAGTGGCAGAGTTTTCTTTAATTTGAATACTAGACCATCTAACCAGACTTTGTCAAAAGTCCAGAAATATGGCTGAACAGATCTTTTTTTTCCTCTAAGGATCTTTCTATTAAATCTGTTATTCTATGGATTTGCTCGATTGTGGAGTGTTTGTCTCTTAATCCAAACTGATAGGACGGAACGACTCCTGACTTTTCAATCTCAGGTTTAATTCGTTTTAGTAACAGGCTCTCAAACAGTTTTGAAATGATTGGTCTGTATGAGGTTTTTTCACTAGACGACTTACCCCATTTAGGTATCATTATTATTTCCGCAAATTGGCAAGAAATGGGACATAACAGAGTCTGAAGGAGGCATTTATTATTTCGGATAGTTTCCTAATAGCTTTATTAGGTAGTTGTTTAAGAATCCAGTTATCCAGTCGTATCCTGGTGATCTTTAGGTATCTATATGGTTCTTTATTTTTGCTTCACTTGTTCAGCATTAGTTTTTGGGATTTCCTGTCTCAAGATAGTTGTATGGTTTTCGATCAATATATCTTGTTGATTTCGTGTTGTTAAATTAGGCTCGAGATAATCCGCACAAATTCTGCTTTTTCCTCTTTGGTTTTAGCCAGGTAACTAGTATTTCTTCTTATTGGTAGGATGGTGTGTGCATAACTGCTCTTTTAAATTATTTGGTTGCGGTCCACAATGAGCGCCATCTTTATTGTACGAACCAAAAAAAAATATGAACAAGAAAGCAAAATAAAAAGAAATGATGACTCGCCGTTTTAGTTGTTGTTGGTCAAACCAAAGCGATCATGATTGAATAAAGCCTAAATGTTCAAAATAAGCTCAATTGGATTCATGCGTCTGGACTAAGAGCTGTACAAATCATTGTCTTGAGTTCACCCTTATCGATGCACTGCCGAGTGATTAGAGCTGTGCGACTCCGTGCATTATTATGCATCCATATGAAATCTTTCTCTTTATGTTATGCGTAGTTCTTCATGATACGAATCCAGGGACGAAAACATGATCTGATTTCTCTCAAGCGATGTTTCAGTCCACATCACGATGCACACCAATATTAGGTGTTTTTCGGCTCCGATTAGAGGTACCAGTTTCTAGATATCTTCTGGATTCTCTTGTGACAGCAGGTTTGCTCATGTTTAGCTAACGAGCGATATATAGTTAAAAGAGCACTTGTTATAATAAAGCGACAGCTTGCGGGGCATTTTCTATAGTATCATGATTTTTAGGAAACTACAAATGGAACCGGTAGAGATTTGTTCAGGTCAACGTCTGATAAGTGATTGATGGCAAAAATCGGCGAATTTTTTGTTCCATATATCCATATGGGTCTTTTATATTTGTTGTTCTATTTTCTGTCGGCCTTTGTTGTAGTTTTAATCGAATGACGTTACTCAGCCTTTGGATTATGTCAATTACGTTTTTTAGAATACACCTCAAGATGAACTCGTTGATTTTAATTCACTATGAGCTTCTTGGATGGAGCTTTACGTTTTATCACCTCTTGTGTAGCCAAACCTAATGTAAACCAAATTGCGGAAGACTATTTATATAGAGTTTATCCAACTTTATGGGGGATATTAACGGAAAACACATTCCCATTCAGTACCCTCCACACTACTGTGTTATTTTTTATATCTTTAATTTTCTGTTCGCACTAATATGTCATTGTACTACCGATAATTTCAGTTTTTTGTACAGCTGGCGTAAGTCCATCGCACAAAGATCTTATTTGTATAAGAGACTCGTCATACATATAACCACGGGAGTGGCTACTTTACTGTCGTTATTCAAGCTTACTATTTAATGTACTTATTATTGTTTTGATTCATCGTCCTCGATGGTAAAAGTTTTCTATTTACGGTAATTTCTCGCTTTCCGACTACCATTTATCACGAATATTCGAAATTTCTGTGTCCGAAAATATAGACTAGTCGAATATAGAAATCGCTTTTTACTTTGGAATCGCGTCTTGTCAACATAATCATCGTTTTCGTAAAATTTTGTATAGATCGTTTTTTCAGAAAGATACAGGGTGATTTGAGTATTTTTGTTCTTGTCATTTACCATACTAGCGGTCACTACAAGCTTAAAACAAAATCATTAAGCCTGATTTCCATTATTATGAATAAAATGTTGTCAGTATTTTTTACTGAAAAAACCAAAGCGAGAAAAAAAATCAAAAATACCACTAGAGTGACAGAGATCTTTTTTTCTTTTTTTATAGTGGAGATATTTTGACGCATGCGCAGCATAACCAACAAATTTCAATTTTTTTTTGTTTTTGAAAAAAAAAAGACAAAACACACTTTGAATGTACAACAATAAATTTAAGAAAAATTAACTTAACATAATTATTCATTATTTAAATTATTTTCACAATGAATTAAGATGAATGACACTAAAAGAAATGTTAAAATTAACAATTGACCATAAAATAACTACTATAAAATGCTTCATAATGACGTCATACAAACGATTTCTCATATACAGTTTTCCTATAAAATATTTCTCCAGTACTGAATGAAAATACTTTTCTTGATATATTTTGTCAGTACTGCAATAATAATTTTCTCAGCAACCATAAAAATTTATTCAGTACTGAATAAATTTTTTATACTTTAAATGTTTTTTTATTTCTCTCGCACTTTAAGAAAAATTATATTTTGTATCCCGCCTTGACTATTTTGTCAGTATTTTTGCATAATGGAAATTAAGGGATTGTCTTGTTTTTAATAAAAAAAAAACAAAAGATGGCGCCGGATAGGTTATGAGTGTCATTTTGACAGTGTCACGTGATCTATACTTAAAGTTTTTCCCATTAATATTTTGACCATCTGTTATTTTGATCGGTGGAGTGAATGAACACGCTCATCTATGATAAATACATCTATGATTGCTGAATTCATAAACCGACCCATATTCCATGTCATTACTGTGTGTTGGCATTGTGCTTTGTAATGTGCAGATAGATCTACGTAAAGCGGACCGATTTACCTATAATGGCGTAGAGTATAGGACGTAACTAAGTGAACCGCGAAAGAGTTGGGATTGTCTTGAGTCCCAAAAATTTCAAAGATTAAAAACCAACATTGTTGAGAGATTATATTCAATAAGGCGTCTTATTAAATGTATATGTGGTGTTACAGTTTTAATCGAACGTTTTCAATGACAATCTATTGTGGAAATAACTTTTGTGAGGTGTGACAGATCTTCCGCGAAAAAAACATCGACGATGATCAGCTTTGATAGTTGTCATTCTTAGTTAATGATCAAAGAATAGCAGGGTATACCACTTAATGATGCATTATACATAGCCAATGAATACAAAGGAATAGTTTCGTTGATACTGAAAAGACATTTGGAACTGCATTAATGCTAGAAAATGGAGAATGCCTACAACATTAAGCACTCAAACGGCGATTGAATTTGAATCAGATAATTCTACTTGTAACATCAGTAGAAATTCGTAAAGTTGAAATGAATGTACCATAACACATAAACGTGTGCTTCATCGTACTGTGGGTGATTTCAGACGCAATACTGTGTTCAGTTCTTTTATCAATCGTTATTCCAAGCTCAATATCCGCATGTGAACTGAACATTTGCCTGAAATCGTGGAGCCTCTTTGGAAACATGTTATATAAATAACACTGCAAGATATTGTGCCCCACATTTTGTTCTAAACGAAGAGGAAAATGTTCTCTTGATCCCGGTAACAAATCATTAATAATTATTGTAAAATTTAATCTCCGGGAAGATAACCGAATTGAAACTCTGCCCTTACTAGAATGCAGTTCGATCGACACTCTATATAATGGCTAATTAACTTCTATAATACTGCTTGGACACTTGTAGTTGTTTCCTGATTATGAATTCGGTATATCTCCGGAGATATACTGAAAAATAGACCATTACCATCTTGTTCATATTTGCTCTTACTTTCATTTGTTGCAAATGCTTCAGTAATATCCATATACAAGTCTCTTAAAAGATCTCCCAACATTGTATTGTTGCTGTGTTTCATAGTTTCGGCAAAATTCTGCCACTGTCTGTGCCTACATGTTGACCTGCCGAATCTTGTGCTCGTATTTAAGTTATACCGTTGCTGATTTTCTAGTTGACCTCTGCCAGAGTCTAGCCGTTTCTCTAATGAATTCTTCCAACATTTTGGCTTATGTGCTATAATAGTTGGTCAGTCTTTATGCAGTTCTGTGTTCGCCTTCATAAATTTAATTACTATCGCCTAGTTCGAATCATCAGCAACATTTGTATGGGTCTAATCCTTCTTGATTTTAAATCTCGTATAGACAAATGTTTCACCAACAATTCTCTTCTTGTCACATGATAATTGCGTTCTGTCATTGATAATATTTTCGGCTAATACGCAATATCTCTTGCGGCAAAAGTGCTCCCAGGTATCGAAAATTAATCATTTTTTAGAAATCCGGTTTGGAACAATGCAGTTGTCATAACTGACTCTTGTTTATCACTCAAATGGATTGACTTGGCGTTTTACGTTACCATATTGTCCTTGAAACGTTGTATATTCTTAAATTGTTCGGTCTTATCAACAGCTGGGATTGATCTTGCTGCTACTGTTCTTTACACCATACACTAAGCGAGGCTGTCTTTTGAAATCGGCGTTAGAAGATATAGAATGGAGTCGTTCCATCGAACATTAGTGGCTCTAATTTAATTAATCTTATTGGTCTGGCAATTTGCCTTGATCTGTTTTCAATTTTAAAAATCTTTGATATGTTGCATCTGACTGCTTATTTATTTCGAATTTTATTTTCATTTTAACGGTTCCCACTTTTGCAATAAATGTACTAGCAGTTTCTAGAAATTGATCGTTCACATCGGCCTTTTGATTTTACTGTAACTGTTCCCGTGGTTCAAATCGTTGTATAATTAGCACTGAACCAGTTCTCATACTCTCTAATTGTTTTGTTCGCATTTTTCAGTTCACCATTTGCTATTAACTGAAAATCCAAAACTAAGATCCAATTTGTGTTGAACATCTATGCCTTGTAATGTGCCAGCTAGACACGAAATAAGGGTTGGTTTAAGAGTTTGATCTCCCTCGGGACTCAAACACGGTGGATTCCGACACAAACGCTGCATCTTTAACTACTACAGCCGAGGCAGGTGGAGATGAAGACACCACATGTTCATTAACATCACGAATCGTATGCTTGGGCCCTGTTATGAAGTGTAGAGCCAAAAACAAGACTTTGTCTAGAGTATCATGTCTTCATTTCAGTTTATAAGTCAATTAACTAAAACTTTTTTAAAACTTAAACTTATTCACCATAAACTAATATCTGTCATTTCTCTTTTATGATTTCAGGTACGTAATTAACTATTTTTGATACCGTTAACAAATAAAACTGTAAGTATACAAATACACAAACGTTTGCTTTCAGCATAATATGTTCATTTTATGAAAGGGTTGTTCTGGGGATGTTCATATACATACATGAACATAAAAAGCATATCGTCTGTATTATGATAAGTGGTGAAGGTATTATTTATGTATAGTTCGTTGTGAATACATAGTATATAGGGTACATACTTATTATGTATTTGATTTTGTGTACGACATCCTTTTTGCATAAAACCTACCTAGAAACATGATCCAAAAAACCACTTACTATCCAATTTAAAAATTGTTTGCCCCTTTTTTTATAGTTCTCCGGTTCGGAATCGTCTTATAAATAATAATTTTGTGAATTTATCATTTATCAATAATATTTTGTTTGTGTGTGTGTGTGTGTGGGAAAGCACATATTCTAAATTGAAGGGTCGATCAAAAACGAGTGTGGGCTGCTCTTCTTCATATATAGAGTGACCAGATCGATATTTTGAATAACGTGAGTCCTAGATTTTTGAAAATGTATAAAACTTAATTGCTTTAAATTTAATCAAGATTTTATAAATCCACTGTAGAGGTACACCCAAAATGAGATAAGAAGTACCTTCGTGTTTATAGGATAGGTAAATCTGTCCGTCGAGGATTTATAGTACGTATGATGAATTCGAGAACGTACGGCTATAGGTCCGATTTACATAGAACCATCTGCGCATTGCATAGCTCCATGCCAGCCTATAGTACTGCTACTGACATTGAAGATGGGTCGGTCAATGAGTTCTGTACTCCAACAGGGGGGCCAAAGATGTGTTCATTCACACCACCGATCGTAATTAGATGGTGACCCTTTTGCATCCTGCCCCTATCGGGACTTGAACCCGGTACCTCCCGCTCCCACTGCCACAGTTTTAACCACTAAGCCATCTGGGTGGTTTGTATACTTTTGATGTATAAGTATTCTTAGTACAACCCCAAAGCTGAATGCCATATAGTCAAATCGGCTTTTGTACCTGATTGTAAATCAGTATTTTGTATTTTGATCTCCATCCAATGAGCCTGTTCAACCGTCTATATTTTAGATCAAGCTCTTTTATTTTCTTCTTCACTTGCTCTTCCCATACCCAAATATTAAGCAGAGTTCTCGTACGGCACCATGACACCGTTTAAGCTGTTTGTCCGCGGATTAACGAATAATTTATTTGTAAAGTTGACATGGGCAGATTTTCATTCATGAAGTTTGATTTTCCATCGCTTGGCCCATTTGGCACTGGCGAATTTTATCACTTGCACATTGATTCGCCGCCTCTTTCACAGTTTGCTCTGACTATAGCGGTGTTGTCATTTATGCTTACGGGATCGGACTGTGGTACGAGGGTTGCCTTTTATATTTCGAGATTTGGCAACCCTGGTGTTGCAATCTGGCAACTGACAGCTTTATGATAAAGTTAGAAGTTTTTGAGGTTATACGCACTCAGAACGTTTTGAGCGCTATTTGTGTTGTTTTCGAGCTTTTCTTGAGCCTTTTTTGAGCGATTGACAAATTGTGTGGGATCCAACTCGAATTTTTTTTGACAGTTAAATGTTCATGCAATATTGAGTGTATGCTGGTCCCACTAATGCCTAAGGTTGTCTCTATCTCACGATAGGTCACATGACGATCTTGCAATATCAGTTCGCGCACAGCATCAATGTTTTTCGGAACAACAACTGATTTTGGACGACCTTCACGAAATTCTTTGAGTGAACTCCGACCACGATTGAATTCACCATACCATCGATAAACACTGGTCCTTGATAGAGCTTCATCGCCAAAAGTTGAATTAAGTTCATTCATGCACTGCTGCTGAGTTAATCCACGTCGAAAGTTGTAAAAAATAATCGCACGAAAATGTTCACGATTTAATTCCATTCTTGGGGGCAGATGAATCTTTTAATTTACTGTAAACAACACAAATAGCTCTCGTATGTCAAAACGTTCTGAGCACGTATAACCTCAAAAACTTCTAACTTTACGATAGAGCTGCCAGTTGACAGATTGCAACACCAGGGTTGCCAAATTCCGAAATATAAAAGGCAACCTATGTATTTTACTTTTATATAGTAGGTATAGGATTGGGCCCAGAACGCTGCCTTGTGAGACTCCTGCCATTACCTCTGTCAGTCCAGAATAATCATAGTCTTGTCTTATTCTAAAAAACCTTTTAGATAAATGATCTCAAAAGATCAACACATGCTCCCGGAAGCATAACATTTAGTTTCTGTAATAAACTTTCATGCCATACCTTGCTCATCTGCTGAGGCTCGTTAGTTTTAGCTAACTTATCTACAGAGATACTTCGTGGCCTAATATAGGAGATCTCATCATTAACTTATCTATTCTAAATGTATTTTTCTCATAAAGTTGTCTGAGCCGATGGTGTTAACATTTTTGTTTGGTCTTGTTTGACCCTCCTGAGAAGATGGAATTTCCTGCAATTTAGGTCTGCCACCTGAGATATTACTTCCTATTGTTGTTTTCATTGTTGGTTTATTTTAAGGGTGTCCTTCCCATTGCCGTTTTAGTCTACGACCAAATACTGCCAACATATTCGGTGCAGAAGCAGACTAAGAAGTCGCTCATTAGACACGCTTCGTCAGCTAGATGTTTAATACGCCTACAGTTCACTATGTTTCTATAGCTATCCTGACCATTAAGCTATAATCGCTGTCCAGGGTGTACCGCGAGGGTATAATTTTCCTCTTCAAGGATGTGATAGTCAGGTTTTTTAATGAATGTACCATATTATTTTATACTCGGTAGCAACCTCTCTGAATAAATGTAAATTCTATTCTGTATAGAATTGTGTTTCTCTTTTTAATTTCTTAGCCTTAATTCCTTAGTTCTACAACAGCCTCATTAAAATAACAAATACTTCTAGCTCAATGTATGGTTAAACTAACTGTATATATATGCTTGTTCCTCTCTCCAAGGTTCTCTCTTTTATACGACTAGTTTTTATCAACTGACAAACAAAACGTCAAGCTGCTCAACATTAGACCCGCGCATTGAGTGGTATACACAGGTTTTCAAAACTACATCTTTATGAATCTTAGACTTGTCAGTTTCACTTGCAAATAAGAGTGTGTATGAAAACAGCTCTGGATCTTTTTATCCACTCTGACCCAGTTTTACCTATCTGAGCACTTCAAAGCTTAATACCAATCTGTAGTTTTTGAACAGTGGCTCGGTTTATTTGTTTTGTATAACATCAGGAGACATAGTTGTGTTCATAACTCATCGTTTTTCTGTTCAGATTACCAAAATTGTAAAGGTTTCGCTCGATACTTTAGCTAAATCTCAGTACCAATCTAAGTATTTTAAATCAATCGGACATTATCGGTCACTTTCGATTGGAGCATTCGCGCAATGTCATTTGGTATAAGATGTTTATCTAAATGAGATATGCAGATTTTATATTTGTGCTGTGGGTTTATTGTCTGAATCAAGTATGACCAGCAAATATTAGACAAAATCAACACTCATTCAGATATTCCCACTTTGTTGGTAAATTACAATGAAGTCACACAGACAACATTTCGATTAGAAATTTAGAGCCCACCCTGCTATCGTATGGTATCGCCAAAGACTACTTTGACTAAGGGATCAAGAAATATGAATACTAAGTTTATAAAGGCAAGTGCTCTCGTAACTTGTTTGGTACAAAAAATAGAAGAATGGAGAAGTTGCGGATATTATCTCTCATTAAATAATTTAACCGTTAAATAACTCGAGGTCTTTACAAATTAACTTGCTGGTTTATGTAAATGAATCAAGATCTTGTCAGCAATAGCATTATGCAATCCAATTACCAATCTGATGATGTGAACAGTGTCTGGGAAGCATTGAAAACCTCGGTTGTCGATGCTGCCCAGCACACTCTCGGTATAGTGAAAACTAAGACCAAAATTGATTGGTTTGATGAGGAGAGTGTCGTCTTGCTGTTGAGCAACGCAATATAGCCCACAATGAACCGCAGACTCGGTTAACAATTGCAAGGAAAAACAAGGCAGTTCTTGCTAGGAGGACAGCTAAACGCATTTGTAGACTGAAGAAGCGAGAATGGTGAAAGGCTAAGGTCTTAAGAGTACAACAACTCAGCAATGAGCACAATTCACGTGGTTTCTTTAAAGGAATCACCGAATTGCACCATACCTTAAGATCTCGGTCAACTGCCATTCGGGACCAGGATGGAAACCTCTGTGTGAACGTCGATGCGGTACTCGATACATGGCGTGAACATTTTTCTGATCTACTTAATGTTCCACACGTATCACAAGCTGTGTGTGAATACCCTCAAATACAGACCGCGGAGATGTTCATTGAGGATCCATCCTATGAGGAATTCACAATGGCCATGCAGAGACTATAAAGAGAAATCGTTCACCAGGAGTTGATTGCATTAATTCAGAGCTCTTGATATTCGGAGGACTAACTTTGTGGAACTTTCTTTTCAACCTTATTCGATTGGTATGGCGAAATGAAGTTATGCTCAATGAATGGAAATTGCCCGCGGTATGCCCAATTTTCAAGAAGGGTGATCGCTTGAAATGTGAGAATTATCGCGGTATAGCTCTCCTTTGCACAGCATATAAGTTACTGTCATACATCATCTGAGGTAGAATTACTCCTCTGGCGGAGGAAATTGTCGGTGACTAACAAGGAGGATTCCGTCCAAATCGGTCAGTCACTGATCAATTTTTTTCGCTACGGATGATTCTTTCCAAATACTATACGAAACATCTCGCGATGTACACCAGGTATTCCTAGATTTCAAGCAAGCCTATGACTCGATCAATCGAGAGAGATTATGGTATGCGCTTGAATATTTAGGAATACCGAAAAAATATGTACATCTCTGTAAAATGACAGTAACGCAGTCACAATGCTGTGTTAAAGTTGAGAACAGGCTATCGAGAACTTTTGCAATCTATTCCGGCGTTCGACAAGGAGATGCACTGTCCCCGATACTCTTTAATCTCTGTTGGAATACATTCTTCGTAAAAGTGCAACACCTCAGGACAATATCTTATTCCGACAATTCAATCAACTTCTTGCGTTTATGCAGATGATATCTTTGTGATTGGATTAAATGGCAACGGAGTGAAAGAGATACTTGATCCACTGGAACAGTGTTCAGCTTCCGTTGGTCTCAAAATCAACGAGTCAAAAACCAAATATCTAATCTCTGGTTTTAGAGCAAGATGCAATTGATTTCAGTAGTGGTAACCACACGTTTGAAGGAGTAATGCGATTCAAGTATCTTGGTTACTTGATCACTCACGATAATAGCGTGGGGGAGGATATCAAGGTCCGTCTGTCCGCTGGCAATCGGGCCTTGTATCCTCTATGTCCACTGCTGAAATCAAAATATCTTACAAATGCGGATAAGCTGAAGCTGTACAGAGTGTTGATCAGACCCGTTGTCATGTATGGATGTGAGAGTTGGACCTTGACGGATGAGTACGAAAGATGGCTTCTAACATTCGAGAGAAGAATCATGCGTGTGATATATGGTCCAAAACGCGACGTCGATGGCACTTACCGAGTTCGTTTCAATCACGAGATCAGGAATTTAATGCAAATTCCTGATATCGTTCATGAAATCAAAGGAAGGCGAGTACGCTGGCTCGGTCACGTTCTGCGTGCTGATCCGAAGCGAATGATACAGCGAACCTTTAAGGGAGAACCGCCTTTCAGTAGGTGAAGAGGTCGCTGTCAGCGACGATGGCTCCACGGCGTAGAGAGCGATCTGGCATCTTCAAACTGTCGAAAGCGATGGAGTCAGATTGTTGACACGGTTTGGGCCAATGATCGCCTCTAAAAATTGCTAAAAAAAATGTAAATGAACATTTTAGTTTTAGCATTAACATTCGATAAGGTTCCTTTGCTTACGTGACAGTTGAAAACCAATTATACATGTTGAGTTGTTCGAGTTTCACACTTTGGGCTATATCCGTGATATTGCAGAATTAATAGGGATTGCTCTAGTCACAGATCAAAAGAGTCTCAATTCGATTCACAGTGTTTTCCCTATAGCAAAAAGATTTATTTACAGATGCTGCTTTAGTTACTAGTAGATTTGATGCCCTATCGAAATTCGGTTTAGATCTTAATGTTCAATTATATTGGAAGTTACTATATGGAAGCCAAACAGAATGTTTCAAAATTTCGCACCCGATATTCGATCGACTTAAAACTTGATGCGCTCGAGATTTGTAAAAGATCTTCATCGGATTCCATTCCGTTAATTTGGCAAATAAGAAGCATATATCGTGACATTTAACAAAAGGAATGCGGTGAATAGTTGTGTTGTAGTTATAGGGCGGTTTATAGCCCAGAAGCTAGCAATTGTTGAATATGTTTGGATCGAAAGTGTGGTAATTTTGTATGCTCATCGTATAACCCATATCATCGCTGTTGGCGACAGAATAGGTAAATGGAAACTATTGGATGTGACAAATTGTGACATGTTACGGGTATCTGTATAGTTTTTACCGTAGGTATGTTTTGAGGAAATCAAAAATTTGTTCGTCGGCTACCTAAGATGGATGACGATATCTTATATTGAAAATTCCAAATCTTTACCATAGAATCGATGAAAGAATGTCCCGTTCATGATATTATATTGATGTATAGCTCTAAGATCCTTTCTCAAACCATATGTGTAAAAAACAATTCAGAATTGAAACAAAAGCGTTTTCGACTAGCTGTGGTTCAGATAATGTTGGTTTATATCAAGGCATAAGGAAAATTGAGTATCTTCTAAAGCTTAAAAAATCACACAAATTGTTAGTTATATTCTCTACCAGCAATATGATATAGTAGCTGCTATAAGTTTGACCAAATATTCGCCGGATGGTAGAAAAGGTACAAAGTGTTATTCATTTACAGCAAAATCAGTAACTTCTTTCCTTCATTGAAAAAATAAATCTGGCACAAAACTGGATCGATCAATATGCAACCAATTGATATTCGGTCGACGAAATTAGATAAGTACGGTTATGAGAGTTGTTACCTGTCTAAAAAATTGTAAAGAAGACGATACTATACTCATCCTGCTTTGGACGACTTCTCGTCCCGCTTTTCCTAAATGATCTGTGACATCAGGTCAGGTATGAATTGAAAAGTTACATCAGGTACGCATTCTACTCGAGAAAAACGTAGTATGTGCCTAAACTAACCTACAGCATTTCCATCACGAGTTACATTGTTCCAGTTTGATTTAATAGCGGAAAATACCTTGCTTTTAATGGATGTCAAAGTTCTTACTATTTGCTTAACGCTTCATCACCTAGATGGAAAATCGACATTATATGTCCCATTATTTTCGATCACTAGAAAATTGTTTGAAACCCGCTTGAGTATAAAAGAGGTCGAGTTATGTTATTTCAAAAATGTTTTGAAAAAAAGATCTCGTAGAGGCCACGCTCCACCACAAAGTAAATATTTATTTCGAGTCAGCCGATAGCAATTGTACAACAATTTTCTTTACATTGAGATGATGTGCAATAATTTTCCATGTTCGAACAATTTCCAATTTATTTTACGTCGCATTTTCCGGTTAATATTTGTATTGTTGTTCAGTAAAAAAATCAAATACATTAAACGATTGAATCGGAATGTAAAGTAAAAAAACCAGAAAAACTTATCTCAAAGTATAAAAGAAAATATACGATTTTCTTTTATTTTTCAGAAATGTTAGTTTAAAGATTTTTCTTTTAGTGTGTTTGTTATGTAATGTTGTCGATGTTTGACTTTACATTTAAAACCGTGTGCATCCATATGTATTCGACAAGAAATCTTTTGATGACACGATTGAAATAGTTTTTCTGCTAATGCGATAAGTCGACATGAAGCAAAAACAACGACAAATCAGTATTCAATATCGATTAAGTGTATTGCATAGTTGAACAAATAGACGAGACGATAGTTTTACACTAGGTTGCGGTTATCAAACAAACTTTAGATAATTGTATTTGTAGACAAGTGTAGCGTCAGAATTTTAATGTATCGATTCCGGAAAACATACTGTATATTCTTATCCTTCAACCAACCTGGCTCTTTCCAAACTCCTCTGTTTGAACCCAACTGTTGTCAACGGTTTTTACGAAATTTTATTTTCCATTTCATTATTCAACGAAATTAACAAAACAGTTGGGGCTAAGCAGCTAAACATTAGTATTTTCTGGAGAGTTGAAAAGAAAAAATGTCAACAATAGAATCTGAATTGTAAATTTTGAAGGTTCAAAGGTATCTTTTCATTAGTATTAGCTCTTATTCCCATTAACCATATCAGAAACAGTTTTTTGTGGGGTGTCTACTCTAATAGGATGTCTACTAAACTAGACCAGCAGGTATTATATGAGCATTTTATTAGCAACGTATATTGTCCTTTAATGCGTCAATTGTCTCTGGCTTGTCGGTGTAACACTTATCTTTGAGGACACCCCACAAATAATAGTCCAACGGTGTCAAATCGCAGCTCCGAGGTGGCCAAACGACATCAGCTCTGCGGCTGATAGTGCGATCTTCAAAAACAGGGCGCAAAACATCGAGTGTAGCTTCAGCTGTGTGGCACGTAGCGCCGTTCTGTTGAAACCAAATGTTGCCAATATCCTCCTCTACAATTTTTGTGAACAAAAATTCGGCAAAACATGGCTCGATAACGATCGCCATTGACTGTAACGGCCACTCCTTGCTCATTTTCGAAGAAAAATGGCCCAATTATGCCTCTGGACCAAAATCCGCACCAAACAGTGACTCGTTTTGGGTGTACCGGCTTTTCAATGTATGCGTGCGGGTTTTCCGTACCCCAAATGCGACAATTTTGCTTGTTTACATACCCGCCAAGATCAAAATAAGCTTCATCTGAAAAGATGATTTTTTTGGCAAAATCGGCATCTTCTGTAAGTCGATCGCAGGCTCACTCAGCGAAGCGAAAACGCATTGGATGGTCAGTTGGCCTCAATTCCTGAACCAATTGGACTTTGTATGGCGTCATACCAAGGTCTTTATGCAAAATTCGTCTCAATGATGTCTCCGAAATGTTCAATTGTTGAGAACGACGGTGAATTGATGTTGATGGCGCATCACGCACACTTTCTGCCACAGTATCAATATTCTCGGGTGTACGCACTGTTTTTGGCTTTTCACGCTTTGGTTTATCGATGAGGATGCCAGTTTCTTTCACTTTTTTCACAAGATAACGAACATACGGAGCTGACGGTGCTTCTCTTCTTCCAAAATCCGTACGCAATTTTCGCACATTCTGCAACATTACCATGATTTTCAAAGTAATGTGGCAATATTTCCCAGTGTTGTTCAAACGTATACACAACCATATTCGTTCAGCGGAAGGATAAAACTAATTATCTGTCAAATCAGACATGAGCTAAGTGCTACCATTCACGAAATAAGAACTAGTTGAAAAAAAAACTTTAGATGGCGGACCCTTTATTTAGGAACTCGATATCGAACAATCGAACTAACGATTGAAAATTTCCCTTATTCGGTGATTCGTTCTCGAACATGATTTGAACGATTATGATCGAATTTATGTCCTTGTTAGTTTTGGTAGCGAACCCGTATAAAGAAGACACAAAATTAAAGAATGTAAGTAATTAAAAACCGAAGCAGATGCTTTATTATATATCCTCTCTACTACCATGCCTACCTTCTCGTGATTATTTGTGCTCCCTGTTAGCCTACGGTTAACAAAACAGACTCTAGGGTACAGCTGGGAAGTAAACTTATAGTAAATATAACTAACCGCTTCAGTCACACAAACTAAGGTGGCACTGCATACACAGATACCTAGTATGTAGTATGATCCCTCCGAATTAGGTGTATTTCGGGTTTTACTACATAGAATTCCCATGGTAATGCAGATATCTGTCATAAGTGACCGTATTTCTCGTGCTACTCATGTATAAGTTATTGCGACACAGGTAGAAGAGCAAACTAGTACATCCGGACAAGTTTTGAGAAATATATACAGCGGGAAAAGGTGAGGGCAAATTTGAAATGTTCAAGAGATCAAATAAGACAAGAATATCGCCGAAACGCCATATCTCGCTTCCATTGAAAGCTCCAAGTTGGGCGGAAATAAACGATGCTTTGAAGCAGTGGACATGGAATAAACGGAGCTTGTAGGAGTGAATGAGCAGATAGAAAAGGATGCCACAAATTATCATATCAAACTTAGTGTCAAGATTGAGGTTAGCAGGTGATGATGAGTAACGGCGTCAGTGGAAATGATTTTCTCACACAAAAGACGGTTCAGAGCCCAGTAGTAATACGGAAACAAGATCAATCTATACAAATAGACATCAGTTCAGAGCTAGAGGTAAAGGGGTCATCTACACACACATTACAGAGTGAAAGCCGTCTAAGTGCACTCAAGATACATAGCAGAATACAATCGGCGATGACGTCGAACGAAATCAAGGAAATTGTTGCAAAGAACTGGCCACAAACTATATATCGGGCGACTGTAACGAGCCGCACTAGCTTTTTACGACCCAGCACCTTAGTACGGGGAATTTTTATAGACCCACTTCAGATGCCTGGAAGGAACTGTGGATTTATTTCTAATATAACATTAAATAACAAGTTAAAGAAAATATCGTATATACCGGTAGTGGCCTATCAAGGACCCATCATCTGCATTTATTTGCACTTTAAAAAACAGTCATATACGAGTGAAACATTTAAGAAGAGCAGTAAATGGAATAACTGGCACAATTTCGTTTGTTGATACACAGTTAAGTTTACCAATCAACAGTTTATAATAGGCTTGACCATTATCACAAAATTTCCCTTCTTATCATTGGGCAGTGAACGTTTTTATTTTCGATCGTGTTACCAAACATAATTCATGTTCGAATCGAATTGATGATTCGAATCGAATAGCAATACGAATCGAATTCCCTGATAGACTTGCAGTTTATCGATTAAACATTGAAAGTTTGTTTTCGTTGGTGACGCGGTACAACCAAGGTATACGAACTAACCAAGGTTTGTTGATTTCGTTAGTTTGTGTGACAAGGAAGATACAACACCCATGCTTTTTAAAAGCTTTCAATACGCTCAGGTTGTCAAAAATTTTTAGTTCTTTATGTCCAAGTCGAAAGTGCTGGTTTATTCCAGAGTTGGCATACCGGAAAAAAATGGTAACGTTATTAATTTCGTTATACTTACGAATTAAATTTCGCTTTCGTTACGATTACTGGTTCGTAACTTTAAATGCAAATAATTTCGTCCGTTGTACTAGTATTATTTGGTACATAGAACTTAAATTTACATTGATTGATTAAAAGTTTGCTTAGTTAATTCGCTGTAGAAATGAAGGAGTTTTATTTAGAAACTAATTTAATATAATCAATCATGACCTTCACAAAACCTTGCGCCATGAATTTTTCGAATGATCCTGAAAATTTCAACTAAAACTGGGATGCTGGGAAGCATCGTTACTTTATCAAAGTTATTTAGCATCGCAGAAATTTGATTTGCTTGACTAATCGTGTACGTATTTAAATTATTTGCGGAATTGTTGAATTTCTGCTTCAGATATGAAATTAAAATATCTTCAGAAACCGAAGCTCTTCGCTAGATATATTATTCGCTGGAAAACGCAAATAACGGAAAATATATATATATCGTAACGTTACAAAGTAACGTTATTCCCAATTTTATTATTATAGTACCGGTACAAATAACGTTACTGGGAATAATTCTGGTTTTTCCGTTATTTCGTTCCGTTACAATCCCGGTATGCCAACACTGGTCCCGGTATGCCAACACTGGTTTATTCTAAACTACTGCTTGTAAAATGAAACAAAGAACATCGTTCAATATTGGGTTGTAGATAAATATCACCGAGACATAACTAAATGGCAAGAAGATTGTTTTACTTCAGAAATCGTCGAATAATATTTTCTTTTACTCCAATTGATGCATCAGCAAATATTGGTTCCCGAATTTGAACCAATAAAAATCGATAATCTGCATTCAATAATGCCATTAACATTTTATAGAAAATATTTGTTTTTTATCATTTTGGCGCCCAGACTTATCAAAGGTTAAAGTTGCGATCTAAAGCGATTAAAAAATTCCATTTTTAAGCTTTCGGTCTTTTGTTGAATTTGCCACTTCAGTTGGGTACTGAGATACATCTATGCATGTCGGAGTAACTTCGCAAGATATCACCTTTCACATTGCTTATATGTGTCTAGTTGGGACAACCACAATTCAACAGTTGATGCCCATCTCTGATCCTGAATTTTGGGAATTTCTCTTATTAAAGAATTTTTTTAATATAACACCCGAAGTTTGTTTCCTCCTTAAATAGGGATGAACCCGGTATTGATTTATTTGCAACATTTATATGTAGTAATGGTAAAATAGAATCTTATGATGCATGAAATATCTCGATATGTACTATACAGAAGAGAAATTTATGCATCACTACATTGATTGTTGCAGCAAAATGGAATAATTGAGAATCCATTCGATTTGTATACAAGCAGAGTTAAATTGCCGTATCAGACACGTATTGTTTTAACCAGTGAAGTGGTAAAGTGATTGAAGTGTAGTGAAGACTGGTAACATAGTCTCAACTAATGGCCAGCGGATAATCTTCCACATTTATTGAATCTGTCGAGTGAATAAATAAAGTTGTAAGTTTGACTAAATTCTGGTCTTTTGAATTTTAATCTGGGTATCTGCGTGGTCAATAGTCATGATACGAACCAGAAGAGAGTCGCACCAATATTTATTTTGATGAATATATAAATAAGCTCGTATGAGTATGCGATTCCCGTTCGCTGTTAATACTCGTAATAAGTCTATGTAGTTAGCTCGAATTTTCAGCCCGAATCATTATGCTTATCTTCAGGACATGATAATTTTACATTTTTTAAGTCAAATATATTGTAATTTAGAACAAAGAAATTTGTTTTCGGGCTAGGGCTACATTTAAACCGAGAAACCCATTATGATTCGAGATGAAAATTCGAGCTGACTTCATACTTTTAATTTAGCAGTGCTATGAACAACTTCAGCGAGAAAATCCTATCAGAGTGTTTTCCGAGTAGTTTTATCTTTTTGAGGATAATTCTATCTGTACCAGTATTTCAGTAACTAAGTCACACATCACGTATGCTGGGGCAGACCCGATAGTTATCCTAGAGAAATTTCCCTAATCGTAAATGTGGGTCATCGACCTACCATTTTGACATCCTCAAGGCAAGAAGTAACTGATATTACTCTTGCCTCACGGAGTCTTAGTGGAAAAGTCTCATCCTGGATGGTCTTAAATGACGTTACTGTCTCTGATCATCGCTACATCTCCTTCTCTCTAACAAGCGATAAACCTGAAATTAGAGAATTTAGAAACCCAAGAAACACGGATTGGGAACTTTACAGACTCCATCTCATCCAGTCACTTCTATCTTCAGTAATGAAAATCAGAAAGTGCAGGGGAATGGAAAGATCAGCTGACAAAGTTAAAGAAGCATCAATTAGCGCCTATGAGAAGAGCTGTCCTCTAGGTAAGCCTAAAAGAACTGGGACACCATGGTGGACTAGAAAATTGGGCAGACTGAGGAAACAGACAAGAACACTTGTAAAAAAAAGCCATGAAAACCGGTTCAACGGTAGATTGAGACTTGTACAAATCTTCACAAAGAGAGTACAAGAAATGTATCCGAAGTGAAAAAACATCGAAATGGAGATCTTTCTGTGAGGAGGTGGATAACCTTAGGCCAACAGATAAACTCAACAAAGTTCTCTGTGGGAACATGAGGGTCACTATCGGAACTCTAAAGAAACCTGATGGAACTCACATGAGAACAAATCATGAAGCTTTAGATGTACTAATGAAAACTCATTTTCCCGAAAGTGAGAATTCAAATGAAGTTGATGGATCACCAACTACCAAGTTTCAGAGATTGGAGCTGGGTGGCGAAGGTGGTGACAAAAGAAAGAATCCGATTGAGCATCGGTTCTTTCTCAAAATTTAAAACACCAGGTCCAGACGGGATATTCCTAGGTCTGCTACAGGAAGGACTATTTATCCTAGACCATCTTGAACATATCTTCAGAGTCAGTTGAGTTCTGGGGTACATTCCAAGACATTGGATAAAAGTAAGGGTAGTGTTCATCACAAAGGATGGAAAGCCTATATATGACCAGGAAAAAAGTTTTCGGCCTATCAGCCTGTCCTCTTTTCTACTTAAATGCTTAGAGCGATTGGTTGACAGGCATTTCAGGGATAATGCACTATCATTAAATCCCATATACGCCAAACAACACGCATACAATTAAAGCAGATCTGTTGAAACAGCACTCCATGCGTTCAAAGACTTGTTTGTCTTGGTATAGTAGGAGCTATGCACACCACTTCTTCTGCAGCTCTTGAGAAGGCTGTGGGTTTACTGCCACTTGATAAATACAAAATCCTGAGTTGGTAGGTACGTTACTGTTTTTCAGGTAGAAATTGCTGCAATTTAAAAAGCAGCACCCTTTGTCAAAGGGATAAATTGCAGAGATTGTCGTATCTGCATTTTTTCTGACAGCCAGGCTGCCCTAAAGGTGATTGGTTCCAATACTGTTTCATCGAAACTTGTTCTGGAAATGATAAGTGCCTTAAATCGACTAGATAGGCTGAATAAAGTTACACTTCACTGGATACCCATTGTCACATGGGTATCGAAGGGAATATATTGCCCAATAAATTGGCCCGATTGGGTGCAACATCCACCTTTGAAAATCTCATCTTTTGTCATTTATCCAAAATCTTTTTTTGATCAGTAAACCAGCAAAGATCCCAGTCTTTCTTAAAATATGATAGACGCACTTTAAGGATCTTCCTGGGCATTCTCACGGAGCACTGCTCCTTGAAAAGTCATATGTTTCGAATGAAAATTCGAAACACCTCATACTGCGAACAGTGTGGAGACGGGGAGAAAGAAACTGTTGAGCACTTTTTGTGCTTCTGTTCTTCTTACTCTTCCCATAGACTGCACTGTTTCGGCTCATAATTTCTATTTGAGGATCAATTGACGACCTTGAGGATACCAGATATCTTGGACTTCATTAGGAGAACAGACAGATTCTGGGACTGAGAGTATACGCCTGGGAAGGGATGTCACAATGGGCCAATTGAGTCTGAGTGACTGGGGAAAAAACTGCTACACGATTAAGCCTATTTTATACATTAGAATTCGTTTGGTATTCTACAGTTATGTTACTAATTGAGTGGTGTAGGTGGTTTTTTTCCAGTTCAGTTGCTTTATATAAATTTCTAAAATTTATATCCACTGTCTGCAATATTTCGTCCTGCAACCATATTTGGAGGAATTTTTTCATTTGGTAAAAATTGGATAAATCAAAGACAAAACTCCCAACTAAATATGTCCAGTAGTAGATTGTCATGTGGTCGGCATACCACAATTTTGTATCGCGTTCCAAATCTAGGTCACACAAGCAAAAAACATCAATCACTTTGAATTCTGTGTAATTTTAAACTTTGGAAATAAATTTAAATTTTCCAACTTTATAGTTTCGTATAGAAACCTTTTTTTTGAGGTTATGTGTGTGTGTGTGTCGTATCCAAATTTCAAACTACATATGATACGACACCCCGTTTATACATATTCGTATGTTATGAAAAGACATATAAATTAGGTTATAAGTTATACATAAATTATATATACATATATTGTGTTCGTATGGGTGTGTGTGTGTAGTTTAAATAAATTATAATTACAGGAAATAGTTTCTAAATAAAATAGATTTTAATGGCATTAATAACTTTTATTATTAGTTTATACATATGTTATAATTTATATTTATTTACATGAAGCACAAAAAAAATTCTTATGTTGATTGACATAGAGCTTTTAAATTAAGCTTTTTCGTAATACATTCTGAAATTTTATTTGCGCTCAAGTAATTATAAGCTTCCTGTCAAAATTCTTAGAATTTTAATCTAATTTAGTTTTAATTAAAAGTTTTTTGAAAACTATTTGCTTGTTTATTTCGTTGAAAAGCTTGCTGTTTACTCACAGATGCCGTCATTCTGTATTTATGATCTGTCAGCAGAACAAATTCATAATTCTTGTAGTTTTAGTAGACGGACGTGGTTCAACGACGGTCTTAGACTGACATGACTACGGTAAACCATATAGATGTAAAACTTGAACGAATGATCTTGAGTAGAACTACCATCTGTTGTACAATTTGATGCTTTACAATTTATTTGGACTAAATATTGAATACAACATCAATAAAGGCGTCTTACTTGGAATACAACATCAATAAAGAAGCATCTCGGGTGGTATAGCGATGATTTTGGCACAAATGTTTATCTTAAGTTCGTCAATAGTCTAAGGCTTGATGGCGTACACTTTGCTTTTTAAAATAAACCCACAAAAAGTAGTCCGGAGCGGTCAAATCTAGATATCTTCTTGCATACACTGATTTGTTTGATTTGCCATGTGGCATTGCACAACATCTTGTTGAAATCAGTAATCGTTAAGGTATAACTTCCACCAATAACGATTTACATTGACTGTTTCGTTTTATCTAAAAAGTATGGTCCAATGATGGTTTTGGCGCAAACGTCAGTCCAACGTTTCACTTTTTGATTAACCATTCGAGCAATCATTTGAACGTCAACCATTCGAGTGACTGTTTAGCCATATTTCAAGCGATGTGGTCCTCTGTTGGTAATATTGTTGATCTTAATAGCACTTATACGGAATAAAATGAAATCATCCTTTAAAAGTTGACAATCTTTCACGATAGGTCCTGCTCGTCAAAATGCGACACCAAGCGACGAATAGTGTTGTCAGAATAAGCCTGTTGGCCACGATATACACGTTTAATTAAAACAAATGAACATATTTTCAATGTACAGCATCACTATTATAACACGTTATTTCGAAGTGAAAGCGATCGATCATTAAAATGTTCTAAATTGACATTCCAAAACATGTCTAATCATTGGGTCACAAATGTCTAATTTATTCAATGTTTACATATCTATCTTCAGCAAGAATTCATCGACTTCAAAGTGCTTTATTGTCCACAATTCAACTATGTCTATGAGAATTTTCTTGTGATATTTAAACGCAGTGTTTTTTCGAAATGTTGTCAAGACTATCGTTCATCGAACTAGGTGAGTATTTACATACAACCCAAGCATCGTCTTAATAAAATGCAAAGCTATTTAGATTCCTTGTATAGTACAAATCAATAGATAGTAGGCAAAATAGTAGGCATATATAGGGCAATAAAAGATTTTTGTTCGAAATCTTAACAAAGGGATTATTAAGGTTTCGTACGACACCCGAAACCTTTTATTGCACCCTATATACAGAAATGCCTACTATTTTGCTTACTAGCAGCATAAAACACTGTTAGATCAACATTAAACGATAAAAAATTTCAGTCACTCTTCAAAGTTGAATTTGATCGTCGTGCTACTAGGTAAGGTTCGGTTTTCAGCGTTCATGATCTACTATTTCCTTAGATTGTGACTAGGACGAATAGTCCAGTGACTTTGAGATAAACCGCCCAGGTGGCGCATTGGTTAAAGCTGCGGGAGGTACCGGGTTCGAATCTCGATAGGAGCAGGATGCAAAAGGAATTTTTCACGATCTGTGGTGTAAGGAAACACAACTATGACCCCTATTGGAGTGCAGAGGTCATGGGCCGACCCATCTTCCAAGACAGCACTATAGGCTGGCATGGAGCTATGCAACGTGCAGATGCACATCCTCAAGTTGGCTGTAATGGCGTAAAAGTAAGGACGTAAATAAGCGAACTGCGAACAAGTAGGGAGTGCCTTGGGCCCCAAAACAGATTAGAGATTAGATAATAAAAAAAAAAGACTTCAGATAGATAAGTTTACCATCAATAAGAGTTTGATCTAAATTTGAAACAGTTGCTCAACCTTTTTTAAAACAAGAACCCACCACAGTGTCGAAATGCTGCGTTGCTTACGATTTTATCATATCAAATAACTTCACAAAAAGTAGTCCGGAGTGGTCAAATCTGGAGATCTTCTTGCTTAAACTGAATTGTTTGTTTTGAAGTGTAGGATCGCACACCTTCTTGTTGAAACCAGTAATCATTTAGGTATAACATCCACCGATAACGTTTCCATTGACTGTTTTATTTGCAAAAGAATGGCCCAGTGGTTTTGGCGGAAACGCCGGTCCAATCAGATCACAATTCGAGTAACTGGTTAGTCATATTTCAAGTGACGTGAACCGTTTGTCGGCAAAATTCTTCGTGTTAATTGCACTTTATACAGAAACAAATGCAAATCATGTTTCAAAATTCTCTCTGACTGCTTTAGCCAGCTCATTGGCACGTTTTGGTTGTTGATGAACGCAATTGCAAAGATACCAAACGGCGAATTGTGTTGTGAAACGATGCGGGTTGGCCACGATATTTACGATCTCAAGCATTAAAATGAATTCTACAATTTTTTTCGGAAGCTTAAAATTAATTTAACCAGTTTAAAACTGGGAAGCTGTTCAACATTTTGGTAAGAAACTTGAATCGTTTTCGTATGTTGAAAACAATGGTCGCGCACTATTATATTATCACAGGTATATTTTGTGTGTTGCCTAATTTGTGTTTGTGCCCTCTTTCACTCAGACTCAATTGACTCATTGTGACATCTTCTCGACGTGCGGCTATAAGTCCGATTTACGGTGAATCATCTGCACAATACATGGCCCATGTCAGCATATAATACTGACATGGAAGATGGGTTGACCCATAGATTCTAGACTCAACAGGGGGTCGCAGATGTGTTCATTTACACCACCATTCCTTATCATAAAAATCGTATTTTGCGTCAGGATTAAACATACAACCCAAGCATGGTTTTACTAAAATACAAAACAATTTTGATTCTTTTTATAGTACAAATCAATAAATAGTAGGAAAAATAGTAGGCATTTGTGTATATAGGAAAGGTTCTGGGCTTTGGCCTTAACAAAGTCATAATTAAGGTTTTGTACAAAACCCGGAACCGTTGATTGCACCCTTTATACAAAAATGCCTACTATTTTGCCTACTAACAGCATAAAACATACTGTTAGAACAACTTCAGTCAATCTTTAAAGAAGTTGAGCACAACGATCAAGTGCTACTAGGTATGGTTCGGTTTTCAGCGTTCGTGATCTACTATCTCCATAGATTTTGACTAGGACGAATAGTCTAGTGAATTGAGATAGATGAGCTTAACAGCAATAAGAGTTTGTTTCAAATTTGGAACCGTTGTCCAACCTTTTTTAAAACCAGAACCCACCGCAGTGTCAAAATGCTGCATTGCTTACGATTCTATCATATCAAAAAGTTTGATGATGTAGGTCGAAAAGAGGCTGCGAGAGTGTCAATTTTAAATCTGCTACTGACGTTTTAGCAGCAATAGGTGTCGATTTTGAACATGTCGACCAGCTTGACGGTAAAATTTTCTCGTTTGTGAACCATTCAGAGAGTATTCTCGAGACGTTTCGCGTAACTACGTCGTCGAAAAAACGATAAAATTGCTATTTCCAATAGTTAAAAACTCTTTGAATTGAATCAGTGGTTGATAAATATGCCACAATAAACTACGAAACCAATTAAAGTACGATTTGGAAAAGTAACGATACAACACTGTTGCAATACGATTCAGCTCACGTCAAATCGAAATTTAATCGATTAGCTGTCATATAAATTCACAACATTTATTACATAAATCGTATAGAAGAATACATAAATGTATAGTTAAATCGTTTGTCGGACACCCACATCCGTAATATATTGGAATAGTTCATATACCGTCAAAGTAGCAAGGAACTTCTATTTATTACTACAATGTGGATTAGCAAGAATTAGTATCATTTGACCTAGAACTTGGTAATTACCAACAAATTCAATGGTTTTGATATGGTTTAAGGCCATGGCAAAGAGAATAAATATAAAGAGGAATATCTTATATGAACCGCGATGGCAAACGAAATAGGATAAACATATATTTTGTATTTCGTTTTCTCTTTCGAACGACAACTAAAAAAAAATATTTGAATATTTCAACACTTCGCTTACTATTTCATATTATAATTCGATTGTAAAATGGAATAGATTACTATATGAAAATATATCTATTCCATTTGACAATCGAATTATAATGTGAAATAGTCAAATATTTTGTTTTTGCTGTCGTTCGAAAGAGAAAACGAAATACAAAATATATGTTTATCCTATTTCGTTTGCCATCACCACATAACTTAGAAATATTTTTAGTTTATATATGCAACCGCGATTCATATAAGATGTTCGTTTTTATATTTATTCTTTTTGGCCACGGTTCGGTTCTTTGATAAACGAAAGCTACTTAAATAGGTCAACTCAAACGTGTTTGGCTTCGACAACTCTAAATTAAAGAATTCATGTGAAGAGGGAACAATATCTAGACTACCATTTCATAGACCATTTTACATTCGCTTAACTTTTAACTCCTCGCATTATATACCATTTGGCTTTGAACACACAAGCAACATTCTACCATATTTTGATCAAAGCTTTAAAGCTATTCAATTCTATTTCAGTAGAATTTTCCATCCGAAAAATGTTTTCGATTCAAACTGTTACACAACACGTTGATTGTCATGGAAATTTTCCAAATGTGTATGTACCATATAGCAACAGTGCGCGCACGGTACAGTCTTTTTAATACGAAATGAAAACAAAAAGCTTTGAAATTTAATTATGTATAAAAAAAGCTCTATTAATTAAATAGCCTTTTGGGCTTTATATTTAAATGTAGATATAACTTAATTAAAACCGATTTCATTTCGAATAATAATCACAATTGTAAATAAGTTTTTGTCTTCTTAAAAAATCACAAGATGAGCGAGAGGTATAAATAAGCTAATGATGATGATGGTGGTGGTGAATTCTCTGTATTTTGTTCTTGTCTAGAATTTATTTATTTATTTTATTTTATTTTTTTGATGACTTTGGGATAAATATTTTGTTTACAGATTATCATTTCGATTTGATTATTTTTGTGCTCGTACTTTTGGTGGAAAATATGAAAAGATATCGTCATCGTATATACACATATATATAGCTCTTATATTTTGGTGATAACGGATTTTTAATGAAAATTCAACAGAATATTGAAATAATTATCAACAAATATGTACCAAATTGATACCATCGACAGCTAATTACAGTACATTCACACAAACAAATAGACGGGATATGCTCGTGATGACGTAAGTTAATTATTGCCATGCGAATGGACGAATGTAAAGGATGAGCTATGGTGACAGTTTCAGGTCAATTTATCTTAGTATTCATTTAAGGTTTATTATCGATGGTCATCAATCTTTGATGGAATATTTTTAGTAAATCGTCCATCGTTGGTACAGCAATACCATCGAGCAATTGATGGGATTCTTTTGATCGTCTGAAACGAATTGTTAAAAGTTAACGTCGCTCAGATAAGATTAAGCAGTTTAGGTTACGAATATAAGGCAATTCACCTAGTCTAGTGTAAAATCTGTTTGATGATCGACGTCATTCTGTTCAATATAGATTTTGACTAATCTTTAAAAGTTTTATTTTCACCACAATTGATAACAACCATGAGATCATTTCTAAATTATTTTTCAAATGTTTGCTCTTACGAAGTTGGTCAATATTAGGTAAAAAATTTGAGTCCTTACCGTGGCTAGTAAATTAGACAAACAATTTTATAAAGGCTTTAAATTAAAGTCGTCGACTGCCTAGATTAAGGTTAAGAGCCTACAGGTCAAATAGTATACTGAAAATATTATAGTATTCTTACGTCTCGCACGGTTCGTTTCCGAATTATTGACGATTCCTATACGTGGATCAAAACTAAAAACGATCAGAGTTTAGTCAAACTTCATTTTATTCAATTTTAACAATAAATTGTTAAGGTCAGCAGCTTCCCACTTGAGGGGACTATAACACTAATCTTATGGACAAAATTGATTTACTTTTAATTCTTGTCTAACCGCTTGTTACAGGTGGGGTCTATGACACTAGTCTTCCCTGAACTAATTTCACTTTAACACTTCACAGGTAAAAATTCAACTCGATTGTCCGATACGGTGGTTAAGCACTGCTTTTATACAAATGAGTGAGATCTTCGAACTTTTCATTCTCCTCGCAACAGTCAATATATAGTGGTGCATAAATTTCAGTGTAGTATAATTCGAGATGTTTCCATTCTAAATTCGACTATTACTTGAGTCATTGAAGAGACAACATCTCTCGCTCTGTGAAGTAAACATAAAAATATTGCATTGTCCTCGATTAGATTCGGACCTATTTTGACTGCTACTTACCGCCGATTGACTCGATAGCGGTCAATCTACTTCGATGGCCGTTTAAGAAAAGACTCATCGAACCTCACATTTTGTCATATATTCATGTCTAAATAAACGTTAGTATTCTTCTCCATTGGGAAATGTTGAGTGGCAGATTGGGCCCATTAGGCATGCAGAAATCAATTGTATATAGAAGCGTTCTGGCTTCTTTATTGTTTTTGTTTCTATCTCTTTTCATTTTTGTATATTTTCTCTTTAATATATATTTTAACAGTGTAATTACTAATACACATTCAAAAATTCCATTTGGACTTGTATACGTATATCTTATTTATTTTGTTATAAACTTCACAGCCATTCCATGATAGTCGATGCCTGCTTTTAATAAAATTCTTTATTATCGTCGATTCCGATTCAAGATCTTTTCTGAAAAGAATGGATCAAATCCTTTACAATGCGCCTCACTATTCTACCCAAGCTTTTTTAAGGCAACTACACAAAACATATGTCTCATCAGTTGCCTAAAACGGCAACCTATAGAATTATCTAACTACAACGTTTGCGTATTCAATAATATAATAAACGGCTCTCTGTATCCAGTCAGATAACTTGAAACCTTAAATTAAATAGGCCTTAAAACTGCTCAGCTTCTCCATTCTTCGTCTCGTGTCGAGCATACTTTCGAGATTTATTCAGTTTAAAAACCCAACATCGCATCTTGCTATTTTCGTCTCGGATTATCGCTGGTCACCAATTATATACACCAGTTACTTGTCTGTTTTCATTACTTAATGTAAAGGCGTTGGTTTCTGCGAAATTGTTTATTTTGACGACACAAAACTGATCTAGTATCCGGATTCCGTATCGGTAAATGCGTTAATCTTTGGTTCCGTTTACTGAATCATCATGTTGTACGGTTCGAAGTTAGTGCATTTCGAACAGCACAAAAAGATGAGTGAGTAAACGGAACTAAAGGTTAACACATTTACCGTTTAGATATCGGCTAGTTTGAGAGCCAACATGATTTTTCTGTAGCTCTCCTGTTTATAATCCGGTAGGATTTTTAGCATTTCGGTAGTTCTTCCTTTCCTCGTCCCTATTATCGAGTAGCAGTATCTTTCCTACACCAATCATGCTATTTTAAACTGGAATATGAAGATGCGTTCTCCGTCACTCCTGCTTAATTGGCCCATTGCGACATCCCCAAAACATGTGGCTATAGGTCCAATTTACGTGGATCCATCTGCACATTGCATAGCTTCATGCGAGCCTTATTATAGTATTAACATGGAAGATTGATCAGCCTATGGATTATCACCATTGACCGTTATCAGATGGAGAAAAATCTCTTTATTTATCCTGTCTCAATCGGGATTCTAACCCGATACCTCTCGCTTCATCTACCGCAGCTCAACCAATTGCCACTGCGACATTTAGGCGGTTTGAAAATGTTTCATGTTATGTTCTATCAAACGTCAGTGGTTTTAATTGAATCTAACTAATCATTCTAATAATTTGAGCTGCATCATTGGCCGACATGATCTTCTTATCTAAATTAAACAATCTTTGATCAGACAGTTCAAATTATTGACTTATTTTTCTAGAATTTTGAGAATCGTATTTCTCTGATGCCATGACAAATTCTCGATATTCTCTTGTTAATCCTATCGCTCTATAATTTATTGCTATGTCGTTCAACTTTAGCTTTATGTCAGTCTTCAATTGTTCTTATCTTTTATTTTGCACTTCCATTACGTGCTGTATATCGAAATGGCTTGATATTTATGGAGTAGTTACCTTGATGTGAATTTTCTTTTTTCTCTCCGGTAAATGGTGGTCGTGGTTGTTTCTGTTGTCACTACAGCTCGTTGAAAAAACCATCCTATGCTGAATTCGGTGTACTGGCACCAATTCAAAAATATCCGGGCCGATCACTGCAATTTTGGTCACTGAATTTTGAAAATAAATACAGAAACTATAATAAGTTAACTTAATTTATTTTACCAAATAAATTCCACTAAAAATCACTAATTATTCAAAAAATATTTTCATCTCTCTTATGATTGATTAAAACGAAAACCAAGTGCAACACCTTTATATAGGATTGCCATTCCGATTATAGTTTATAAAAACATTTGGGACGAGTGACATCTCTAGGTCAGTGAAATAACTCAACCGAAAACCAACATGATCGTAGTAAAAAAAAACGCAGTAGTCATGATAAATAATAAACAAGTGAAATTGACTATATCCTAAAAACAGATGTCTTGAGTAATAATACTCGAGCACAATACATATTACGTCAGTTTGAATTTAAATCGCGATAAGTTAAATACGTAGTGAGAAGGTGTGAACTATATTAGTGTATAAATAAAGATTTATTATAAGAATAATGCACTTTGGTGTTGGAAATAAGTAATAAGCGTTTTGATCGAACCTTATTTTGGGGGGCATGCTACCTGCATGTAACTCAAAGGAACTTCCATCTTTTTATAAAATTGTTTGGATGAAGTTATGTACACCGTAAAAAGGGTATGTTTTTTTTTGTCTATGGCTTAGAGGCTGTAAACAGCCCTTACCGCGTCTCAACTGACACCTTACGTACCAATTTAACTTATTGGTGCACATTGTAGGTGGTCAGCCCAGCGAATGTTTTTACACACCCTTTTTTTGTCGTCCGGAGCATGTTAATTTTTTGTGAACGGGGAGAATCATACTCGAGACCGCGTCGTGATGAGGAATTCTCTTAACCATTAAGCTACAACTGGCGATAAAAGGTTATGATACTTTTACTAAAACTTCCCCACCGCATATTTTAAAATAATTTCTCACCACGAAAAGTGGTCACTTAATCGTTTTATGTTCTTTTGGGCAACATGATTGGTTCATTTGAACCATATCTTTTTAATCAAATTGGGATTAAAGTATATCAATTTTTACTATCAGACGAGTAAATTTGCAATTTGCTCAAACGACCGTTTAAATATTTAACGTACAAACATTACAAAGAATTTCAAGCTGATTTCCCAACCGAGAGATATTTTCATTTTTAAGTTTATTGTACGAGTACATAACCCACCTAAATATTTATATATTTTAATATTCTACATAATTACTTATAACTCATAATTAAATAAACATTATTTTTTTTGTTGTATATTTACGATATAAACACCCACCCTTCACGCAATTTTCCAACAATTTTCATTTAATTGGTATTTTTATGAATTTTTAATGAATAATTCACGCTCGCGTTCCACAGGTACCCAGCTTTTTTTTGTGCTTAAGTGTTTTGTTGTTTGTTTGTTTGCTTATTTTGATGCTCATCTTGTATGTTGGTACATACTACATACACACACACAAACACATACACAAATACTCATATACATAAGTAGATCCACATTAATTTAAATGTATTATATTATTATAATTTATCATTTATATTTAATATTAATTGTTTATGGAAATTTTGAAGTTTTGTTTTTGTATTAACAAATTTTCCCCCAAATATTTATACCATCTTTAAAAATTGAAGAATCTTAACAACAAAAAATAAATGTTATGAATAAATTACAACAAATATGTATGAAATATTCATATAATATATTCTTAACTTTTATTTTATGTATAAGAATATGGTTTATACATAGATGAAGGTCTTAGCAAGAATTCGCCATCATGGTATGGTAATCCGAGGCCACCGGAATTAAATATCACCTACATACATGAGAGCACTACATACGCTTGGCATTAAACGCTTCTCGTTTGTTTTCTTATAAATATATTATATTTATAAAGTTTTTTATTTTATAAAAATAGGAATTTATTTAATTAGTCTAATTAAAACTTTTATGAAAGTTGAGCAGAAAAGTTAACGTTACGTACGCCTTAATACAAGAAAAGCACAAGATATTTTTATTTTTATGTGAACAACAATATTAACAAGAAAAATTTATCAGTTAGCAATTAATTTCAAACAACGGAGTGCACAAAATAGAACCAACAACTAAGTATAAATAAATAAGACAATAAAAAATATTCTAAATATTAAAACAATCTTTTTATCCTTATAGTTTTGAATGTGTGTGCAGGTATGTTCTCGTGATCATCCCCAGGGAAAATTAATATTTTAACGCGAGGAAAACAAAAGAAATAAGATATGCATAAAAAACTGGATGAACATTACATAACGAATTGCTTACTGTAAATTGAAAAAAATATGTAATCTTTGTTAAGAACCAATGGTAAGAAGTATAGGTGATTCCGGCCACTTATTCACGGTGTTAGGATGGGATATATTAAATTACGGGTTCTCTTACAATCTTATTAAAGCCATGCTATATTGTTATGTATTTTCAAAAGTGATTCTGGTTTACTTATTTATTGTAGTCTTGCATAAATTCGATTCGACTCTGAATTGTTACTGTATAGAAACTGAAATCTTAAATGATCTGAATGCAACTTTCCACACGGTAACTCTTTTTATGAACAAAACTATGTTTGTCTCTAGGTTTTAGTAGAAATTTATTTTGTCTCTTATCAAACCTAACTAG
Organism: Tipula lateralis; assembly: GCA_963932295.1. Taxonomy (NCBI): domain Eukaryota; kingdom Metazoa; phylum Arthropoda; class Insecta; order Diptera; family Tipulidae; genus Tipula; species Tipula lateralis. Next base: position 123,904,588 of record OZ010737.1, read on the forward strand.
TAACTATTTTTTTTTACTATTTTATAAACAGAATTTATGGAATAATTTACTAAAAGTCAAAATAATTGGTTAAATTCTATTCAGAATTATGAACAGGTCAAATTCTGTTAAAAATCATATTAAACTGGCTCAAGTGAAGTTTGAATTTAACCCCTATCCAACTAATAACGTGGATAAGATTTTACAAACATTGATTTTACTTGGTAGGTTTTTAACATTTCTTAACCGATGACACTGCGAATCTATGTAATTTTGATGAAAAATTAAAAAAAAACATTTTTACACGTAAAATCCCAACAGTGATCGAAGATCATAAAGGTTCCGCATTCGTCACATATTTCATAGATATTTTGTGCGATGAGCACTATCTGAAAACTCCGGTGAGTCTCATGAAAATTCCCTTAAACTGTTACGTGGTCTTTTGCATCATGATTGAACCAGATTTTTAAACCTACTTGTCCGTAATAGTCCGTATTTAATTTTTCTTTCCTGAGTAATGGGCAAAATCGATACTTTTGAATACCGGTATCAATCGGTACTTTTAAATCACTAACCGGATACTTTTAACCCGATACTTGTAACCGATTAGTCCCTTTACCATTCGTTGTTATCATCTTTGCTTTTTCTTAACATTACTTTGGTCAGATACATATTCATATATTGTATGCATATTATGTCATACTTGCTTTATTTGTTAACATTAATTTTGGTGAGAACAATAACCTGCTATTGCTAATGCTAATTTAATCTATTAAGTCTTAACACTCAAATATGTATTAACTTTTATTTGCTAAATTTTTGAAACATATGTATAAATGAAATAATTATTTAAACGACATGCTATAAATTTTAAAATAATATTCATTCATAACGAATTTTCATTGTAAATAATTTCCTTAATAAAAGTCAACTCTTTTAAATTAAAATATTCATAGAACTTTTCTCTTTGCTGCCATCTCGAATATACATTTTTTATTCTTAATAGTCAATGTGGTAAACAATTATATTTATAAAACACTTATTGCTCTAATACACCGGAACGCTTCAAAACACCGTTCAAATATACATTCAACACCAATTTTCCTTTCTTTTTACCATTTACCAAACGCACCGATTTGATCTTACGACACATGCATTCAATAATTTTCATTCAAATATTCATTTTATTAATTCTATAAAACAAATTTGAACTATTTCATATTTGTCAATATTAATATGTATTTAAAATTGTATATATTATTTAAATGTGGTACTCAGATAAATGATTGAAAACCGATTTTCTCAAAACACCGAACTATTCAAAAACAATAAAATACTCAAAACCACCGATAAACTCAAAATCACAGATTTACTCAAACACACAGATTTACTCAAAAACACCGATCTATTCAAAAACACCGATTGACACAAAACAACAAAATGCTCAAAAACACCGATTTACTCAAAAATACCGATTTAGGTTAGCATAACATATACATAGATATTTTCTACTCACATTCAACTATCGTCTACATACATTTATATATATTTGGTTCTTTTTGACTTGGAGGATGTGATAAATTTCTTTTCATTAGTTTATATCATTATCTCTTTTTCCATTATTAATTTTGTATTATTGTTCGGTATAGTTAGTTCTTTTAGAAAATATAAAAAATGTGAGTCGGAGTGTAAAAAAATAGTTAATCAAAACCAATGCGTATATGTATACGGCCGCTTTTTTTAAAAAACATGGCCAGTCCTATGCATGTGTAATGGTATAGAAAGTGGTAAATACATCAACAATCGTATGAAAAAGTTGATTTTTTTTCGAAATTTTCGACTTTTAACTTCCCATAACTTGGTAGGCAGGCGCCAAAACCAATTACTCACTTTTTAGAATTTGGAAAATGATTATTTATTAACTATTCTGGATTAATAGTTTTCATTCAAACCAATATTTTATTCATGTTTTTGAAGATTTAAGAATCTAGATTTTTATATTTTCGATCGTGAATAGAAAAATAAAACGAAATGAATTTGTAAGATCGGGTTTAAATGCAAATTGTTAGATTTTGCTTGGTTTCCCACATACGACTAACTATTATAATTTTATTTTGCATCCCGCTCGTTTTTTTTTTGCATTTTTCCTTCATTTCAATTTTTTTTTTTGAAAATAATGCAAACAGTTTTGTTCTTCGTTGTCTTTTAGTGCATTTCGTTTCATTTTTATTTTAGTTTTGATTTTGTTTCTTTGATTTAGTTTACCAGTTACCACCAGCATTTGAGGCGAAAGCACGAGTTCTTTGTCAGTATGATTTTGTTTTTACGTAATTTTTTTAGATCACGTAAAATTTTATGCGTTTCAGTTTTTTTTAGGCTTACAGAATTTTTATTTAGGATTATTAAACCTGTTTGAATTGTATGACTTAAATTATTTTCTTTCTTTAAAAAATTATAAAATTGATATTTTGGTCAATTACGTTGGTTGTGCTTTGTAATCTTTTAGTGCATTCGTTTCATTTTTAATTAATTTTTGATTTTTTTGCTTTGTTTTAGTTGGTTACCAGCAGTTGCGGCGAAAGAATGTATTTGTTTTATGATAAATTTTATGTTATCGTAATTTATTTTCAATATACATAAGATTTTATCGGTTCGGAATATTGTTTTTGGTTAATAGATATTTATCAATTTTATTAGGATTTTGATAAAGTCTATCTGAATTTTAACTAGGAAATAAATTAAACAAAACTATAATTGTATCATTTCCAAAAATAATTAATACAATTAAAGATTAATTTCTTATAAATGAAAAATTTGAGTATGTATCAATAAATGGGAAAATTATTGTACGGCAGTCCTGATAAATGATCATATTTAGATGCCTGCTATACAAAAATTGATGTTAAGGCCTGTATTATAAGATATAACAAAGCAAAGTCAAAAAATCGGCAGTTTACGAACGAATTGCACAAATTTTGTTGTTTTCTATTCATTTACTCATACTTACTCATAAATATGAGGAGTTGGCCTGAGATGTAATGGTATTGTCAAAACCATTTAGAAACTGAGAAAAACATACACAGATAAATGTTATGATGTATAGTATAATATGTGAATCTGGTATTTTTTAACCCAATAGTTTGGAAAGTACTCGTTAATAGTCCGGACATTTTGAGTATTTGGTTAATAATATCCGGTTAGAGTAGGTTCGAACATCTCCACTATCTTCATATCCTTACTCCACTCGGTAACAAATTGTTCATCGTCTATATGGCAAATCAATGAGATGGTGCTCCTTCATGTACAATCATCCAGCTTTAAAGCGTTCACCAGTTTATATTTGTCTGTTTGGCCGTTGATAGGGTTCGTAAAAATTTAAAGGGTCTTCTTCACAATGTTAAAATCGACGCATTAAAAGATCTAAATCACAAGATACCTTTGGCTCAAATATCTTCTGAAGTTTAACCTAGCTGTTTTTTTAATTCACAAGACTTCTATTGTTCCTGATGCTTTTGAGACACCTATTATTTTACAGACTTTTCGATCTGCCAGTATGCGCTCTGCCGTAGAGTTGTTGTGTAGTGGTGTTTACACTATGCTTTTATTTGGGAAGAATATCAATTACGGTATCACAACATCACAAGATCACAATGGAGTATTTACTATATCGCTGTTGGAGAAAGAGTTCAACCGGGTTCCAAACCCATCAATATACTCTTATTTACAACAACATATTATTGTACAATATCGCAATAACAAAAACGTAATCGAAGATAGATGGTGATGCGAACAATGGAATAGTGATTGAGATCAATTGTGGATAAGATAAGTGGATGCTGTGTTCTAAATTTGTTTTTGTAAATATTGAGGTTCTCGTGGGCCATCTTAAATTTACATCAAGATTCGTTCTAAAATAAAGTTCACTTTACAAAGGGAGATGATCTTGAGTCAGACTGTTATGGATGTGATTTTGAATAGAAAAGATTTTTTTTTACAAAAAGCAACAAGATCCAATACATCGTTCATAGCTCTACTGAACTGTTCAACGTATTGTTGACACAACGCTTTAGATTTAATGGCCGAACAACTACCAATAGTTAAACGTCTGAAGTGAACCGTCAACATGCCGATGAACACATTAGAAACAAACACAAAATTAGCAAAGAGAATATTCTAAATAATAAAAAATAATCGTAGTTAGAACTACACTGCTGAGTCTAACTGTCATTTAAAAAATTTCAAATAACCCGAAAGGTGTTACGATGTCAGAATTTGGAATGTAAAGGAGAATCACTAGAATGTATGATGCTAACAACCTAGGATTTTTCGACAATGTTTATAGACTGATCGATCGGATTGTTCTGTAACGTTGTTCGTTTTTTACATGTAATTTACGTTTTATGTAATTTACGCTGTTCTTTACATAATTTACATAAATAATGTTAAAATCGTTTTTTACATGAAAAATTACAATTGTGCATATCACACTACACTCAGTACAAAGCATTCGTCATGAGTCTTCAAATCGTTTCAATCCAAACCTATGTTTCGTCTTGCTATAGGGTTCTTCTTACCGAGGTTCCACTATGTTTTCTTCAACTGCGGGGAGATTCACTGAATGGTTTTGATGAGTCAATTGACACAATCGTCAGTTTTAAAATATTTAATTAACGGCTCTTTTTAGTAACACATTATATTGGTAACAATCTTTTGCTTATTCCGCCGCTGCTTTTCTACATCATAAGCAGTAGCTTGGTACCACCATTCGAGCTTTACCATATTGTTGAAACATTAGTCATCAAATTCGAACCTTTAGGTCAGTATAAAACTTAATGTGGTCCCTTGTAAAGCATGTGGCTTCTGAATCATGGCGATGGAGTGGGATGTGAGGTATTACGGGTTCTCTTGGAATAGATGTTGGAAAAGTCAGGAGTAAGAGCATCCCTATCTCATCTGTCTCATATATTTTATTCCTGTTGTAAAGATCAGGTGAAACCTCCCAGTATTTAATTTATTTTTGACTCCTCTTACTGCCAATCCATTGCTCTAAGTTTACATTATCCCACGCATAGGGTAACATAGCGCGGATCGCCATTTCCACTCAAAATGACGATAAGTTAACGAAGTACAAGAGATAGGGACCAATGAAACTCAAAGTCTCTCAGTTTGTGTAATCCTGATTATTCTTAAAAATTTGACTTACAGTGCAATGCGAGAACTACAAGAGTTGGCTGGGGACTGTTTTAAATAGGGTCCGGGGAAGAAAAATTCCGGATAGCATTTATGTCTAGAAAACTCAAAAGACCGACGAAACTACTCGGTTACCGAGTTGGAATGGTATGCAGTAATCTTAAATCGTATATCGAAGGTTTTTACTTCGTCATTCAAGTCTTCAGTGGTTTATCAAAAGGATCTTTCGGTTCGTTTTGCTCGCTAATGCTTGAACTTCCAATATTACTGTGAGGTACAGCATAAAAAAGAATTGCTAAACGTGCTGCCAGTTGTACTTTCGCTCATGGATGTGAATGAACTTCAGCAGCCTGTAGTCTCTACCTCAAATTTGCGTTTACATGTTCGAATTATCATCTCCTTAATTTTTATTGATCTGGAATTCCTCAGTTTTATTAGACTATATCTCTGTTTGTAGTATAAGTAAAACGTAAAAGCCTATAAATTATATTACACGTCCTTCTATGGAATCGAGTTGCTTTCCCGTACAAAAAGAAGAAATGCTTTCATTTTGGATAAGAAATCTAGTTTCGCATTACTTAAAGATAGACCCCGTATAGACTCCAACCTCGTGAAAATCATCCAACCTCGATTTGGGTTTTCTAGCAGAATAATATTCAGATTCGTTAAAAATGTTCATCTTACTGGCACTCTCTGACAATAAGAAGCACTACAATAACGGCAACAGCGCATTTTGGTTATTTCTGAACAGGATTCCAGCTAAAAAATAACGCCTAAATGAATACTGTTTGTACCAGCGCACACAATGGGCACGCATTTGTTGTTATTTAGAAAACATTTATTTTAGGTACCGATAAAGCCGTATCCGTTTATTGTACGTGACAAACTATTGTCTAAAAAACACGTTACACCGATTAACGATTAAATATAATCTTATTACTCTTCATTTCCATCGTATCATCCATTCCACCCTTTTTCCACTGCTTATATACATAATTATACACTAACATCATACCGATATCAAAAAATCAAAAGGTAGAACACATTATGAACAATTTGCTGTCTTATTAAAAGTTCTAAACATCAATTTAGAAACAAAAGCAACTGTCTGTGTAGTAACAATAGGTATTACGTACGTATACCTCCATTTAACAATATATATACGAACAAAATTCGATAATAGGGGTATAATCGATAATAATTCGACTCGTAATTCTATTTTGGGGGAGCATCTGCTTATTTTTGATCGTCATGCATTTTATAAGCGGGCGCACTAGAGTGTGGATAAGGTGCGCACTATATAATTTTTAAACTATTTGTAATCTACGATAATGTAATCGCAGCGCAACTAGACACGGTGTATTCATCATAATATCTAATTAATTATCAACTCAAAATTAAATTGTTTATTTTAATTAGTTTAATATCCAACAACAAAATCAGTTTCTAATATAATATAATTGTATTAGATTGTGGCTGGCAAAAATCCATAATTTATACACTCTCGCTCTCCTTCTTAGTAAATTAATTACAATTTAATTAATAATGTACTCGTATTTGTTAATTTTTTTTATACAGACATAATTTGATTATACAATGAATGAAATTTAATTAATTTTTAATGATACAGCGTTGCGCTATGTGCCGCATAGCAAACGAGAATTAGGCGATATATTGTTAATCATAATCGATTTGCTGTCATGTCAAGATAATTGGAAAATTTGACATAACAGTGATAAATGAAACTGAAATGGTCGTAAGTATAAAATTAAAAAAAAAACAAATTAAAATGGTTTTAATTGGCTTGGCCCCTTTGGTTGTATATCGAATATCGGTGGGATATTGTTTACAAGTAAATCGTTACAATCCCTTTTTGAGCCGATCGATTTCCAGATCTTTCACGTGTGTTCCTTTATTATTCTGCCTTAGGCAGAAACTAAATCGACTACGTATTCGAGTATATAGGCTTGATTTTCGTAGATCATTAGCATGTTACATACTTGCATAATACTGTATGATAGACGGATTTAGAAGCATCTCGAAAACCATATAAAATAATATTAGATGGTGTTTGTATGCTTATCAATCTTAATAATGTCAGTGAAAAATAGTCATCCCCGCCCAACCCAAATTCTTTAGCCATATAGTTTAAAAAAATATTTTTATAACCTCGACTGCTACAGGAACAAGCCACCATCAACTTGACTAAAGGGGCAACTTGCTAATGATATAATTCTTCTCTACGCGGTGATGGGCTATATGAATTTATTTTTACTTGAATAATTGAAATCGTTCTTTGGGTTCCCAAAAACGTATTAATTTAAGACTGTTCGTTCCTGTATGTTGTAGTTCGCTAAGGCTGTCATTGATAGGATCGATTTGCGTAGACCATCTTGATCGAAAAAAATCAAATACATCTCATTAGACATATGCTATACCGGGCTTGATGTATGTAATGTACTGTATGGGGTGATTTGTATATGTATAGTGTTCACTCATGTCGCAACAGTGCTTGGGAATATTTGATTGTGGCGTGATGATTAATCGTATTATTATTGTATACGAATGAATTTATTTGGCACAACAGGAACACAACAGACCCAAGACGAATTTGCCTCAACACGGGGTGACGCTAGTGCATCTAAATAAATATGTGTATCGATGCTACTGCAAATATTTTCTTGTATTTTTTGGATGAACGTTTAAGTACGATGCACTTGCCATATGTTACGGTTTCTTACTCATATAATAATTGATTCTCTGAGCTAGGCAATAATTTTAAGATATGTCCGATATTGTACATGCGGAACCATTGAAACAGGATCGAAGTTCAGTAGTGCTGCTTAGATTTTTAATGGCTCCATGATGCGGAAGATAGTATATACGGAGAGCTATAATAGTGTTACGACGCTTGGTTCGTATTCGAAATATTGAGGCCTCCGACTACATAAAAGAAAACAACCATAGTTTAGTCAAACTTAAAACTTTATTTATTTAACACGATAAATTGTGAAATATTAGGTGAGGCCTATAACACTATACACTTTAACCACTTTGCTGGTTATAACAAAACTCGTCTGATACAGCGAATATATACTGCTTATATTTTAATCGGAGGGATTCTCGATCTTTCCAATCTATACTCGGAACAGTCTGTAGTGGTGTTTAACCTTTGTATTCGAACCAGTTTTTCTTTAGACTACTACTTCGTATACCACGTACTCTAACCGATCGGCGGTTGACTTCTTATTAGATATATTCTCGTTACACTACCTCGGCATACTTCGCTTCGTTCCGAACAGAAACATCAAGTTTCATCTTCATTCGTGGTCGATTCGCAGTTTGGTAGGTTACGTCGTAAATCCTTTTGATGATGGTGTGAATGGTCCTTCCCAATCCTGTTGTAGGTTTGGAGACGTTATTTTCGTCCTCTTTGTCGCTGACAATCTTTAAGTGACGCAGGTCTTGGCTATGGATCTCTTTCATTTTCGTCCTTGGTTGGTTCACGTACAAAAAGTGTTGCCTTCTTTTTTACTAGTTGTTTTTTACTTATGATTGAATGCAACTGTAATAGATTGTTTTGGTTTAGACTTGATCGGTTTGCTTACTACTACCCACCTTAATACTCTGTTTTTCATGATAACTAATTATTTTTGTTCGTAAAATAAAACTCGTAGCTTTCATAGATAATCTACCCTTGTGAACCTGTGCCTAATAGTGGGGCGACATAACGGTATTTGGTTGGTGGAATGTACAACACGTACAAAAGCGGTTTGTAGCAATGAGGCTTTGGTATAGTAGCCCCGAGCATGGTTACCTGTTAGACGTTGAAACGTGAACAACTTTTCAGAATTGGTCTCTGTAGTATATAGTAGTGATGGATGCGCTTTATTAGATTTTTCATAGCTTGTAATGCATCAATTCTATGAACAAGTAATGTTGGAAGATTTATATCCGTAGACCTTGGCCCATAAGCTATTAGTAGCGTTGTCTAATTTGGTAATTATTATATGAAAAAGCCAATGGTCTTTGATTGATCTGTTATATTGTCTGGATCGACATACCTCTTTGCTCAGTCACTTGGATTATTATGTGACCTCACGTGTCTTTATTAAGAGTGACTCATATGAGACTATTTCTTCAGTTCTATTGCCTACAAATGTATTTCATTTGGTCGGATGTGTGGAATACCAGTCTAAGACAATCGTAAAATATGTCCAGACAAATTTAAACGTTGCTTAATATTTAATGGTAGTTTGCTTGGTAGCAACACCCCACACAACTCTAGTTCCGGTACATACACTTATTTGATAGGTGCGTGATGTCAACAACATCATAAGGTCTTTCATATCCACTCACCAATTGTCGGTTTGAACCAACTAAAACAATGATTTTTCATCCAAACCAGTCAGGGCTGGTGTTTATAGAAAATGAAGAGTTTATATAAGTCAATTGTTGCAGTATTGTTATGTAACTTTCCATACTTTTTAAGTCTAAGTCTTCCACGAAGTACCATAAAAAGTTATAAATGTGGTTGAAGTCGATAAATAACTGACATAGAAGTGATTTCTCAATGGACAGTTGTATTAGAACAGTAAAAGGTAGTTTTTTCTATAGGATAAGTTTCAATGTGTAGGATCGTCCTCTGATCTTTGCGAAGAAACAACTATATGGCCGTTACAAATTGGTATAAAGTTTGGAAATATTGGAAAATATACTCAAATTCTGTGAAGTTCAAAATTCTGTGATTAATGGCCCGGTTATAATCATTTCGTTCATATATCCCGAACTAATCTGTTCGTCAAAAAATCAAAGCCAAATAAGTATTAAGGTCACTGACCTAAAGAGTACAAAGTCTTTTCGTTAAATAACGATGTATGCAAAATCAACACACCGGACTCCGTATCCTATAGAGCTGTGGCTGCTTAGCTAGAAGCCGAGAAAATAGAATTTTACACTTATGAAGACAAGCATAATCGTTCAATTAAGGTTAGGGGTTTACATCCCACCTGAATACAAATGAATACATTATGGCAGATCTACCACAAAAAGGGCTCAAAATAGAAGGTGCCGTGAACATAATTAAAGGAGAAAGAATATAACATGGACAATAAGTAAAGATAAACAAGAGGGGACTACCTTTGTTTATGCTGTCTTTTCATAGTTCAGAAAAAAATTGAAAACGTTTTCAATATTTCAAGTATACTATTTATGAAAGTAGCAAATACGCTGCACGAACGTTTAACTGCGAGTTCCATTCTAATGGTAAGCCAACGTACTAGCCCACAGATAATACCAAAATACCGGATCAGATACATTTTTATATGACTAAAGGGATATTATATACTCATTGAAGATCGTGATGATCTTTCATCTGATCATACACCAGTATTAATGACCAAAACAGCCACAGTAATCAAAACACCATACAGCGCACGATTAACAAATCATTAAACTAATTGGGACTGCTTTCGGAAACTGATTGAAGACAACAAAAACCTAGCAGTATCTATAAAAACACCTCAGCATATGGAGCTGCTCATAAACAATATACAACAGGCTGCACGGAAAAGTACACCGACACCTAGAAATGTAATACGCAAAAGTGCTATTTATCCTATCGAGATTAGGGAACTTATCAAAGAAAAAAGAAAGGTAAGAAAAACATGGCAAAGTAATCGATCCCCACAAAGTAAAAAATTCAGAACATCTTGAACGCATATTTCAACCGCTCCCGAGACAAACAGCAGAAGAAAATATAGCTTCAGCTCTAAAAAGCGATCTGAAGAGCATTCGACCTATAAAATTACCAGAATTAAAGGAGGAAATCAATAACAACCTAAGGGCAAAGAAGAGTCCCGGTTATGATCTAATTACGGGGCAGATTTTTAAAGAACTCCCAAAAAAGGTCTTGCAAAAGCTGCTTCATTTTATTAATGCTGTACTCAGACTGAAACTTGTCCCATCTCAATGGAAGGTTGCCGAGGTAATTATGATACCTAAGCCAAGCAAACCACCCAACAATAAAAACTCATATTGACGGATTTCTTTGCTCCCAACGATTTCAAAGCTATTCGAAAAATTATTTCTCAAGAGACTGAAAGAAAAACTTGAAGAATGAAATTTAATCCCATCCCATCAATTTGGGTTCAGAGAAAACCACTCAACTGTTCAACAGGTGCACAGAATTACAAACATAATCGAAGGAGGATCGCAAGGAAGTGTGCTGGGGCCAATATTATATAATCTATATACTAGAGATATACCAGTTATAGACGATACAACTATAGCAACATTTTCTGTTGATACTGCAGTTCTATCAGTTGGAAAAGATGTGGAAGAGGCGAGTTATAAACTGCAGAAAACCACTGATACATTATGTCACTGGACGAAAAAATAGAGAATTAAACTGAATGAATCAAAATAATGCAAACACAGCTAAATATCTTGGCATGACCCTTGATGCTAAGCTTAAACGGAAAGAGCATGTTAAGACAAAAGTAGCGGAGAGTAACATTAAATATAAAAGAATGTACTGGCTCTTAGGGCGGAGATCTGAGCTTACACTGCATAACAAAGTGCTTTTATACCGGCAAATTCTAAAACCAGTTTGGACAAATGTAAAAATGATACAAATATTCCAAAATAAGGTTCTATGGAACATGGTGAATGCTCCGTGGTATACATTAAAAAAGTCAACCTTCACAGGGATTGTAAAGTGGAAACCGTCAATGAAGAGTTAAAAAAAACATGCAAGGAAACATGTGAAACGTCTGGCTCACCGCCAAAATGATGAGATACGTTGCATGTTATTGAATAGAGTGTCATTAAGACGGCTACAAAGGATAAAACCGTTAGACTTGGGAGCTTGAAATTAGAATGGTAAAATTGACTGCTGTTGTGATTTTTATTGGGACTAACCAATGGGTTATAACCCTCCAACCGTGTATACACTTATGATAGTTAAATTACTAGATGATTTGTAAATATCAGTTCTGTAGAATATGTTATTCATGCTGGGAGCTGTAATCGTGACAGCTAATGATAATGATGGGGGTTGAACTTGAACTTCACAGAGTGACATTGATTGACAGCTAGGGCGTTGAATCAACCAGCCGATAAAAACGTTTGTCTTATGAAATATATAGCATCTTGTTTTATGATCTGTAATGTTCGTTTCGCTAGGCCGGTTTCGATCTGATGATGTCATTGACTCGTTGTATGATCGAAAAGATCAAATCCATCTCATAAGGCATACATTGACTATTCGAATTTTGAATATGGGATGATCTAATGTTTTTAGAATAACATCACTTTGAAAAAACTATTCGACCAATTACCACCTCATCCAAATAATTAATAACTATCGTTTGTAACATGGGGTCTGGTGTTTTCGTGCCTTAATTTAAGCTACTGTTCAATAAATGAGGCGCATATGAGACCACAATGTCTGCTATAAGACAGTACGCATTTTCTACTATTAGGGCGTCTAATATAGAGACGACGCCCTCCTACACCATGAGTTTAGTCGACCATAAAATGAGGCTTTTAGAGATTGCTCTAGAAATTCAAGAGTCTATGAAATGCAATCTCTATTTTCAATTGTGGAATGTAAATGACCACTGACGAAAGCGATTATAAGAATCTTCCACATTTTCATTTCGTATAATGCCATCCCAACAAAATTTGACGAGTACATCAATAAGGTAGCTGAACTTGATAAAAAACAAAATAACATTCCTATAACAAAACACATCACAAATACCTTAACAATTCTCAGGTGGAAAACTATAAAAGGAACTGATTCAAATCACGCAACTGTAATTTTCATTTTATGAACACTGTGTACACCAACAAAACTGTTACAAAAACAACATAAATAAAATCATTATCTTTAAAATTAATTTCTTGCACGCAATACTGTTGTTCTGTTTAAAATCAAAGACACCCTCAGGTTGAATATATAAAACGGGTTGTACATATTGTTCGAGAGTAGGGAGAGGGTGGTGGAAAATCTTTCTTTTTAATGTTTTATTTGATGATGCATTTACAACGCGCGAGTTAAATTATCCTTTTCCGGATATCATTTGTAGAAATATTTGTTCTCGTCTCGCCCAACTTAAAACCAACCCCTCCGCCGTTATAAAATAAGATACGCAGAGAAAAATTAATGAGGTAAGAATACAACTACCGCAGAAGATAAATTATTACGATATACTGTATCGAAACGAAATGGTTATCTCTGTTCGATGTAATCGACTAACTCGTTACGTTACAGGTCAGCCATAAAAGTGAAAATCCACTTAGTTCTTTTACGGTTATTCTACATCCACTCGTATTTGTTATTTATTTACCACCTTGCGTTTCCTCTTCATTCGTGTGTACCGTGTATGTGGATGATGATGATGATGGTCTTGAGCAAATCAATTTTTTACTGCAACTGAAATTAATTTTTAAACGATTTTCCTTTTTTCGTTTTGGGGTTGGGATGGTTTCGGAAAATTATTCGATTTGATTGCGTGTTGAATTGTGAATTCTATATATTGTACATTCGCGTTGATGTTGATGAATTCAAATCGATTTTTTATCAATATATAGTTTCCTTCTATATATGTATACACTTCATCACAATGATGGTTATCTACATAGCACGATTCATCACACACGTGGTTTAAATGTAATGATGAAAGCGAAAAGCTTGATGGATGATATTTTGGTGTACGTACGATGGCGTAGTAGATAAGCGGATGAAAAGTTGGAAAAATTCATGTCAATTTTATAATTTTATTCGAATTTATATTGCCAACCAGACCAAACCAAACCGATCGAAAAAATAAGGAAAATAAAACCGCAAGTCGAAAACCCTGTTTTTTTTACTGCCACTGGTGAATGGCGAGTGGTGAGTATATACAAGAAGCCAGAAGGCAAAAGTAAATAAATAAACGACGTTATGATGAAATAACACGAAAGCACTGGATAAGACTATTAAATTGCGGTTCTTAAACTTTATTGCGGTTACGTTTATTTATGCTCGATGGTGTTCGTTTGAAAGTTAAGCAGCACAACAACAAAATATGGATGTGTATATATATAAAATTGGTTGGCAGTACAATAAAAAGAAAATTACTCGCGGAAAACGTTTGGACAAATGGGATCATATAATATGGAGTGGATTAAGTGGCTGGCCATTTTATATGACCAAATCAAAAGGTTTATGGCTACCAATTTAATATATTAATCTACACAAATATTACTGGTAATCCTTGAGCAACGTTAATAAAGTCATAATATCTTTTGTAATAACAAGATGCCTTTGGAAGGCAAAGCCAGCTCATTGTGCTGTTGCAAATAACCGTAATATGATAGATAAAACCGTGTAGCTATACCGTCACCTACAGTAGCCGCTTCACGTACCATATCGAAAGGTATCTATTTCTTAAGAGATCGAGCCAGAGTACAGAAGTGTTCCAGTAGCTTAATCCAATGTCACAGATACCGTCTTAATATGCAAGATAATGTTGGGATTACCCCAACAAGTTATTTTCCTGAGTTACTCTTCTTTCTCGAAAGATATTTTCCAGTAAATGTCTGTCTGTCTTTATCTTTGCACTCTCTTTTGCGGCTTTTGAGGCTTTGCCGAAACCTCGAACTGAAGATTTTTTTGTTGTAGCGGCTCTTCACACACACTTCGATCGGCGTTTGGTCCGTTGAGATACCACTTATTATGTACGGCTAAAGGTCCAATTTTTCGTTGAACCATAGCTCAATGTCACTGACATGAAAGATGGGTTTACTGTGAATTCTGTAGGCCAACAGAGCATAGATGTGTTCATTACTGGTCTTAATCAGATGGTGAAAAATCCCTTTTATAACTTGCCCCTGTCAGGATTCGAATCCGGTACCTCTCGCTCCAATTTTTTTTTGTAACTGTCAGAGCTCCTGCACCCAACGCGCGAACCTTCAAGTAAAGGTTGATAGCTGCCTTAAACTTGTGCATTTTATATTTCAATGGAAACTGAAAACCAGCCAACGAATTCCACTTCTTAGATGTTCCATAAATTCGCGCTTTAACCTTTTGGTCGATCAGTCTTCGATAGGATGATATCAACTTTTAAACATAATTGCATTATTGTCATTATTTTACATATTTGTTTAGTGAGCGAATTCCATTTACAGTTTTTCGATTAATCGAGTTATAGGCTTACAGAAATCGTTTCAAATATAGGTTTCAAAAACTTAAACTGTGGTAACTTAACTATTTCAATAAAATTCCTTTGGTAATCACCTATAACACAGTGTGTGCCGTGCACAGTAGACCACGATAGTTCTTGAGGGTATTCAAATACAAGCATTGTGGAAGTAGAGCGGAGAACCGAACTGCATTTTTCCACTATCATGGTCATAAATGCAGACCGATATACGTATTGACAATACTCAGTCAGTTTAGCTTCTTCATGTTTTGTATGTAAATCTCGTGTTTATATTGGCAAAATCATTTCTGTTGAGAATACTATACATTTGATTTACGATTGCTTGGAAGCTGAACTTTACAAAGTCTTTTCGGTGGCAAATCCACAATTTCATAAGTCATTCTCATTAGCTTTGGATGACAAGGTCTCTACTTTTAGAGTATCGATTTGATTGGAGAACATCGAGTATTAGCCGATATTATATATCATTCATGTTATAAGGTCGCCAAATACGCCAGGTATTCATAGGTAGCTGCACATGTTGATACTTAATCTCATATGGCCAGGTACTTAAGCGGTACTTCGGTGTTAGGTTGCTGGTATAGTTTCAAATCAATCAGACATTTGGAACCAGATCCAAACCGTTTATATGTGACAAGAGCGGGATAGTTCGTAGTTTTTGAATAACGTCTCTGTTCTGTAAAACATTTAATTTTAAAAGTCTTCAGGTTTTTAATGAAGTCTTACAAATTAATATTATCATCTCAATCTGAACGATGATTTTTGACACATCTTAAACATTAGATAGATCATAAAATTTTGATTCAAACCATCCCAAATAACACAAAGAACGATTAATTTTACTTGAAACCTTAAACTTCCATAAATCACGTAATATTTGTCTTCAAATTCCTTTAGGAGCTTCGCTTCATTGATGAGATTTTTACAAACGTTTCGTATATTATGCTACCTATCCTGTCTTGCAGTTTACGGCTAAAGTATTAAACCAGAAATCCGGGAATCAAGCCGTGCACCCTTTGACATATAAACTCAACCCCGTTGCATACACGCATCATGTCATTATATGTTATATAACGAAGGTATAGCGAGTCGTTTCGTTATTACGTGGTTAAAAATCCTCGAATCATTTGGTATCATTTCATTCAGGCACACGTCTCACAATGTCGAAATAATACTCTTGATTCATTGCCTGATCGTCTGATAAGAATTCATAAAGGGCAACACAGTTGTTACCAGTGGAAACCGTGAGTATTGCTCGTTATATGTTTTCGACTGAAAACAACGTCTCGATCTTTTCTAATTCAATGTAACCGATTGTTGTCTGGATGAGGTGTCTGTCGTATTCATAATCTCACGTCTCCTTTCGTCACCAATTCTACCACAGTGAAACGTCTGTGGTGAACATCGCTAACTTCTTCCAGCCCTGTTATAACCAATTGTTGGTTTACGGCCAATCACTGTGTTCGCCATCCTCGTTTTCGATAACGTATCGTTGTTATACTGTTCAACATGTTAATCTTTGAATATGTTATAACAAACAAGACATTTGTATATTTGGTGGTGTCGACATTGTAGGTGTAAACTTATACATTTCGAACTTTCTTAAGCTATATATAGAGCAAACGTACTCAGTAGTACGATTACTGACAAATGATCAAACGATATATCGATAAACTTGGTTGGTTTAACATTCGTGCATGCAATGTTATTCGTTATACACATAGTTTTATTACATCAGGAATTTTCTTTTTATCTGCAACCCAGTAGGTAGGTTAACTCCTTATGATAAGAAATCTAAGCTCTTTTAGCACTGAACAGTCCTACTTACTTCCCACTGGTCATTTTATTCCTCTATAGTCACTTTGTTCCTATGGTCATTATATTGACTTTGGCATTTTGCCAAACTCTTATAACATTGTACTCCTTTCTTTTAGTTTTAATTGGGTGCAGGGCGGACTTTTAGACAGTCCTAGCTCCTTGTAACTGTCAGAGCTGTGCTCTGTCGGTTACAAGGAGCTAGGACCCAAACGCGTGGCCCTCAAGTAAAGGTTGATAGCTGAGTTAAACTTGTGCATTTTATACCCAAACGGAAACTGAAAACCGGATAACGAATTCCACTTCCTGGATGTTCGATAAATAAATTCGTGATTTGCATCTTCAGTTCAAGGTTTCGGCAGCTTATCCGTTCTTCGTGTAACTAATGGTGGTATTTTCTCCTTTAATTCTGCAGAACATTTGCCATATATTAATCTATAGAACACGCAGAGTTCTGCAACATCTCTGCGGTGCTGTAGGTGGTCTAGATCTTTTGTTAGTCCGGAGTTTCGTATTATTCGGATGGCTGGCCGCTGAACTCTTTCCAGCAACTGGAGAGCACTGCCATATGCTCCTCCACAAACCTGACAGCAATATTCTATACACGGTCTAATAAAGGTTTTATATATGAAAACCTGATGCGATCTAAAAAACCGTCTGCATCGTGAAGCTGATTTGGCCAATGCGATAATGTGTTTATTCCATTTTAAATTGTTGCTATTCTCAACACCAAGCAGACGAATTGAGTCGCAACCCACGAGAACGTGCATAATTTTTTTTTCTCGTTAAATTTGACCTGATTTTTTACTCCCCACTCAAATATTGTACTCAAATCGGAACTAAGCGAAGTGACAACTTCCAGCCGTTTAACTTGAAGGAGTAAGCTCGACCTCGCATGAAATAGAAGAGTGCAATGTTGCATCATCGGCAAAACCTGTGGATAGGGTTTACAGTGCTATCCAACAAGTCCTTGATGTATAACAAAAACAAAATTGGTGACTGATTCCTGAGAGACTCCGGCATTTGGGGAGTGTGGCGTTGATGATCTCTCAGTTAGCACAACGTTGATCTTTTGATTTTTGAGAAAGCTTTTTATCCACTTGATGGTCATCGAATCCAAGCCGTATGCCACAAGTTGACAAATGAGATTCTCATGCCAAACCTGGTCAAAAGCCTGGGATATATCCAAAAGCGATTGCAAAGTCTTCTTAAGGGTGAGATTCCATTTGCTTACAACATACATCAAGAGATCGGTTGTGGTGCGGCTTTCGCGAAATCCATATTGTTTATCTGAAATTATTTGATTAATCTCAAGATAATTCACCAGTTGTTGGTTAATGCATTTCTTAAAAACTTTAGCCACGGCTAACACAATTGATATTGGCCTGTAGGTTGAAGGGTCAGTTCTATCACAACCACGTTTAAGAACCAGATGCACCATCGCACTCTTCCAGTCGTTCGGGTATTTACCGTGCTTATAAGGAAGGAGAAAAATTTTAGGTTCCTGAAGGCAATTTTCTCCGAGATGTTGATAGGATTCATTTTGGAACGAGTACGAAGTGAATACGCTTGCCAGTAATTTGGCCTACAAATGTGGATCCACCACCAAAGCACCACACATTTCAATGCCGAAATAGTTGTTTTAGAAATATTGGCAACAGATGCGACCATCTGGTAAAAGTTGCGATCGGAGATTTTCAACTCGAAAGCCTTAGCGACTTTCTTGTTGCCGGCTCTTTGCGCTTCCTTAGCACAGATTTTTTTTACAGATGTTACGTGTGTATTCTTCAAACGAAATTTCGTTGCGCTTATATTTCTAGTGAGCAAATTTAGTTTGTCTGGCTGCTATGGCGGCTTCTTTTGAAAACGGAAAATGTTGAAAAAATGGCCCTAACCCATCATTGTCAGCCTCTTTGAAATGCCATAGACGCCATGGTTTCTGTCTAACTTCTGGTGGTGTTTCGATAAATATTTTTACGTTTATCAGGTTGTGGTCAGAATTTCCAGCCTCAACACACGGTTTCATGGAATGGGGAACTGTTGTAAGACAAAGATCCAGAATATGGCTGCTTGAAGAATTTTGAATGTGGAATCACTAACAATCTGCGAAAGGTCAGTTCGTATTTTGGTGATTCAAGCATTCTTTATGGTGGACATTAAAGTCACCAACCATAATTAATTCGCGGTAGGGATGTTGATTGCGAATGTCATCACATTTGTCTCACAAAACTTGGAAGAAATTCATGCGGTTTCTGAATCCGTTTGATTGGGGGATCTATATAAACTAATTATATAAAGGATTTTATTAGGAAGTGATATTTCAAGTACAATAGTTTGAGCTTTCTTTGAGAAAATTTCGTACTGATGATGCCGAGCGTACGGGATGTGGTCTTTAATGAATATGCACACTTAACGTTGCAACTCGAATGCTGGTTCGAGCTGGTAGCGCTTGAAGAAGAATTCGTTCTCGTAGATGCTATGAGATGTTTTTGTTTCCGTTAGCACTAATATATATATATACTAGTCACGAGTCCACGAACATTGGCAACATGGATGGTAAGACTATTAATATTATCTTTACGAGGATTATGCCTCGCCCCGATATCCGAAGAGGCATTTCTCGGAGATTTTTTAATTCTAATACTTATGGTAAAAAAAACATTTATTTTACGCAAAAATGGTCTCTTTAATCCACTGGAAGCTTGGTAGTCTTAATGATCCTCTGACTAATTTATATCCTTGATCACTCTACATTCATCGGTTCACTCTGTCGTTACTTATGATCAATGAACGATAAATTGGAAATTTTAACGAGCGTTGAAAATCATACGTATTACGTCACCAATCTGATATAGATATGGAAGGACTGTCAAATATATAGATGTGGTAGGACTATTAATACCTGTTTGAGAGTTCAAGCGGAGGATCACTGTCAGTGTTGAAGTAGTGGAATTAAACTATTTCCGTTATTTTCAACCCTTAATACTTCTGCACAATAATTTATTACCAGAAAATTATCCTCATACTAGATCATGTGAATTAGTACTTTAGTAGATGTATGTGCAACTATTGCTACTGTACTTTACATAAATCCGCTATAAGAGTTGTTCCGCACAATTTATAATCCAATCTGATTTTGTTACGTTTGTGAGGCACAAACAAATTGTTTGTTCTCCACAACGTTATGCGGTTAAGTATCATCATATATTATATATTGCATGTTGATGGACATACAAACATAGTTTGTGACTAGTTTAGTTCGGTCGATGCTGTAATTTATAATTTAATTTTTCAATTATTTTTCTTTTTAATTAACTTAATGGAGTAAAATTTATTTGCATCCTGTTAATATAATAATAACACATATGTACATATATATAGTTGTACATCAATAGAGCGTAACACAACATTATGATGCTGGAGAATAACAAAAGATGTTTTTTTTTCTATCTGTTTCGTTATTGACGTTACGAAAAGCAGAAAATTCTGATCGTGCTCAATCAATATGCTCTCGTATGTATGTACGAGGTACAGTAGAAAGATTTAAAGTTAGATGTTATGTGCATAAACGGTATTATGACGTATACTGATTTATGTAATAATTTTTAATTAAAAAATTATTTTTAATTATGTCCGATATGTTGTTCTTGTACATGTATAGAGCTATCTATTTGGTCCGTACCAAGCAGTTTAATGTGGTGCATGGTAATAAAGCAGGTGAACTTGCTCGTCAGGGCACAGCATGTTGCTATATGTAATGTTATTCTTCAAGAGGAAGAGATCAATAGCAGTTGCTAATCTGTGTAAGGAAGAAAATACAGCAAACCTATTTGTACCAAATCTTTGTAAATGCATACAAATCTCTCCTTAACGACCTGAACAATCGACCTTATTACTAGTAACGTAAAGCATATCTGAAATCTAGGGAACGAGATAGGCTTTCTGGGAAAAGTGTTTCCGATAAAAAACCAGAGATGATAGTTTGGGGTTAGGTTTAAACTCTTTTTTATTTTAAGTAACCTCACTTTACCATTAAGTCAATATTCTAACAAAATGGCGCGCCTACGTGTTGGTATCCTATAGAAAGCTAGGAGCTGTAACACTCTTCAGTTTGAACCAGGAAGATGATTTGACCTCCAAATCAGTATTCCAACGGGGACTCATACCTCTTTCTGTACTCGATTGTTGATCGATTTTGAAATGTTTTCAATATTTCACAGTTTATAACGCAACATTCCAGATCAACAATATTTAGATTGCAGACGTTCAAGAGATTTTAGCATGCAACAATATCTCTTGTTTAAGAAACCAATCCAATTTGATCATTTTGTTGATCTGACACTATTATTCGTTAAACGAAACCGATTCCTCTCGTCCCACTGATGTCTTTTACCATTGCGTCATTTGGTGGGTCTTCATAATTTTGGAAGCTGAAAACTCAGTTGATGATTATAGTCTCGCTGTAAATTTGCAATTCTGGTATCTTCAGTAGGTTATAGTCCTTAAAAGATGTTGCATAGAAGCTATTCTCAACCCAAGAAAGTTGCGATACTAAATGCCGCAAAGGACCCATGCTGCAAACCATTGGTTCTATCATAATTGAAATATGCGTTCTGCATCCTTCGCAAATTGGATAAGTTTGCACTAGATCCTATATAGTTGGGAATTATTGATTTAGTTTGGTTGAAAGTGTTACCGTTCCCGATGCAATGAATGCTGTCATATTCATGAAAATCATTGGAATCATATTCATGAAAATCATTGGAAACTAGTCCCATACAGTTTAAATGACTTTTAAAACGATGGTGACCAGTATATGAACCAGTTCTCAGGTTGTTTAGTTTTAAAGAAAGATTGTGCTTAGCCCGTCTTGAAATTGGCTCACTGATGAACAAGTATCAGAGGTTACCTTTATTTTTTATATAGTAAATTTATTATATTCAAGAGTCAGAGACGAAGCTGATGTCTTATAAAACTTAACCGTTCACAATCTTTGTCTGGACTGTTTGCCATTTCATTGCCTTCAATATTACGATAAGCAGCTGACCAATTGTTGTTGTAAGTTCAAAAAGATTAAGTTAGCTCAGCCTTACAAAGATGCGAGATTTAAGCGTAAATTCAACACATTTGACAGTGGTAAGCTTGATACCAAAACATCATACAATCGATGCATTATTAAAGCCTGCTGCAATATCCTTCAAAATGCAATTATATAGTTTCTGTGAATAATGATATTGCAAACACCTACATTCAAGTAAAACCAGTTGTTTTTTTCTACCGTCACTTGCGCTCAATTAGCCCATTGTTCTTCGAGTAAAGCCCAAGATATTCGTTATCCTCAAGGTCGTCTGTTTATTCACAAATATAAATCCTGATGCAATGCAGTTCAGTCTATAGGAAGAGCATGAAATCATGATGCTTTTGGCAGTTGGCGTTGTTCCGAATTTCCATTCGAAACATTTGATTATTCAGGGAACAAGGTTCTGTGAGAATATCCATCAAGATGCTAAAAGTGTGTCTATCATAATTCAAGAAGGACTGTGATCTTTGCTGATTTATTGTTCCATCGAAGATGCACTGACATCACGCTTAGAGTGACATCATGTCTCACGAAAATGGAATCCAGTAGAATTTCAACTCTAATATCCTGTTCTTTTACTTCAACGATGACTGCTGTAAAGTCATTGCAACAGGTTTTATTTAGGAGTCTGTTCCCATGAATACACGGTAAATAGACACGTTTAGTTATTAGTGTATTGCATTTTTTCATGCGTCGTTCCATTAGAGAAAACTGCAAAGGTAAAATCAATTAAAAATAGAAATCTTCAAAAAAAACGAGAGATCTTCACAGGTTACATGATCATTATACCACTTGCCCTACATCAACTCATAGTGTGTGATAAAGCCAGTAGGTCCAACTTAAAAATCCTTGATATGCAATGAATGATAGAATAATAATTATGGACAGCCAGGTGGCAAATTAAGCTCATCAATCAGACATCTCTTCGAATGTTGCCCAGGAATGGTTTTATCTCTTAATTGTCACATTCATCAATATTGTATTTACTGCCACTGAGGTATTTGCTGCCACTGTGTTATTAACACATTGTTATTAACTTCTTTTGCCTGTCTTCTTGGTTGACGTCTGGTTGGGATGTTGTTATTTGATAATGCTTTAGATTTTACGTCTTCAGCAGCAGTTGGATTTTTTGTTTGTGAGGCCAGAAAGTTTTCTTACTCAATTGGTAGCTTGCATAACTTTGTTATTGGGCGTTTATAAATGTCCTGGTTACACTTTATTGACGCAATCCAAATTAAGCCATCTGAACCTGGATGAACCTCCATCACTCTACCCATTTTCCAACGTGCTGGTGGCAGGTTATCTTCCTTCATTAGCATGACGTCTCCTACAGTTAAATTTACGTCTCCTACAGTTAAATTTAGTTATCCACTTTGTTCGTTGTTGTAACAGCTACAGATAATCGCTGGATCATCTTCTCCAGAAATCATTTACTATTTTTTGCACCAAATGCCAGCGAGTTTTAGGAGAGTAAACGTTTTCGTTGGTCTCAGGATCCTTCTTCATTTGCCCACGTATTAAAAAATTCCCTGGTGTTAGCATTTCAATGCTCTCTGGATCATCGTACAAAACGGTTAATGGTCGAGAGTTTAAATATGCTTCGATTTGGGTTGTCAATATTGTTACTTCCTCAAACGTCAATGTTGTCTCTCCTATTACCTTTTCCAAGTTTGTCTTCACTGATTTTACGCCTGCCTCCCATATACCACCAAAATGTGGTGCAGCAGGAGGTATAAAGTACCAAGTTGTTTCATCCTGCTGTAACAAACCTGCTACTTCTTGTTCTAGATTTGCTATCTTTCCTCTACGTTGTTTTAATAATCGCTCAGCACCAGAAAAGTTAGTTGCGTTGTCGTAATGCACAGACATGTGCACAACCCCCCTTTGTGATGTAAATCTACGATAGACTGCTATAAATGCTTTAGTTGTTAGTCAGCTTACTACTCCCACATACAAATACCGCAATGTACTCTTTGTATTTGGGCTGACCTCTTCTTATTTTGTTTTTTAGTTGAATTGGTTCGGCATAATCAATTCCCACCTTGCTGAATGGTCGCGAAGGGGTCACTGCAAGTGAATAGGTCACCCATTAGTTGGTTTAGGGTTTTTTGTTTATATATGAAACATGTAACACATTTCTGTATAATATGTCATGTCAAATTTCTACCATTATATCCAGAACTTATTGCGTAGGTTTGCCAATGTTAGTTGTAGGCCTCTATGAAGTGTTGTTCTCTCAAGCATTTCTTGAACTATCTACTTGCTTAGTTTGCTTTCTTTTGGAAGAATTATTGACAGCTTTTGGCTTACTGGCAGTTGGCCTTTTTGTAAACGTAACGTTAATATCCCATCCTTGTCGATGAATGGGTTCAAATGCCGATAGCTTGGATTTCGAATCCTTCGTTTTCTTTTTCATTAATGCTTGAAGTTCTTTACGGAGATATCAATTCCAACTATCTGAATTTCAGCAAAATTCAGCTCTGGGACTGTTCTTTGTCGTTGTTTATAAACGTAAAAGTCTATAAATCTTTGACAACACACGAGAATACACATTAGTTTGTACATGCGATTTTGTCAGTTAATTCATGGAGAGCTGCTATCGTTATTAGTGATAGCCAGCCAACAGGATCAAATAGCCTTAATGAATCGGTTACAGTAAACATTTTGTTGATTTTGTAAGATTTAGCCTAGTGCCTTTAAATTCAAAAGTTTCTGCATCAGGATTATAAAGGATTCCGAATGTTGTTATTATGTCGTTGACTTTTGAATTGATGATTCCCTTTACTCGAAGATGCTCTGGAACATTAGTTAAAATCTCTACTGAATTCGCCACCCATTTGTGTAGTCGAAATCCGCCTTGATCTAGACTTGATGTCGGCTGTCACTTTCAGTTAACAGATCATTTAAGTAAAAATCTCTTTCCATGACCCTTGCTGCTATTGCATAGTTATTCTTTTCATCCATTGCCAACTGTACCAATGTTCTTATGTTCTTACCGCGAGAGATGATGCTGCTGTTATTTCGTATGTGACTGTTTTTAACCTGTATTCGTCTATTGGTTGTGAGGGATTCTTTCGCCACAATATTCGCTGTAAGTTTTGGTGACTAGGATGCATCCAGATTTGCCTGAACGTATTTTCTGCGTCGGCTGTTTATTAGCTGCATATGACCTTGTTGTTTATACTCATGCATTAAGTCGTGATATAGTTTGGCGAGTGGTTTATCTGTCATAAATCTTCTCTCGATCAGTGTTACAGCTTTCTTCCTTAGATTCTTCTATGATTGCACTGATGGTTCTGATTTGAAAGATAAATGTACCATATATTTCCCATCTGGTAGCCGATCTGTTGTTTTTATGGATTGCTTTTCTGCATCTGCCTCTTCTTCAGTGTCAGCTCTTTCTTCTTGTATGGCATCATTTTCTATGAATAAATTTAATTGTTGCACGGTTGTATTTGTCACTCGATTGTAAACTTGTGGTAACTTGTGGTTCCGGTCCACTTCTGGTAATCGCAAGCGAAATTTAAATTCTTGGTAAAATGTCTGTGATTTGATTTGTTAGTTTTTTATATTTTTCCCACTCTTCCATTTTGGTTTTTATTTTCACAATGGCAGTTTGATACTGCGTATCACTTTTTTCAAAGTATTGTTCCGTGTAATACTTCAGTTCTTGCTCTTCATCCTCAGTAACAATCATCCAGATTTCCTCGTGGAGTACGGTTATTTGATTCATAAGCTTCTCCATGACCGCTACTGATATTTTCATTGCCGTTCTTGTTCCGGTTTCCACCAGGTTCCCGGTTCCGTTAAGTTTTCTATAAAGGGTTTGTAGTTCAGGATTGGTTTGATTTGGATTGAACGGATGTTGGCTATCTTTTGATAGCTCTCAGTTTCCATTTTGATTGGTTTTTATTATTTTTGTTGGATTCGTCAACTCTTGTTGTTTTGACTTAGTTTTAACACACTTTCACTATGTGAAGTCTATGTAGGCCTAAACTACGCCGTCTCGCCAGTTTTTCGTTGACTCAAAGGATCACTGATAGTCAGCTGTTTTTATTATGACTAAGTATCCGGCTCAAAGGTTCACTGGTAGTCAGCTGTTGTTTTTTGACTGAAGATCCGGCTCGAAGGACCACTGATAGATATCGCCTTAGCTGATTCTCTATGAACAAATTTAATGTTGCACGGTTGTGTTTGTCACCCGATTGGTGGTCATTGCCAATTTATTCCTATCTTTGTTGTAGCTTGTGTGAATTATCTGCATAAACCCAGTTCATATTGAACACGTAGGATATATCGTTCGATGGGAGACTTCTTGTTACATATGGTCGTCATAAGTTGCTTTCCAATTGACCAACCGCTAGTACCCGCTAGTGAACCGCTAATAGCTCCGTTTTTATCTTGGCTTAATTTACTATGGTTTATTGAGTAAAAATAAGAACCGAACTACTAGCAGATACTAGCGGTTGGTCCGTAGTAATTTTGTTAGGCAGGTCTTGCTGAAACTACCCTTGATTATTGTGTCAGCTGTCTTTTATTTCAATCCGCATTTTATTTAAATTATTGGAGTAGTAGGGAATATATTGATTGCTTTGCTGGACGCTCATAACTCATTTAATGAGGTGTAAGTATAATCGGAAGCGCTGACAAAAGTCGTTAAAATGACGTAATATTCAACCATACTGGTTCGAAACAAATTGGAACCCTGATGGGGAAGTAAGGTTAAGGAGATTTTTACTAACAGATTATAGTAGAAAAGATGGGTCTATGTCAGTTAGAGGCATAGCTTATAGGCAGACCTATTTGGAATCTTATGGAAGTAAGTGTTGTCAACCTGTGTTGAAGTTTATTTGGAAGACTGAATTTTCTTCACAAATAGTGTTCTATTATCTCCTCTTGCATATGTTGATATGGGATTCAAAACATTATATCAAAAAGGTAATGTCCTCAGTGAATATTAGAAAATTGACTGTCAAGTCAGTATTAAAAGATTCTGTACTTGCTTTTGAACCATGTACTTCGTACACGTAACATAATTGTCAACGAAATCAGTGATGAGTGCGATGAAGCACTGATGTTAATCCTGGTTGGATGAAAATATGTAAACAATTAGTAGAAAATGTTTTGATTCCAAAAATTCCAATTATGTAATAGCCTGGAAAACTGGAAAATTTATATACTTTGTAACGAGAATAATAGGAAAATCTTTTGTGCTTCGTCTCGTTTTGTGATTTAATTAAATAACGTCTTTTATTATGTTACCTCATCTTTTGCTTCTTCTTAAATTTAACCTTGTAAATAGGGTAATCCTTTTCTGTATTTTTTTTGGCTTGCAAAAATGCGGAAATTAAATTTAATTAAATTCAAAATTAATAATTCTTTTCATCTTTTGTGCTATTCGCAAGTTATAAAGTGGCGATTAAATGAAAAAGTTATACATGAGAGCTTAAGGCGCAAAAACACAACCATTATGACAAAAAGTTAATTTTCATTTCGATCCTTTATGGTAAAGTGAATTTTGGATTAAATCAAAAATACTTTGAAATTAATTGAAACCGTTTGCTAGATACAGGACGACATGACACGGCACCATAATGCGAAAAAACGTGATTTGATTTAATTTAAAATCACTCCCAAAATATATACAGTGTTGAGTGTAATTTAACGCCTCACTCAAGTGTCACTTTATAGTGATGGAATTATACAAAACGTTCTCACACCAACAATTTGTAATTCTGAGCGTTTTAGAAGGCAAACACCGTATACAACTATAGACATACACACACATACACTGTAAAGCCCAATAAAAACTCGTGTAAGTCTTTAACTCTTAACATAAAAAAATATAGCAAACCACATATGTGTTGTTGTTGTAAAGCTTTAAGCTTTTTTGTGTTTCTCGGTAGAATTGTTTAATTTAAACAAAGCGGCAGCGTAACACAGCATCAACGCCCAACAACAACAACAACAACACCCATGGAATATTATAAACAACGAATGTTTTATAAATATTACATTGAAACAATACATTTTGTTGTTGGACTTAATGTTTTTTTGTGTTATAAAAACAAAAACAAAATAGCGATGAAATTACCTTTTCAGGAACAAAAATGTTTCGGTTTGTTTAGCACCTATGTTCAACAGAAGTAAAAAATTGAATTAAATTATATTTATAGCTTCCGCAGTATGTACTCGTAGCTATGTGGGATAGAATACACTGTCTGCAACTATAAAAAAAATCGACCAACTCATATCATTTAGACAATTGGGAAGGTCTGGTTATTGGTAAAAAAAAAGAAATAAGTTCATTAGCCAAAAAGCAGGCATGAGAAGTTATGTAATGCCTTTATGGGTAAGAAATCCTTATGGCCACTGTCTAGTTCCTTGCACTCGTAACTATCAAGACCAGAGCTATAAAAAACTCAAAACGTTTAGATATATTGAGATGAAGTGAACATTTTCAGAAGTTGCTAGATAATGCTTAGTATCTCGCACGTCCGAGATTTTAACCATGTACGATTCGACACTGGGTTTCAAGAGGAGTATGGCATGGTCCGGAGTGGTTCAAAAGTTCTCGCTTTGTTTTTACTGTTCAATATGTAATTGCTGTCAAAGTGTCAACGAAGCACATTTCGCTGAAGAGCGAAAACGCTTAAAACTTATATCTAGGATCTCATCATATATGACATTTTGAAGGGTTCTAGCATATGTCTTAAGAATGTTCAAATGATGTTCAAATGTTCAATATGTTCAAATGATATATGAGCACCAACAAATAACCATACAGAATGCCAGAGACATTATCTTAAAACATGTACAGCTAGAATCATTTGCCGAAGAATTTCCTACAGAAAGGAAATACTATCCTGAAAAATAGCAACAATCTTTCGTCAGCCGTTTCTAGATGCAAATGGTTTTTTTAGAGTTGGTGGAAGAGTTGAAAACATTTAGATTGCCAATACATTTACAAACATCCGATGATACTACCAGAGGGTATCATTAAGTCAAATCATTTTATTACACGTCCATGAAAGAAATTGGCACCCTGGTTTTAACGCTTCATCTAACGAGACAGCAGTTCTGAATAGTCGGTGGCAGAAGCACAGACTGGAAAATTGTAAATAGTAAGTACGTCAGATGCTTCAAAAACAATGCAAAAACGTCTGTGCAGTAAAAGCAGCTCGATCGGTCACTGTGTGGAGTAGATTATGCAGGGCCTATACAAATTGCTTCGAAGAGAGGAAAAGGTGCCAGATTAATAAGTGGGTATATAGCTTTATTTATTTGCTATGGTGACGAAGGCTATTCACATTGAAGCCTTGAACGATTTGTCAACTGATTCCTTTTTAGCTAAAACGTGGTGCTCCAACCAATACCTATTTCGCTAATAGCCAGATTGTGTCGAGTCTTAAGTCAAAACCGCTATGCGCAACACCAAATTATGATGGAGACATTGATGTTCATCAAACTTTCTCATAGGTTCAGCGAATTTTTACCTACCTGAAAAAGAGATTAGTGAAACCATAGTTGGAAGGCTAACCAGGTGGCAATATATCCATTAACGCGTTCAGTCATTTTGGGAAAAATTCAGCATTGAGTGTCTGCACAATCTACAACAAAGAGCGAAATGGTGTAAACTAAAGCAAAATCTTAACTTACATTGTGAACCTTTTCCCAAGTAGTTTATATGGGCCATTTAAGTAATACATGTTCCTATGATAATCGTCTAATTCCTTGCACTATGGTAACGATTAAGACCAGAACTATCAAAAAATCATAGCCAAACCGATGATCAAAACTAAAAACATTCACATACATTGAGATGAAGCAAACATTTTCCAAAATAGTTATATATGGGCCATCAAGGCTATAATACTGATCAGCCCATACCATTTGTATTAGCATCAATGAACAGAACCTCTTAATTCGATGTGAACAAATATAATGTGATTTTACAATGATGAGAAGTGTTTTCCGTTTAAAACATAATCAGTGACAGGTCAATAAAGAAATGAGGTTATGTAAGAAGGATCCGAGACCTCCACCAAGAAACGGTTATTGTAAAAGGTCCTTGGAAGGCGTAGTTTCGACTTGGTAGTGATCATGCTGACTTGATAGTGGTCATTTCTTGTTGGTTTTGACTAAATAGTAGTTATTCCTTCTTCTGGCTTTCACATACCTCTGTTGCTATTTAACTATTTTAAGAGTGTTGGACGATAGATGACTCTATGTTCCATACCCAAGGTAATTTTATCAACTATATTCTAGTTCCGAGGACTTGAAAGAACCGTGGTTTTGACAGTTTTCGTTGGTATTGAGAGAATATCTCGAGAAGGTGGAGTAATTAGATTCTATCGTTGAATAATTGGGACTCAAATTATCCACCACAGTATTCAGAGCTTATCGTAGGAGGCGACTACATATTGTTGAATCACCGCATTCGTAAAAAACTACAAATGTTTAAAATGTCAACAAACAAACACAAATCGGATACCGCCAAAACAACAAAGACCCTTCGCTCATGTCAACAAACAAACACAAATCGGATACCGCCAAAACAACAAAGACCCTTCGCTCATGTACCTGGACACAAGATTGAGTATCGGCACATGAAACGTGCAGTCACTTAAAAAACTTGGTGCGTTTGACAGCCTTACCACATGTCAGAAAGAGTATCGGCTGGAGCTCGTAGCGCTCCAAGAAACTCGATGGCCTAAAAGTGTAGTCCATGTGTCACAAGGCTATACGTTGCTACACAGTGGAGATGACTCGAAAATCTTGGAGTAGGATTTCTCATTGGGTCACAGGTAAACAAGGCTGTGTGGACTTATACCTTGGATAATCTGATGGGCTCCATAACTGAACACGGACGAAAATGGGGAAAGATGTATACTTTGCGATCGCTCATTATCTTTACAGCCACATAAAACATCTCGAAATCAAATTGACCATATATGTTAATTTCAAAAGAGCGAGATCGTGAATAAGACGTCAGATCTTTTCGGTTGTCAACAAAATTCGTAGGCAGTGAACATTATATCTCTGCATTACAAAGCTACGATGGAAATTTTCGTACAAGCCAAGGAGGACAGGGTAATACAACGCTATTCTCCTGTGAAGGTTTGATAAAAGAAGAAATGCAACAAAAATATCAAGATTTTGTCAGCAATAGAATTAAGCGATCTAATTACCAATCTGAAGAAGTGAACGTCTCGTGCTTTTGAGCAACGAAATTTAGCCCAAAATGACGCGCAGATTCGGTTTACAATAGCAAGAAGAAATGAAGCAGTTTTTGCTATGAGGACAGCTTAAGGCATTTGTAGACTGAAGAAACACGAATTGTGGAAGGTTAATGTCTTAAGAGTACAATAACTCAGCAATGAGCGCAATTCGCGTGGTTTATTTAAAGGGACCAGGATGTAAACCTCAGTGTTAAAGTCTATGCGGTACTCGATACATGGCGTGAACATTTTTCTGCCCTACTGAGTGTTCTACATGTATCAGAAACTGTATTTGAATACCCTCAAATACAAACTGCAGAGATGTTCATTGTGGATCCATCCTATGAGGAATTTACAATGGCCATGCAGAGACTAAAAGAAATCGTTCACCAGGAGTTGATTGCAATTCAGAGCTCTTGATATTCGGAGGGCTAACTTTGTGGATTGGTATGCTTGATGAATGGAAAGTGAAATGCGGGTAATATATGGCCCAAAACGTGACGTTGATGGCACATCCCGAGTTATTTTCAATCACGAGATCAGGAATTTAGTGCGAATTTCTGATATCGTGCAAGAAACGTTCGGCGTGCTGATCCGATCCGAATGGGACAGCGATCTTTGAATGAAAAGCTGGCTTGTGATCGAAACCGATGGAGTCAGATGGCCTGTTAACAAATAATAAGCCAAAACGGATCTAAATGTGGCTTCATTCGAAATTTATCGCAATGTGAAACTGATTGAACTTCAAAAATAATCAATGGGTCTAAAGTGTAGTGAACGGCCTGGCATCTTCATGTTGTGAGGGGTAGTTTAAGTTCTATTTGTTGATGTTATTTAACTCCAACTCGCCGGTCGTAGCTTAATGGTTAGGAGAGTTTCTCATCACGCCGCGGTCTCGAGTTCGATTTTCGCCGCTGACCAAAAATGAACATGCCACCGGATGACATAAAATGCGGTTGTGTGTAAAAACATTCGTTGGGCTGACCACCTACAATGTGCACCAATCGTTAAAATGGTTCGTAAGGTCTCAGTTGAGACGCGGTAAGGGCCGTTTACGGCCTCTAAGCCATAGATTATTATTTAACTCCAACTCAATTTGGTTTATGTCAAAATTTCAATCTGGGCTTTAACCCACCTGGTTTGACTTCAGATGATAACACCCAGCAGACATTATTTTATCCCAATTATTTAATGATTTTTTTTTTTTCATTCCAGGTAAACTTCCATTTGGCACATCAATTTAAACATGTCCTACAGTAGTGAGTATATGTAGTCATCGTAGGTTAATTGGCATCTGCCGCATACACATACCACCACATTATTATGTTGATTGGTACATTGTAATACTGTATTGCCTTCAGCTTCACAGAACCGATTCAATAATTAATTTCACATTTTCCTATTGGTAGCCAATTTTATCGATTTTCCCGTTACGAAAATAGTATTCGAGTGTTTGAAGGTGATACGGAGCTCAAGTGGTGCGAAATGATATTTAACGCCTATTTGAAAATTGTATTGTGTGTACGAGACGAGAGCATTCTTAGAAGTGGAATATTTTCAAAAAATTTTTAATTGAATTGAAGCTGAATCAAGATTTCAATTAAATTTAAAAAAAATACTCAAATGCACTTTTAATTTAATAAATATTCGATTTCATTGAAATTCATAATATAATGATGGCTGATATTCGTATCCAGGCTTTGCTCACACCTCTCCGCCATTTGATATGTATACACAACGGCATTGTAGATTTGTGATTTGTGATGAAATATTTAAGACGGTTCATAGGGATGAATAATCTGTATTATTTGCAATACCAATTGGAATATTCACCCCTTTCACTTTATATGTACGCACTGTATATACGTCACTTTGATGTTGGTTTGGATGTACTTCGAATATAATCGTTAGCAACCCGAAATAACTATGCTTTATTGGAATGGTTTGAACCATTGTATGCCAGCTTTTGACATGAAAAAAACGTGAGGTTGGCATTAAACCAACCCACAACCATAGGCCTTGTGGGTGGGGACCTGCATATTATTTTTCGAACGAAACATAAGATTCATAGAATACTACCGCAGTATTCACAGCTTGTCGTAGGAGGCTACTACATATTGTTGGAGCACTGGACTGTCGACCAGCATCCGTAGAAATCTGTTAAATATGTCAACAAACAAATAAAAATCTGACACCACCAAAATAACAATGATCCCTCGCTTAAGTATCCGGACACGAAATTGAAGATCTGCACTTTAAAAACCTGGTCCGTTTAACGGCCTTAACACATGTATCGGCTGAAACTCGTAGAGCTTCAAGAAACTCGATGGCCAAAAAGTGGAGACCATGTGTCCCAAGGCTATACTCTACTGTGTAGATAATTTGAAAATCTCGGAGTTGGATTTCTCATTTGGTAACAGGTAACAATTCTGTGTTAGAAATCAAATTCGATTGTATATAGGACCCTATGACATGATATTAAGTCAAAATCGATCGCCTAAAGACAAATCAAATTTCAAAACTTATATTACGGCCATTTTCTTTATAATAACTCCACAGAAGTTGCGGTGCGGTTATTTATTTAACCCCTTATCAACCCCTTGTGACAGCCACATAACGCCGTGATTTATTTTAAATGGGTTGCTTACTTGATCCTGATCCCTTGTTGAAGTTCGATTTTGTATGACACGTATGACAGTCTTATGGTAGTTTGGGGCTAAAGCACTGCCAAAATTAGATGCTTCCTTTAGACTTAACCAGAACCTCTTAACCAGAAGTCAAAGGTTGTATTTCGTGTTAGGTATTGACTCCTGAGGCTTGAAGACGAACTCAAAACTGTTGTTAAAACCCAGTTTCAATGCGATATCATTGTAGTTATGAGTCGAAGAACGAATATCGTTTTTTAATCTTGAGTACTGGGAACAGCACAAAGTTTTGCCTTACTCCGTTATTAATCGTGAATTCAATGCTTTCCTAGAACATACAACGGATATGGTAAGCATCAATTCTATAGAGTTCTTCAATATTGTCAAAAACATATTCAAAAAAGAAGGAGAGAAAGGATAGTTCTAAATAATACTAACCATCCGAAGTCTCCAGTCAAATCTACGGCTAATCCTATAAAGCCGATCTACTTGGAAGCATGGCAGCATATAGTACTGATATATGCGGTAGATAGATTAGGCCTTGAGTTCTGCACTCCAAAAATCATCATCAGTCCCTATATCGGAATTCGAACTCAGTACCACGCATTTCATAGATACATTTTTAACCAATGAGCGATCTGGATTTTCAATGTGATTCACAAAAATTTTACCAGTTCAAACTTATTTTAACCTATCTCGTAGGATTACAGCTGCGTTGACTGTGAAGAAGTAGACTTGTTTTATTCCCATATAGCAGTTTGCTGTCCTTATGAGATCTGCCTTAATTATCTCCTAGGTGGCAGCATGTTGATGTGTAATGTCTATAACAGATATAAGGGAAGATATATTGTATAGCTTTCCTTATAAAGTATGAACCTCAAAAATCGAAATACGAGTTTTTCTCAAAATAAATCCGTACTTTCCTGCTATATCGAGGGGAATTCTACGTCAACGTGCATAACTCTGAGCTAAATTTTATTTCAGTTTTACGAAGTGGAGGAGAGAAGCACACTATGCGTCAATGCATGGGTACCATGTTCGAAGCCCAACCGGCCAGTATGGAAATGATGAATTTTTATGTATGAAAAGATGAAATCTGTGTTGAACTGTGATCATAACTATGACTACAGTGATAGTGTGCATTTGAAATTGAGCATAGTATCGTTCATCCACTACAGGTATAGAGTTATGCAGTATACTGATCGTAATATTAGTGATGGGATTAAAAACAAGATGGCGCTACATCTCGAGATTTTTTTATCATTCTCTTTTCTGTCAGTGGCTTGTTTGTTTCTTGACGATAGAACCAAAGAGCTTTGTGAGTATAGACAATTCATAGATCCGACACTCTTTAAGACACCACCTTAAAAATAGTTATTAATGTGTCTGAATTTTGTTGTTTTTGTGACTCGGCGGTGAAATTTGCCGAACATGGCATGCGAAATTGCACAGTTATTGACCACTATTTACAGCACCATCTTGGTGGCAGAACAATAAGTTTTAAGGTAATGATTTCAAAACCAACGAAAAATATTGTGTTTCATTATTGTGTCCTCATGCGGTGCGCTCAACGCACACTTGTCTTCGTCTCTATATAATAAGGTCAAATACATAAATCTAGCAACCCCACAAAGGGAAACAGGCGTTGATTGTGGCCACAACTGACTTAAAGTACAGACGTTGCGTTATATTGCTACCTCCAAATGCCAGCATATAGTGCTTACATATAACATGTATCGGCCCATGAGTTTTGCCCTCTGACAGAAGGCCGAAGATGTGTTCATGCCCATTACTGATCATACTCACATGATGAAAACTCCAATTTGTATCTTGTTGATAGCGAGTTGATACCGGTATCTCTCACTTCAAACCCCGAAGGTTGAACCGTATCGCCATTTGGTTAGTATAGTATATTTATTTTCGCGTTCGAAAGCGTTAATTAGGTGTGGAGAATTCTATTCATTATAATTCGCAGATTTATAGCCATGTTTAGTCGGTGTATTTGTAACCTACTTTGACGAACAAGCTGAATTAATTTTGCCTTGATTTATCTTGGCATATAGGCATGACTGAAACCTCACAGGTATCAGTGGGTGTATACTGCGTGAATGTATGCGCATCTCACTATTCTTAAATCTTGTAGTGATGTAAGGAATTTATTATTGATTTGGTGAATCTGATTTTGCACCAGATTGCACCATCTATAAGCGGCTCGTTCTTATAGATGGCGCAATCTGGATGTCCAATTTTCACACACTTTTCGCAGCAATTACGGCCGTATCTCGCTAATACCTCTACGAATGTTATGTTTAACCTACGTCTTTGGCTTATCGGCATAGACATGTGACTTAAAATATCCCCAAAGAAAATAATCTAGTGGAGCTAGATCACATGATCTCGGTGGCCTATTAATAGGACAATAATGTGAAATTAGTCTTTCATCATATGTTTCGTTTAGTAAATTAATTAGTATACCGTTCTGTTTCAACCACACATCAGTACATCACTTAGGCCTATGCCAGTCAATTGGGGTACAAAGGTTATCAAACAAAACAGTGTTGTCAACTTAAAGATGTGAACTTCAAAAAAAACTTGTTTCTTCCATCACTATTATGAAATAGTAAATCGAACTAATGACAAAGAAAATGTCAGCTTTCCAATCGGTTATCACAGAAAACAGTGTTGCCAACTTAAGGATGTGAACCTCCAAAGCCACCCTTTACTTGTTTCTACCATTAACATTATGAAATGACAAATCGAACAAATGGCATAGCAAATCTCATCTTTCAAATCTTTCGGTTATCAAACAAAACAGTGTTGCCAACTTAAAGGTGAAAAACCTTTTAAATATCCTGTACTTGTTTCTGTCATTGCCTTTATCAAATGGCAAATTGATCGGCTGTCAATTCAGTTTATAAACAAAAACAGTGTTGCCAACTTAAGAGTATGAAACTTTAAATACACCCTTTAATTGTTTCTGTCATTACCATTATCAAATGGTAAATCGAACTAATGATAAAGCAAATGTCGGCTGTCAAAACGTGTTATCAAAGAAAGCAGTGTTGCCAACTTAAGGATGTGAACATCTCAAAACACCATTTACTGGTTTCTGCCATTACCATTATGAAATGGCTAAACGAACAAATGAAATAGCAAATCTCATCTTTCAAATCGGTTATCAAACAAAACAGTGTTGCCAACTTAGATATGGGAAACCCCTAAAATATACTTTTATTGTTTCTGCCATTATCATTATGAAATGGCAAAACGAATTTTCAAATTTTAAACAAAACAGTGTTGTCAACTTAAAGATGGAAATCTCAAAAACATGCCTTACCTGTTTGTGCTATTACCATTATAAAATTGTAAATCGAACTAAACAGTGTTGCCAATTTTAAGACGTCAATCTCTTAAAAACATTCTTTCCTTGTTTCTGCCATTACAATTATCAAATGGTAAATCTAACTAATAACAAAGTAAACGTCAGCTTTAAAATCGATTATAAAACAAAACAGTGCTGCCTACTTCAAGATATAAATCCCTTAATACACCTTTACTTATTTCTGCTATTATCAAATGATAAATCGAACTGACGATAAAGCAAATGTTGGCGTTCCAATCGGTTATCACACAAAACAGTGTTGCCAACTTAAGAATGTGAACCTACAAAAACAAAATTTACTAGTTTCGGCCATTACTATTATCAAATGATAAATCGAACTAATGACAAAGCAAATGTCAACTTTCAAATCGATTATCACACAAAACAGTGTTGCCAACTTAAAGATGGGAACCTCTTAAAACCAACCAATACGTATTTCTGTCATTGCCATTATCAAATGGTAAATTGAACTAATGACAATTATCGGCTGTCAAATGGTTTATCAAACAAAACAGTGTTGCCAACTTAAGGGTGTGAACTTCCAAAAACACCATTTACTTGTTTCTGCCATTACGATTATGAAATGGCAAATCGAACAAATGACAAAGCGTGTTTTGTGTGATAACCGATTTGTAATGTCAGCTTACAAACCGGTTATCACACAAAACAGTGTTGCCAACTTAAAGATGTGTATCTCAAAACACACTCCTTACTTGTTTCTGCGATTACCATTATGAAATGGTAAATCGAACTAATTACAAGGTAAATGTCAGTTTTAAATGTCAGCTATGAAATCGGTTATCGTACAAAATAGTGTGGCCTACTTCAAAATTTTAACCTCCAAAAAACACCTCTTACCTTTTTTCTGCCATTATCATTATGAAATGTTAACAAGGTAAATGTCAGTTTTTAAATCGGTTATCTCACAAAACAGTGTTGCCAACTTAAAGAAGTGAACCTCTAAAATGCTCCCTTTATTTGTTTCTGCCATTACCATTATGAAATGTTAAATCGAACTAAAGACATAGCAAGTATCAATTTTCAAATCGGTTATCAAATACAAAACAGTGTTGACAAATTAAAGATGGGGACCCTCTTAAAAACACCCTTTAATACCGTTATGAAATGGGAAATCGAACTAATGATAAAGCAAATATCAGCTTTCTAATCGGTTATCTCACAAAACAGTGTTGCCAACTTAAAGATGTGAACCTCCAAAACACATCCTCCACTGGTTT
This sequence comes from Tipula lateralis, assembly GCA_963932295.1. Classification (NCBI taxonomy): domain Eukaryota; kingdom Metazoa; phylum Arthropoda; class Insecta; order Diptera; family Tipulidae; genus Tipula; species Tipula lateralis. The sequence continues at coordinate 123,943,349 of OZ010737.1, forward strand.
CTGCAAATGGTTAATCAAACTAATGACAAAGTAAATGTTAACTTTCAAATCGGTAATCAAATACAAAATAGTGTTGCCAACTTAAAAATGTGAACCTCCGGAATAACACACCGGAAGCAGATTCTCACTCCAAGATTTATTGTTTCTTCTTTTCTTTAATGATGTTCATATACCTAGCACATATAGTAATTTGTGACTATTTCAAAATTATCAGAAGTCAGTATTTCATCTCTGTTCATACGAACCTATATAAGATAATTGAATAACTTTCAATTCACAGTCGAGTAAAACGTCTCAGAAGTAAAATCAAACATCTCAATAAAAAGCTAAAATTTATTTTCTTCATTCTTGTATCGAGATGAAACTTAACTTGTGCTTTATCCCCCACACCTTAGTATGTGTACATTATAGGGGAGCACGTATATTTTGGAATGCACAACGATTGTATGAATATTGATGTCGCTTTTCCCAATATTTTCACTGTCGTCACGTATTTTCAATATATATTTTTCATCTTTTATTACATTTGTATTTATTTGCTTCTGTCTACCTGATATAATAATTTATCTCGTATAGTAACTGATATAAAGATGGCAATAGATGTGTTTAACACCATCGGCAGCATAAATTATTCTGCCTTACGCGTATACCATAAAAATGTAAGATCTATCGCTCACCATGTGTATGTGTACGCATGTAGCAGTGTGTATCTCGTCAAGACACCGTTGCTATAGATGATGTTAAACCATTTCCAACTCAAACCAAACTTTTTATTTCAGATTCCCACGGATTAGTGTGTTCATTTATGTTGTTTTGAAGGTAACAACGATAATTATGTTTTATGTTTGGTTGTGCACAGTAAAATTCGTTTCATTTTTATCTCGGAAAATGTGAAAAAACAAGTGTTTGGGATTTAAAATAAAAAAAAAATTTAAAAATACCAAAAAATAAAATAACCAAAACAGTTTTTTTGTGTTTGCAGTAATCCGTAAATTACATTCGGGTTGGAGCAGGATGAGTAGCCAGTTGGTTGGGTTGTTAGCCGTACTGTTGTACGGTTGTTCAATCTGTCTCTATAACTTATTTCTATCTCGCTTTAATCTTCAACAACAAACTCCAAGAAAAGTGGGTTGTGACCGGTGATGCTGCTGTTGTGCCTGACTGCTAATTCGATGTACAAACCCAACTCGGTGCACGAATTAACGGGTGAACGGTTGGGTGACGAAATACACAACATCCAGCGTTTAATATATTGAAATAAGTTGATGGTGAAACAGTCACTTTGAGCTGAAATTGTAGAATATGACTCAAAGAATCACTTAAAGCTCGAGAAAATGTTATCTATTGAAGCACTGAGCTACCCATTATCTTGTTGGGAATACGAGCAGCAGTCAAAGATGAACTGAAGTGCTCCCCAGCAGAACTAGTATATGGACAAGATCTCAAGCTTCCAAGAGAGATGTTCGTGATCAGTTCACAGGATTCAAATCCCGATCCAACAGACTTTGTAAACAAATTTCGCGAGAACATGCGCAAGTTAACTCCAGTTGACATTCATAAGTCAACCTCCATTCCAGTTTTTGTTCCCAAAACATTAGAAAGTTGCGAGTATGTTTTTGTTACGAACCGGCCTATCATCACCTTGCGAAGGGCCGTATATTCGCCGTCATTCGCCGTTTCAGGAAACATTTCATTTTAGATCTAAACGGTCGAAATATTAATGTTTCGATTGACAGATTAAAGCCGGTAGGGGAGTACTGTGGCACCTACTCCGAACAATCTTAGAGTACTCGAGTATCCTACATTGGAGATTCCGACGACCCTGTTTAGGGCATAGTACGTCAATAACCTTCTGCTACGACCTCCCAGCACTTCGAAGTGCCACGATAACACACACATCTCTCCCTCCAACACAGATTCTCAAAAATACAAAGTAACTACATACGGCTTTATTGTGGTCTTGTACTCAGTATAGCAGCATATATAAATATGCATTAACAATATTGACGGGAAGTATTTCCTAAAACAAAAAAAAAAACTTTAGGAAAGTTTTTAGGATATACTTCACGTATGTGCGTAGGAATGTGAAGTTTTTCCTAATCCTAATTAAATACGAATGTGTTAGTGTAAATAATATTTAAAATCCATATTAAACGATATGTTTCGTTTAATATGGATTTTAAATATTATGTAATAATTTATTTATTCATTATTACGATTTGAGTAAAATAATTCAAATATGTTAATTATTGTATTTAAATATTTGCCTTTTATATTTCATAGATATGTATCGAACTTAATAATAACGCAAGTTAAGTGATTGACAGTGTGATTCGAAGCATTCAGTACAGAATTATGGTAAATTTAATTGTCCCAAGATTCCTCGTGTACATTTTGTATAAGTCAAGATCTATGCTCTATAGAAAAGTAATTTAAATGTTTTAAAACATATAGTTTTAGGCACTTAGGAAAATTAAGGAAATCGTTCAAGTTACTGTACAGAATTTGTTGAAGTCGGCTTTTTCGATTTTTCCTGTTATTCTTAAACGATGGGCATTCTGAGGAAAAACATCATTTTGAGAAGAACCATTTGTTAAGGAATATAATTAATACATTTTAGTATTGAAATACTCGAATAAGTAAATAATTTTCCGAATTTGGGATGTATGTCAGTAAATATATACAGTATCGAATTACATTATGCCTTGTTTTCGTCTATTCCTTTGGGGATTCTGATAGAGCGGCAGTGACAAATTGCAATTATGCGACTCTCTATCTCACCATCGTTCTTTAGCTATCATACCCACAAATGAACTTTAAATACAGCATGTGGTCCTTCATTTATCTCGATTCATAACTCGAGCTTTTCAGTAGCGACATTACAAGTATACGAAGGTATAGTTCGACTTCGTCACGCAAACGCAGTCGGGATCTTCCTGTATGACGTACAGCGGCTAGAATCCATTCAGAAGAAGTTCCGAAATATTTCCATTTGAGACAAAACTCGGTCAATTCCTAATCGATTATGATGGGACTAGGCATGTCGGATAGAAGTTGAAATTTAAAATGGTTTTTCAAAAAAGCTCTAGAATATGACCACCTGGGATTGAACTCGACCAGAAGTGGGTATGTTGGATGGAAATTGGATTATAAATTGATATTTGAAAAAGTTCTGGCAAAACGCCATCTGGGACGGAACTCGGCCATTTCTTAACCGATTTTGATAGAATTGAATATGTTTGATGGAAATGAGCCATCTGGGACGGAACTCGGCCATTTCTTAACCGATTTTGATAGAATTGAATATGTTTGATGGAAATGAGATTGGAAAATGTTTTTTGGGCAAAGTTCTGAAATATGGCCACCTGGGAAAGAATTTGAATATTTTTTAGCCGATTACGATGGAATTGAGTATGTTGGATGGAAATAGGATATAATAAAATGATTTTTGGAAGAAGTTCCAGAGTTTGGCTACTCGAGACGAAACTCGGCTATTTCTTAACCGATTATAATAGAATTGTGTATGTTAGATGAAAATGGGATTCCAAAATGATTTTTGGAAGAAGTTCTGGTATATGATCCCATGGGACGGAGCTCGATTATTTCTCAACCGATTTTGATGGATTTTGTATGTTGGATGGAAAACTGGTTTTTGGAAGAAGTTCTCAAATATGGTCACCTGGGATAGAACTCGGTCATTTACTAACCGATTATGATAGGATTGGGTATGGATGGAAATGGTATTATAAAATGAGTTTTGAAATAAGCTCTGCAATATGGTCAACTAGGACGGAGCGCGACCATTTCCTTATATAACTGAACCCTGACTTATTAAGATTTTACAATCATAATAAGTCAGGGTTCAGTTCTCGTTTTGAAAGCCTGCGCAGGTGTTAAAAGTTTTTTATAATGTGCGAGCTGCTTATACGACTGATGTTTAGGTAACCTTTATTTTGGGAATTAATGTTTGCCTAAATATTATGTTTTGATGCTGTAATGTTTTAGAAACATACTGAAACATAATTATTTTAAGTTTGATTTATTTTCTTTTGCTTCAAAAGCTCGTCGCATTATCGTTTCCTTCAATACCTCTAGTATATGCATACTTATTTTGATTTCGAACGCATCATAATAGGGGTAATAGTTCATGAGCAAAACTAAAAATAACAATTGTTTTCTTTTATCCATAAACAATTTCATTTTTGATTGTGTAATTTTGATAATATTGATTGCCAATACATTAACTTTATGATAATTTACGCTAATGTTAGTCCATAACTTAAGTAGACCTGTCGGCAGAAATATTGAATTCTTCATAACCAAGTAATTATTTAGTTTGGAATGCACCGGTAGAGATTTGATTGATGTTTAAAAAATAAAAACAAATGGAGGGGTGTATTTTTGTGGCCAACACCCGACTTTCTTTTACAAATGTATAAACACCACACTTCATTGTGTTATGATAAAACTGTATTTTATAATCAAAAACCATTTACAACCATTGCTACAAATTTAATTATTATTGTTAAAACTAGAAAATCTCCTACGGAAGCTGCAACTGATGTTTACCACATTTCGTATATATCTCGCATCGTATAGAAAAGCTTAAGTATGAAGTTTTATTCCGAAGAGAGCTTTGGTTATAAAACTGCAAAAATTAAGCAAACTAAAGTTTTTATACTTAAAACTCATGTCATTTTCGTAAAATTCAAAATATGATCTAAACCAAATTGTTTTGAAATTTAATATACAAACTTTTAGTTTCTAATAGTTTTCTGGTAAATGCTATATACTTTTCAAAATATTTGCAAAAATGGAAAACCTGCTAGGAAAACTGCAGTTTCCAGTAAACCGATCTCCGACAAAATTCACTAGGGTCTTCTTATTTACAAGCTTAAATACAAAGTTTTATCCCGATCGATCAAATCGTATGTGCTGTAGAGAGCCCACAAAATTTAGTTTCAAATAATTACTATACAAAAAATGGAGCGGTGTATTGTTGTGGCCAACACCCGACTTTCTTTTACGAATGTATTTCAAAACCACCACACTTCATTTTTATTTCACGAAAAAATCACACTTCATTGACTTTTGGTAAAACTGTCATGTATAATCCAAAAACTTTTATGTTGTTGGAATAAACTCGGAATAACTTTCAGTTTTAGGTGGTTGAAGCTTTTTTCCCGCCGTTTAGTATAATCGGAAAACTCGGAAAACCCGATGTCTCTTTAAATATATTGTAATGTCTTCAAATATCCTTAATCCTTACTATCAGAAGCCCTACTTTTTGAACATTTTATTTGATTTTCCGTTTGCATAGGTCTAGACCTACTCAAAAATGTTTGTCGCTATAGTTCCCGCCGTTTAGTATAATCGGAAAACTCGGAAAACCCGATGTCTCTTTAAATATATGGTAATGTCTTCAAATATCCTTAATCCTTACTACCAGAAGCCCTACTTTTTGAAAATTTTATTTGATTTTCCGTTTGCATAGGTCTAGACCTACTCAAAAATGTTTGTCGCTATAGTTCCCGCTGTTTATTATAATCGGAAAACTCGGAAAACCCGATGAGTCTCTTTAAATATATGGTAATGTCTTCAAATATCCTTAATCCTTACTACTAGAAGCCCTACTTTTTGAAAATTTCATTTGATTTTCCGTTTGCATAGGTCTAGACCTACTCAAAAATGTTTACCATTATAGTTCCCGCCGTTTAGTATAATCGGAAAACTCGGAAAGCCTGATGTCTCTTTAAATATATGGTAATGTCTTCAAATATCCTTAATCCTTACTACCAGAAGCCCTACTTTTTGAAAATTGTATTTGATTTTCCGTTTGCATAGGTCTAGACCTACTCAAAAATGTTTGTCGCTATAGTTCCCGCCGTTTAGTATAATCGGAAAACTCGGAAAACCCGATGTCTCTTTAAATATATGGTAATGTCTTCAAATATCCTTAATCCTTACTACCAGAAGCCCTACTTTTTGAAAATTTTATTTGATTTTCCGTTTGCATAGGTCTAGACCTACTCAAAAATGTTGGTCGCTATAGTTCCCGTCGTTTATTATAATCGGAAAACTCGGAAAGCCTGATGTGTCTCTTTAAATATATGGTAATGTCTTCAAATATCCTTAATCCTTACTACCAGAAGCCCTACTTTTTGAAAATTTTATTTGATTTTCCGTTTGCATAGGTCTAGACCTACTCAAAAATTTTTGTCGCTATAGTTCCCGCCGTTTAGTATAATCGGAAAACTCGGAAAACCCGATGTCTCTTTAAATATATGGTAATGTCTTCAAATATCCTTAATCCTTACTATCAGAAGCCCTACTTTTTGAACATTTTATTTGATTTTACGTTTGCATAGGTCTAGACCTACTCAAAAATGTTTACCATTATAGTTCCCGCCGTTTAGTATAATCGGAAAACTCGGAAAGCCTGATGTCTCTTTAAATATATGGTAATGTCTTCAAATATCCTTAATCCTTACTATCAGAAGCCCTACTTTTTGAACATTTTATTTGATTTTACGTTTGCATAGGTCTAGACCTACTCAAAAATGTTTGTCGCTATAGTTCCCGCCGTTTATTATAATCGGAAAACTCGGAAAACCCGATGTGTCTCTTTAAATATATGGTAATGTCTTCAAATATCCTTAATCCTTACTACCAGAAGCCCTACTTTTTGAAAATTTTATTTGATTTTCCGTTTGCATAGGTCTAGACCTACTCAAAAATGTTTGTCGCTATAGTTCACGCCGTTTAGTATAATCGGAAAACTCGGAAAGCCTGATGTCTCTTTAAATATATGGTAATGTCTTCAAATATCCTTAATCCTTACTACCAGAAGCCCTACTTTTTGAAAATTGTATTTGATTTTCCGTTTGCATAGGTCTAGACCTACTCAAAAATGTTTGTCGCTATAGTTCCCGCCGTTTAGTATAATCGGAAAATTCGGAAAACCCGATGTCTCTTTAAATATATGGTAATGTCTTCAAATATCCTTAATCCTTACTACCAGAAGCCCTACTTTTTGAAAATTGTATTTGATTTTCCGTTTGCATAGGTCTAGACCTACTCAAAAATGTTTGTCGCTATAGTTCCCGTCGTTTATTATAATCGGAAAACTCGGAAAGCCTGATGTGTCTCTTTAAATATATGGTAATGTCTTCAAATATCCTTAATCCTTACTACCAGAAGCCCTACTTTTTGAAAATTTTATTTGATTTTCCGTTTGCATAGGTCTAGACCTACTCAAAAATTTTTGTCGCTATAGTTCCCGCCGTTTAGTATAATCGGAAAACTCGGAAAACCCGATGTCTCTTTAAATATATGGTAATGTCTTCAAATATCCTTAATCCTTACTATCAGAAGCCCTACTTTTTGAACATTTTATTTGATTTTACGTTTGCATAGGTCTAGACCTACTCAAAAATGTTTACCATTATAGTTCCCGCCGTTTAGTATAATCGGAAAACTCGGAAAGCCTGATGTCTCTTTAAATATATGGTAATGTCTTCAAATATCCTTAATCCTTACTACCAGAAGCCCTACTTTTTGAAAATTTTATTTGATTTTCCGTTTGCATAGGTCTAGACCTACTCAAAAATTTTTGTCGCTATAGTTCCCGCCAGTATAATCGGAAAACTCGGAAAACCCGATGTCTCTTTAAATATATGGTAATGTCTTCAAATATCCTTAATCCTTACTATCAGAAGCCCTACTTTTTGAAAATTTTATTTGATTTTCCGTTTGCATAGGTCTAGACCTACTCAAAAATGTTTGTCGCTATAGTTCTCGCCGTTTATTATAATCGGAAAACTCGGAAAAACCAATTTTTTTAAATATATGTTTTTTTGTTACAATATTATTATTCCGTTATCTTTATAAATTGTGATAATTTTTCCTATGTGCAGTTGTCAAAAATTTTCCAATGGGATATTAATTACTCGTTTTTATGTAGTTTTCGAATTTGTTTTGTATTACGTATTTTCAAATACATAGATACATTTTTATTATTGTTTTTGTTTTTAGGAATAACTTTTTTTTTTAGGAAATACTTCACAACCGTATTAACAATCGCAGTCGAAAGGGGAAGGGGAAGGGGGAATGTGGCGTTCACAAATACGACGAATAGTCACGCCCCAATAGTAAAGTAAAACCAATATAATCGAAAAAAAAGATTTCGATTCAAAAACTCTGTTATTCGCTAGTACTGTTGCAACAAACCTAACAACATATAATACGAACGAAAATGCAACAAACATCAAGTCCGGTCGCATATGCCTGATGAGATAGATTTGATCTTTTCACAACAAATCAATGACGTCATCAAATCGAAACCAGCCGAACGAACGGACATTACAGATCACACACAAGATGCCATATATTTCATAAGACCAACGTCTTCATCGGATGGTTGATTCAACGCCCTAGCTGTCAATCAACGTCACACTGTGGAGTTCTGGTTTAACTCCCATCATTAGCTGTTACGATTGCAGCTCCGAGCAACATTATCATATTATCCGATATCGTTGTTCTGAGTGGAAAAATAGTAATTGTGAAGAAAGTGTGAGCGAGGACTTTTGATTAACGTTATATAGCAAACATACCATGTAATGAATTTTACCCTTTCGGTTTCGAGAACGAGCCAGGACTTGGCACTGTAAACAATTAGGAGATATCGGATCATTGAAATCTTTTTGTCTACCGAAGGTGGATATCCTTTATGAGATCGCTGTACTCTTGGCTCCAGATCAATAAGCAAAACATGATCGAGCTAGAAATGAAGTACTCCTATTACATTCCTGATCTTTTGAAAGAACTCGGTTTCTGCCATTGGCATAGCGTTGTTTTAGTCGACATAGTTCTTTTCTCATATACAATTTGGTATAACTCCGTTTGCCCGGGGTAAGTCGCTTTGCTGATGTCCAGAAATTCGTTTACTTATGCTCTCCTAGCAATTTACTTAGTCTTGCGCCTGTAGCGCGAATTTAGCCAATATTTCGTTAAACAGCAAGCTCCTCAATTAACCACTCATTTGTGGTCTTAGTTTTTAACATATACTGAGGCACTGCTGGGTGGCATCGACAACTGAAGTTTGGTATACTTCCCAAATAGAGTTGATTAGAGACCAAAAACTTGATATTGACCCTGTATAATCCCTAAATTGTACGAATTGTACGAATGATCTGTTTTACGTGTATGTGTTTATGTTCTTAAGTCGATCTTCTTGTGAAAAATTAATTGGACCTTGAGATCAACAGTAGTCATATTTACACATGCAATTCGGAAGTTGGCTAATCTCAAATGGAATCATCATCTACTTGGAAGTCCGTACATCCCATTGTGGTCTTAATAATAAATCAAACTACATACAAGGATTTCAAGGTTATATCCTTTATGCAGCAATCAATTGTGCTGGTTCGGGTTCATTGAGAATTGCAACATTATCTACCGTTATTTGGCAATAAACGATGTTGTTTCACGATATGTCGGTTATCATTTTATGACTTGGTACGTACGAACGCATGTCGTGTAAGGGATGGAGGCAGATTTTAATTCAATGAATTCCACAATTCAATATGCACTGCGGATGAATAAGTCCGACTAGATATCGACCAGTTACTAGAAATTGCGTGTTGTGATTTGAGTAGCTTAGGCGATGAAAGTTTCAATGAGTTCATCACCTTGCATTTTTTAAACTATTCTTGATGATTGGAACCATTTGCCTTCTTGACTGTATTTGATGTTGGTTGCAGTGACGCTACGCTGTATCTGATTCTTATTTTAATTTCAACATAATTCGTAGGCAGTGATGTAATTAATAAATCTATATGCGGGTTTAAATACGAGTTGTGTTCGGACTTAGTTTCTGGTATCGTTTCTTGGGACTGAATATATGATTCATTTCGCCCTTGATGCCACAATCAAATGTCACGAAACGTATTTACGAGCAAGAGTTTTCATTCGAATGGTATTTCCTGAATAAGTCCCATGTAAAGAGTTTTAAGGATGATTCATTGTGCTGTAGTTGGAAATATAAAACATTTGTCCTAACCATTGCCTTGAATTGTGTTAAGTTCGGGTTGCGAGGCATATAGTATGGGTATAAATGATCTCAATGATCCTGATTATCAGGTCACGCCGTTAGTGCGATTTTTTAGGGTTTTGATGACATTTTTGGCGTATATGGAGCGTCTTTCTCTTTTTACGTCTGATGATTAGTGGACGACTAAAATAATTGGTATAGAACATTATAGTCATCCAGAGTGTACCGAACTAGTACATGGTCAGATAACCGTTCAAATCATTTTTGTGTCTTTTACTCCATTGCTATTTAACTTATTTATATCTACAAGCGAAGAGCCCCGAAAATGACCACAGTTGCATCTTCTCGTGAAAAAGCTGTAACCGAGAGTTAGTACAGCGGGTATTTCATAATATATTGAAATTTACTGTGAGAAATTACCAATTGGAGAGATGTTACTTTGAAAGCTCTCGTATATTATATCAGTATTGTCTGTACAAACGATCATTGATTCTCGACCGATAACTGTTGATAAGCTGGGGCGAAATCTAACAGGCGTTTTCCTTTAGAGATCAATATATCACAAATATAATTGCTCTGTCGAGTAGTTGAAGCCGTTTTATATTCTCATTCGTCAAGGTAAGGTCAAGGTTCAACTCTGACATCTATACATACAAAGGTCTGATCAATATTTTGTACAATTTTAGTTATTCCGCGTTTGCAAATTTTTCGATTTAATAAGTGAACGTAGACGATATATAAAGTCTGATTGCCAGCAAAGCAGACTTTGATATTGTGAATAATGAGAGATGCAAGATACTTGAGTCCCATCACTCCTTCAAACTTGTGGTTTCCACTACTGATCTCAGTCTTTAAAACCAGAGATTACATATTTGGTTTTGGACTCGTTGATTTTAAGACCAATAGAAGCAGAACACTGTTCTAGTTGGTCAAAGTATCTCTTTCACTCCGTTACCATTTAATCCAATCACATAAATATCATCTGCAATAAATTAATAGAATTATTCGAATGAGATGTTAAGTAGAATTTGGTTGCAACATGAGATTATAAAGTATGAGGGACAGCTCTCGATTTAACAAGTCGAAGGCTTGGGGTACTTGTGGTTTTTATAGCACTTGGAACGTATCATTCGCATTGAAGCAACTTAATCACGGAATGACCGATTTGGACGGTATCCTTGATGGCGTCACCAATTGTTTCGTTCACCAGAGGAGTTATTCTTCTCAAGATAGTGTACGACAGTAACTTTAAGTTGTTCAAAGGAAAACTTTACCGCGGTAATACCCTTTTTGAAGATAGGACATAACACGGTCAGTTTTTATTCGAATAACTTTGAAAAGACAGTACGACAAAGTTATTCCTGCGATTTAGAGCTATTAATTAGTGGAATCAATTCCAGCTTTACAGTCCGAACCAATGTAATGTGCACATTGTAGATGGTATAACGTGCTTCTTGCACGTGGCTTGGGCTGACCAAACAAATACTTGATTAAGTTGTCTACCACCACGGCTTTGCTCTATGCTTGTGCAAATGGACACAGGCGGTGTACCTACTGATACCACAAAAAAAATCCACCATGCAACTCAAAGGAAATCTATCCGATGCTGTGGAATGGAAGAAAAGCGTTGGGTCGGAAAGAAGGGTAAAGAAGAAGAATATCAAAAAATTAGAGATGCAAGTAAACTCACCTGTATCGCTGCTATGAGTGTCCGCTGCAGCCAAGTAACCGCTATTGTGCACGTGGCGTCTTTTCCACTTTAAACTTGCAGGTGACATTTTATTAATACTAAATGTTTTGACACAAATATTTACAAAATGTGAAGGTTAAGATAATTATTTATGGAGGTTTAAATCAATCCGCGTGAGTTTGGATGCAGTTAGATACATTTCCAACGCCATCCAATTTTTTTTCATGATATTTTTTACCGGCACCTTTGCTAATTTTTTCGTTAGCATCTTGTTCTTTCGCTCCTGGTGGGCGAACCGATTGGTTTGTTTTCATCGGCTCGAGATTAACGCTAAATTTCGAAACTTTCTTATCTCCAATTCGAACGAGACTTATACCTTTTCTTTCGAACATCACCTCTGCCATCTTGTCGGCAATAGGTCAATATTGAATCAAAGTGGGGACACCGAAAATTTTTATGTTCTTAATCAAAACAAGAATACAAAAATTCTCGTTAATGACGACAATACCATTTACCCAAGCGTGAAACCAATTGTCATTTCTAAATCACCCGTCTAACAGATACATAGTCGCAATTATACTCGTTCGCCTGAAATATTTAAACGTTTTTTATAATTGGCATGAAAACGGCCCAATTTCTTGCTGTTCATATATTCAAGTTCGTACGTTGAAAGTCATATTTTCCGCGAAATCTTGCATTTTGTATAAAGGAAAGTCAAACTGTTGACTGTATCCATCCGCGGCATTGGTCTGCCTTAAAGTTTTCTTCAACACTTTGTCTCCAACGCTAAATTGTACCGAAAGACTTTGCAGATTATACCGTTGGGCATTTTTCTCGTAATTCAAGTTCTTCGTTGTCTATGGTGGAGTTCGACGCGCTAGAAACTGCTTTATCTCGTCCAAAATTGACGAAGGAAGGTGTGAACCTCGAAGGTAATGTACTTCTGTTCTTAAAGCACACGAAACCTCCCGAATCTTATCGTCCCAATTGTGATGGTCCTCGCTTATATAACTTCGTATGGCTGAATGGATGCTTCTATTCATCCTTTGATCTGACTCGCCTGCAGATGGTAGTATGCGTTTATAGCTAATGTTGTGCCATATATTCTGACTACCGTTGTCTGATATCAAAACCAAGGATAATACCCCGAACACTAGGAAAATGTTTTCCTTCAAGTATCTAATTAGTAACACCGACTCAGTAAATATGACTCTCACGAAGTGTTACCGTCTTGTAAACCAGTATGATCGACAGAATGATCAAATTCACAACCAATGACAGTTCATTCGTGGGAAATATTCAGAACAACAGTAATCCGCAATGGAATTCAAGCATAATAGTGTGATTGCTCTATATTTGGCTGGAAAGTTACAGCCACAGATTATTAAACAGTTAAAACATCTGCATGTGAATAAAACGTTTGTGTATCACACCATAAATCGTTATAACGATACTGGCAGCATTGTAAAACGTTTTGGTGGCAGACCGAAACGCATTGCAACATCGCCGGATATTAATCGGAAGGTGAAGGCCAAATTGACTCGAAAGCCATGCCTTAGCGGCAGTAAAATAGCTCACGAGTTGAACATTTCGGTCGGATGCAGTACATATTGAGATATCATCTTGGACTCAATGCCTTGAAATTCCATAACACGCATGGCCAGCAAAGAGTTGTTACGCTTGAAATGTTACTGAAAATTTGGATCAACGGATTGCCACTCGAAACCAAGCACCACCGATGTTGATGGTTTGGGCCACATTAACGGTCGAAAGTCGTTGGACCGTAGCATCAAGATAAATGCTAGAATTTATCGAGTTTATGTGTTGGAAGGAGCGTTGAAGCCTCGAGCAAAAAAGTATTTCGGCCACAGGCCTGAACATTTCAACGGGACTCGACGCCAAGCCATAAAATAAAAATTCTGTGGCGTTTTGTTGTGGAAACACTTTGTGTCAGTCACACTGTACTATCGTTTTTCGACCGTGGGTACGGCTCCATACGGCGATCATTCACCATGTGCGTGTTGGATCTCTCGGCTCTCCCATGGTTAGCTTTGAAATCTCGCACTTGGGTTTGTTTAGCTGGCCTTAGACATTCTGGGCCAGTTAAAGTTATCCTGAATGCAACGTAGTATCTTGTAAAAGCCAAGGTGTCGCTAAGGTTGTGGGGTCTGACAATATTTGTATAGCTTCCCGTCCTGTACTCCAAAATCGGGATATTTCTTAGAACGGGTTTTACACACAAATCGCTTTTTATGTCATCCAGTACTAGTTAAATTTTTGGTCAACTCGATTGAACTCAGAATTGAACTCGAGACTGCGGTGTGACGAGAAACTTTCTTAACCATTAAGCTCCAACATGGCGGCTTTAATGGTGATTTCCGATTACGTCGCCCACACTATCACATATATTTATAAAAGTAACACCTTCATTCGAGCTAAATAAAAAAGACAAAGAACACCCTTCGAGAATAATGTCATCGATCATCGTACACATATCTATCTCTTCATATATATGTGAAATGTATCGATATGACAGACATCAACTCATCAATTTAACACTGTCAAACTAAATATTCTGTAACAATACAACGTATGAATACTCTATAACTGGAAATTTTGGCAAAACTCTTCTGAGGATTACTCCACCATATATGAACGGTAGATAAATATTCATATATCGTTTCTCTATATATACAACACACATGTGGATATACTCGTACACATAACAAATTTATGTGTATTCCGAGTTAGATGAACTTAAGATATAATGTAAATATTTTCTCAAATATATAATTCCACAAAAGTTTTTTTTTATTTGGATATTTACTTAAGTATATTATGTATCCCCATTTGGGGAGGAACTGTGTGGGAATAAAATATATCTCCTTAGATAAAATAATGAAAATACACTTTTTGGAAGATGGTTATCGCACAGAATATTTCCGATAAACAACATGGAGAATCTCTTAGATTGATCGAAATGGTACGATTGGGTATGTGAGTGTGTGTGTGTGTGTGTATCCAAGGGGATTTGCGTAAGTTGTAAATAAATATTTGAACAGAGAACTCATACATTTAGACACTGACCGCAGTGTTCTGGGGTTCTGGGCAAATAAATAATTTATCCTGCAGGCCTCCAAACATATATTATATATATGTTGGTATTATACATTTTTTTATTGGTCCACGAGCAAAAAAATATTTTATATCTGTTTGCACGAAGGATAAGTATAAGTTTGTTTACGTTGAAAAATCCGGACCAAACAACAGAACAAAATGTTTTGTGTGTATGTAGGTATATACGGGTATGTACATTGTTGTACATATAAAAATAGAAATTCTTAAGAATGCCAAAACACATGTACACAAGCATAACGATAAATGTTGGCGTTTCTATGCTATTCTCCTCTATTCGGGGTTGATACATAATATGTTCCGTCTGAATCCGTTCAAAAATGTTACTTCTACGTTTGTCATATAATTTTATTTATATATTTCTAATTTTGTTTTATACGAAAACATAAATCATAAATTTAAATAATGTAATAATGTAACAAAATGTTTATAAATGGATTCGAACGTAATGGATGTACAGCATCCCATTCGCTGGAATTTGTAATATGAATTTAGATGGTTTCTCGACTAAATACGAGGGTAGTTCATTATGTCTATGATGGGAGTCATGAAAACTAGAGTGTTCTTTGTCGAAATCGAAGCCGAAGAGGTTTTAAAGGAAAGTTATTTTGCCCAAATACAGTCAACAGAGCTATCGATCGGAGCAAATAATAAAAAAATGATAAATGAATGGCCCTTTCGTGGAAGAAGTACGGCACTTCTTAGAACACCACCATCAACTCTACCACCAGAGAGCACCACACTGCGATGTGAATTTAACAAGTCAACTACTAAAGCCACTTCCAGTGCTTAAACAGATATTATGAACAACGCGGAGATAATCGTGCAGTTGACCAATGAAGTTGCCGTACTAAAAAAAGAAAACTTTATGCTAAAAGAAACTCAACATTAGTGAGCAACCAAGTACTCGCCTCAGGTCAAAACAAATATCACACCGATGAAGACGAGCTTGAAAGAGAAACCAACTGGATACTACAGAAATCGAAGAGAGTAAATAAGAAACCAAGAAAAGAAACCAACCTCAGCATGAGAAAAGCTGAATCGTCACCAGAAATGGAGCCAATTCAAATCCACATCAAAAGTACCAATGAAATAGCTGCACAAAAAAACATGACACAGAAAAAAAATGAAACAGGTTCCACCCCGAACAATATTCTAGGAATAACAAATCACGCCAGTATGCAGGAACTGATGAAAGAAGAAGTATGAAATGACTACAAAAATATCACTCAGTAATAAATCTGGAAAATAAACACAACGGAGGCCGAAGACTATACAAGGCTCAAGCCAACAAATTAAATTCTGATGTTAACCAGTGGTATACCTACGTAGATAAAAACGATCGATCAATCAAAGTAATGGCAAGAGGTCTCCATCCAACTTGTTCAGGCCTGAAAATAAACGATGCAGCACTATTATCAGAAAAGAGAAACGAAAAACCAGAGAGTGAAATGCTGCAATCGTGAGAAGAGGTTTCCCACTGTTCATACTAACCTTCGACTACTAAGAACAAATATGCATATAGATATATGTCTTATATCAGAAACCCACTTAACCAAAATTTCATTCTCTAAAATAAAAGGATATAACTGCTACCATGCATTACATCCAGAGAACAAAGCTAGAAGTGGATCACCTATCCTCATAACAACGATCAAAATACAATTAAACATTACTAAAACCTGTAGTATCTCAGAAATATACTGCCCCCCAAGATACAATCTCAAACAAATAGATTATTCTGATCAATTCAAAACTCTAGGAAGGGTCTTTTTAATTGGAGGTGACTAAAACCCAAAAAATACCTGTTTGGGATCACGGTTAACGACTGTTAAAGGAAAAGAACGGGCAGTGCACTAACCTATTGGCCTACAGATATCAGCAAGACTCCAGATATTATAGACTTCTTTATTACAAGAAGGATTTCAGATAATTATATCCATATCGAGAACAGTGAAAATCTGGCATCATATCATTCACCAGTTTTTATGATACTTAGCCAAACAATGATTATGGAAGAGAGCAATGCGAAATTAACAAATTACAAAACAAAGAGGTGTAGAACAAGGAGGTGTAGAATTAAAACTTCACCGATATCTTCCGGAGCAACATTTTTCAAATTTTAAAATCAAACATATCAGAGAAGCACTTCCGAGTAAGATGATAATACATACTCCCAATTAAAAAGAATAACTGCAGGAGTACTACAAGAAAGTGTTCTTGGACCAATCCCCTATCTCGTATATACTAGAGATATATCAACGACAGAAGCAACATTGGCGCCTTTTGCCGATCAATGACTCCAATGAGGTAACATCAATGACTCCAATAGTAAATTACAGAGGGCTGATAATACTATTGACACATATCTGGTTTCGTAACTACAGTTTCGAGTTAACCATAATTTCGTTGTAATGTGTCACTGCTAACCATGGTTTGTAACTTGGTTTAAACATGGTTTCGGAATAAACTATTTTTCTCATCCCATGGCATTTTAGTGATGCCAGTGCCACAATTATACAGTTAGTGAATAGCGAAAACTATAATTATTGGTTTTTTCATTTATTTGTTTATTTTTTTTTATAAAATTTGAAGTTTAAAAAAAAATGAATACAGAATTTGATAAATTAATGGATAATCAAAGAAAAAGAAAAGAAAAAAAGGAAAATTAAGGCAGAGGACGAACCAAAAAAATTTTTAAACCACAAAGTTAAAAAATTTAATAAATTATTATAAACTGTCAAATGAAATGAGAACCGTAGTGTGTCATGTATTCTCATTCCGAAAATAATAGTTTCATAATCATGGTTACGAAACCGGATATGTGTCTAGGGTATTACCTGATATGTGATTGGACAAAGAAATGGCGAATTAAATAAAATGAAGCAAAATCAATCCAAGTGAAGTTTACAAATCTACCGCATGCAAGCCCTGTTTAATATCTCGGCATGAATTTAGATGCTAAACTTAGATGGAAGGAACACTTAAAAAAGAAAAGAGATGAACTAGTTTAGATTGGCTCTAGAGAGACAATCTGAACTAGTGATCCACAACAAACTGCTGTATTACAAACAAATTCTAAAACCTGTATGGACATATTACCGTCAAGTCGGGAGCTGGCCAAGACGGCAAATATCATAATCATACAAACAGTTCAAAATAAGATCCTGCGATGCATCGTTAATACACCGTGGTACAAGCTTGTCGTGAAAGAAATTAAGCATCATGCAACAAAATATCTACAACGTCTGCACCAGCATGAAAATGTGGCAGACTGCAAAGAACCAAACTACTGGACTAATCGCGACCAGGAGGTCATTAGACCTACAGTGGCCAAAATCTGTAGAGGAGTTAGACGAAACTGGGGATAATCATGTGATTACTCCGACTAATAAAATGCGTACTATGCAATGTTAACTACTGAATTGGTGCAAGACTCTGTCGTAATATAAAATATAATAAAAAAAAATGTTGGAAGTAATTGATCTAAATAACCAGAATTTTGTCAAATAATGACTAAATAAAAGATTAAACCCAATAAGAAATTTGGTTTGAAATAACTAAGTCGTTAATGAAATTTAATTTTCGTTTGGTTAATTTTACATTTTTATTTGGTTACTAACAATTATTTTTTGGTTATCATATTTAAAAAGTAACCACGTAATTTTGGTTAAATGAGTAAGTTTTTTATGTTAATAACCAAACTTTGGTTATTTTTTTTTACGTTTAGTTTTAATTGGGTGCAGGGCGGACTTTTAGACTGACCTAGCTTTGAAATTAAAAATTATTTTAACCAAGAATTTAGTTATATATTTGACTAAGACATTTGGTTGGCTGAAAAATACTAAGGTTTTGGTTATGTATACTTGGTTTTTTTGTGTTTTTGACTCAAGTTTTTCTCTGAGTGTAACTTGATAATTAAGAGTCCTTTGTCGATTTAGGAAATCGAAATGGTCAAGCGAGAATGTTTCCATTTACATTGACAGACTAAAGTCGGCATATGAATGGAACAAATTTTTGCTGACTTTGTTAATGGCTCGACCCATCTTCTTATTTCAGTACTATAAGTGCTGGCATGAAACTTTTACGATGATATAAATAATTTATTGAAATTAAAGTAAACTAATTATTTAATTACAATAATCTTTATTTATAATTACATTTTTAATCTCTTTACATTTAAAAAATACAACTTATGCGGACGAAGGAACAGAAAAAACTTTTTTATTATATGAAAAACTATCGAATATTGTTTTTCAAAGTTAACTTGAATAATACAAAAATAATTGTTTTTTCAAAGTTAACTAGAATAATTCAAAAAACTATTTACATGAGTTGTATTCTGTGAAGTAGCGCCAAAATACCAGGTAACACCACAAAACAATGCAATGTGCTGATGATCTCAGGCCATGATCGGGTATTTATGTAAATCTGTTGGGAGTGGTTCAACAAACAAAACAATTTTGTACTGATGTACTGACATATATACATATAGATCAATAACGAAACTTAACTCTTTTGAGATAAACCTCTGACGTTAAGTTATAGGTAATGTAGGTTAAACTACTTACATCATCTCCAATGCATAAACCAAACCTTCTTGGTAAACAGATAAAAAGCACCCTGATGGTTTTGAACTATGGCGGATGCTTTCGTTTACATCAATATTCAACACCAAGCACTCTTAAATTTTCAAGAATACCTAAAAAATTGAATCATTCTTATAAAATGACAGATAGTAGGTCATTATTCTTTTTTATGTTGAGAATAGGGTCACTGATCGAATATAGATTGACCCTAAATCTCGACAACCCGTCAGTCAATTTATCATATTTTCAATTGGTACGTAGTGATTGGCATGAAGTCCCTTTGAATGCGTTATCATTACCCATCAGCATCACATTAGACATACGCGAACAGCAATTGCGCCAGGTCGTCTATAAGTTTACTCAGTAGAGTTTCGGACTACAAAGTTTACACATAATTACCGACAATGATGTCCTTCAATTGACGTTATCGTCATCGGCCATATAGACGACACAGGCTTTAAGTCTTTGATAGATTTTCGTCGACTAATGAGATCAACAAAATGATAATTACTTTACGAAGTCCGTATATTTATATTGGTTGTATTTCATAAAACCGAATCCGGAACATATTACCAAGCGTAATCATTCTGCAAAATTATGTTGCCGTGTCTCTTCTTGTATCTTCCCGCTCGACTCCAACGCATCAACTGTGATTTCCCGAGATTTAACTTCTCTTGGTGATTGTAGTGTTGAATATAATTTGACTGCATTGAGCTTTGTAGTATCTGGCATAATGCCTGCCTTAGTTTTTAAGTAACCGTGTTGATAAATCTCTTTGTATAAAAATTGACAGTTCTCAGATTCGAAAATATTTCGGCCAAAATTTTCATTGTCTGTACGCTGGCATGGAGCTATGCAATGTGCAGATAGTTCTACGTAAACCAAATGAGCAATGCAGTCATTACAGCGTCGTCTTTCATTTGCATGTGTGTAGTGGAGGCAGTTCCAACTCTCACATAGCCTACACAACTGCAGTCGGATATGTTGGTATTGATCCTGTAATACCAATGATTTGTAATTTATTGAGTACTGTCTATGCATATTTGTCAGTTTAATCCTTAGCCCCCACGCGAAACAGACGTCATGTAACCTTCATTCTGACACTCGTTAAATATGACCAGTACATAGTCTGGTACAAGTAGTTTCCTCGGTTCGTTGGATAGCGAGGAATTAAATTTAAGTACGAGCTGATATGATGATTTTTGAGTAAGCTACTTGGAGACTTCTCTAATCTATAAAATCTTCATGTTTAACTATTTCATAAGCTTCCCCTACCAGCTTGGCGTTTAGTAGATTTAAAATTTTATTTGTTTCGGTGTTTTTTTAAAAATCATGGAGCACATCAGAAAAAGAAAGAAATGGATGAAAATTTTCGAATGATCCATTAAATTCTGGAATAATAACACAAAATTATCCGAGTAATCAGATTAGCAGTAATTGATTATTTAAATACCCGAAAACCTGCTAAACCAAGGTGGTGAATGGATATTACCAGGTCTCTTACAGTTGGAACTGGAAAGCATGACTATATTTTTTTCTCTATCTCTGAATTTAGTCTACTAGACTGGACTATCTAAGTCTATTTAGCGCTATTGCTGTTAGTTCCTCCCTCATAATTTACCGAGTTGTTTCACCTCGGTAGCACTGTTCCTCTCCAGGTCATTGCTGACCTTTTCACTTTTCTCTTCCCTTGCGGGTTCTTTTCCAATGACATTCTTGTCATGTCAATAGGCCTTTTCCAGATCTTATGAAGCATAATGTATGTATTTCTGCTTTGTTGATACGTTGGTTGATGCCCTCATTAGTTCCGCCTGTTTTCGCTACAGTACAGCCAAGGTATATGAACACATCAACATCCTCGACAGTAACTTGGTAGATGGTAATTGGTGTACTAATTTTTGTATTCAGTCTCATAGTCGCGGACATGCATGTCCGAGTATTTATGCGTTAGGAAACATATATCGTCCGCGTAATCCAGGTCATTCAGTTGGTAAATTGGATTCCACTGGATGCTTTTTGGGGATGCGCTAAAGCATGACGATATACCTCTTACATATTGACAGTGCCAAAATTGGACTCTGGGATACGTTGCCAAATCGTGGATACGTTGCCAAATCTTAGAGTATCGTATTAATAGAAGGATGAGAAGCCTAGATTTGATCATGTCAACAATATACATACCGAAAAGGTTAAACTGTTTATAGATAGAACTTCATGAAATTGTCAAGCGAATTGATAAATCGTGGAACATAAAAAATTGGTCGCATTTCTGAATAAAGTGGTGCGTTAAGTTACGCGTCTTTCAGCGAGTTCGGCACCTTAAAGTCACATTTGAAAGGTTGACCAGTTTATACGGTGACCATCCGTTACCAAATGTCACTAAATCGTTTTACTGTCAGCACTTTGTTGCCATCGCCATAATACTGGTTGGTGACCAAATAATAACCTGGTATCTTGATAACGATCTAGAACTTAACCCTACAGTGAAACTGAACAAATTCGTTTCATTAAACCCATCTCACTATTTGCATCTAAGTATCTGCGGATTAAAACCCAGATGCGGGTATATGTTTTGGTTATCAGACCCATGTTCTCGTTTGTCACATATATACATGGTTGTTTAGAGTTATGAATAGAATAGAAGGGTATACTACTTGCAAAGTCTGAGGTTACGGAGGAAAGTGTATCACATACCTACCCATCTAGCGTTATGACCACCGAAATGTATAGTGGCCCGTTCTTTCCTTTTAACGGATATTTGATAATTTTTACGGATTGACCAATCTGTTCTCTAACAGTCAAGCTTATTTAAAGGCCATTATTTGAAAACAGTCATTTTATATTCAGTCACATGAGTATAACTTAAAATGTATCGACGGATAATTTGACCCAGGTAGATACATCTGGCATTGTTATCTCTTAAGGATATTAAAAAATCATTTGAAACCACTTATCCAAAAACTTCCTGGGAGCAATAAACCAGCGTATATCTCAGATCTTGTTGAACTGTGGCTAGACGTGCGGATCTAGGATTGTTCTCCAGAGACAAATAGGCAGATGAGCATAAAATTCAATGACTTAAGCAAATAAGGATATTGATTGTTTTAAAACAACTCATTGGTCTTTTGTTTACATTGACTTAAGGTACATAAGAAACTAGCTCAAAGTGCATCGGGTATAGTAGATCTGTGATTCGGAAATGTAATCAGTGGGATATGTGCGGTGTCCCTACGTCTGCATCACTTTGAGAATCGAACAATAGTCTTTCACATTATGCACAAAGACTTTATTATTTTGAATCGAGGTTCCTAATTGATCTTAAGGATATTGGATATCTTGATTTTGATTGGAAGAACAAAGTAATTTCGGGACTCGTTTGGGTAGGAATTTCACAATTTAAACCTCAGCAATGTTTACAACCATTTCAACTCTCAGATCATTTCTGATGCGGTAGCTTGTAGTTCAGTTCTGGCCTTCAAAATACTTAAAACGCCATCTTTTACATTTATCATGAACTTAATGAACGAACCTTGTATTAAACCATTTTATAACATTTATTCAACTATCCTTGTATATGATTGGACAAATATGAAACGCATTGTTGACTGTCAACTCAAGCATTAACGAGAAATAAATCTTAGAAGTGGAAAGGATCAAAAAAATACATAAATATTTTATTTGAAAAGCGAAAACCAAATTAATTTTGATTTTTTTTTCTATGTATATCCTAAGATGAATAACTTGAAAGCTTATTCGAAGAAAATAAATTCTTGGAATTTCAATTTTGTTTGCTTGTGTATTCGTCAACAAACTGATCGAATAACAAGATGTATAATTATGAGTATGCTGATGGTAA
The DNA here is from genome assembly GCA_963932295.1 of Tipula lateralis. Taxonomy (NCBI): domain Eukaryota; kingdom Metazoa; phylum Arthropoda; class Insecta; order Diptera; family Tipulidae; genus Tipula; species Tipula lateralis. The sequence continues at coordinate 123,966,670 of OZ010737.1, forward strand.
ATGAATACGGGTTGATTCTATTACATGAATGCTTCTGATTCTTAACAAATCAAACAAAATTTTGCAGACGAATCCCAGTATCTGCAATTACCATCGAGTAACATAATTTGATACAGCAAAGTCATAGATGTGTTCATTCATATCATCGTTAACAATCAAACGATTACAAAGGATTTTGCAGCTAAAATTAGGCCCATTCACCTTCTTAAGATTCTAGTCTTTTTTTTCAGCAAAACTGTTCGGAAGTTTTAGCCATGTTAATGCTCGTTATGGATATGGTGATGTATTGCGTTCATTAGTAGGACCTGAATCACTTGAACAGTCTTCAGCAGCTTGCTCAAATTTTTCCGTAAAACAAAATCAACAAAGATTATAATTTTTTTTTTAACTATGACATACGTATTTTGAGGGTCGTGCTGGCTGTTCTTACTTGAACAGAAGAGGGCAGAAGGTGTAGAAACTGTTGAGCCATTTCCGTCATTCCTATTATCTCTTTAGAATGCATTGCTTTATCTTGATACATTTTACCTGGATAGATTACCCGGCCTTGATTCGGAAAGGCATTTCACAATGAGCCAATCGAGTCTATTATGATAACTGCGGATTGTTGATAGAACCGAATTTTAGCAAGTTCCATGTGAGAAATCCCACTATAGAACCTTATAGGGATGTGAATTTACTACCCAAACTCTCCGCATGAACCATGAGTAAAACCTGTGTTCCAGGGTTAACCATTCCACAAACCACCTTCGATAAACTTAAATCTAACCATAATATTCTAGAGGCTGATTTTATACAATTTTTGTAAGATTGCATTAAGATTTTTGGTTAGAGGCACCAAATTTTGGGTGGAAGGACGTTGACGTATTATTGGAATGACTTTATTTGAATTGCTGATGGGATCCAAAATTTATTCCACCTTGATAAAATAAAACTAAAACAATTATTGAGGAACAGGAAGTCGTGGCTGACTCGTAAAATTGAGAAAATACATTAGTATATAATACAAGAATGGAAAATATTGGTAAATCGGAGCGATCAAGGACGAAACCAACAAGGGCGCTAATCAGATATAATAAAATACCATATAATGTTACAAGAGTCATCGAAACTAGAATACTAAGAATGTCACACGACAGATGCCCGTGTGAGATTACTTATGTGCAAACTTCTTATAAACAAGTGAACTACAACCAACTTTATACCAAAATCATTGATTCAGACAAAGTTCTATCGGTTCATATAATCTTATTCCAATCATTTCAAGCTCGATCTATTTTTTTATACTGTTGCAAGATTATTTGGTACGCCCTAGAAGCATTGTCGCAAACGAAACTTTGCGCATATCGAAATGTTTAATTGCCTTTAAGAGTTCGCCTAATTAGACATTTTTGGGTAATATAATATACTCATGATCTCCAATGTGTACAGCTTTTGCCTGTCAATTACATGACATATCGATTTAGATAGAATCAGCTGTAATAATTACCGTTAAATTCATGCATATATGATTCTGCCATATCAATCGAATAAAGTCGCAACAAGGATAGGCTTCTCATATAAATATAACATCGACTTAGAAGTGCTCTAAACTCGTATCAGCCAGCTTTAAGTGAGTTATTTTTCTTACACAATTTGTAAATGGCTTTTAAATATACAAATTAGCACATATTCAGTTAATACATGATAAACATTTTGTGGTTCAGGTTCGGAACCTCAAATATACCTAAAAATTGTAAAATCCGGTACATCGTCCAAAGAAAGTTCGTGGCACCATCTGACGTATTAAAAACTCCTCATTCTCTTTACAATTGTTCAGATGTCCAATATAGAGCAGTCTAATATATAATATCCACAAAGGTAGAAGACGCAATGTAACCTACACGGTAGTCGACACGTAAACTTAGACGTAGGTTACTTGACATCATTTAGCGTAGACAATGTAGAAAACCTATAAAATATTACCAAAATCAGTTTACTTCATTTTTTAACTGATAAACTTATAAACACTTTCATTTGTTTGGGGCAAACAAAAATCTTCACAGCATTCTTCATTACGACATAGCCTACTCAAAAGACATTTTCCCTTCAACTGAGAAACGCGTCTTCATAATATAGAACACTTATAGTGAAAACAAATGTGGCCAATGGTTAAAAATCTGATAATCGATTAGAAGACAATTACATTTCGCTCAAACTGGCCGTTGGGTCCAAAATTCTCTAGAATATCATCTACAAACAAACTATACTGAAAATGATTTTGAGGAACGTTGTGGCACTGTGCATAACCTCAACAATACTATTAGCCTCAATAATTATTCATGTCATGCTCATTTTTCCACCGAATAGCTAATTCATACTTCAAGTTACCAAAAGTCTATAACCAAATAACATAACTGTTCCATTCCAATTACCATATTGAAAGGAAGAAATCAAACATCATTCTTCAAAAGAACCTCCAGGCATTGCAATTAACTATGATGATTGATGGTGAATGAGTTATGGTGACTGACCGTGAGTGACAAATATAATTTATTTAGGAGGAAGTCGCACCTAAAACTGGATTTTGTTCACACATCCTTTTGATTTAAATACACGCTTACTCGGACTACCTCGGTTCATTTTCAACCATTAGTCTGATCATAGACATTAGGGCCTTTTGTTAAATTTGCCACTCTAAAATTCCTCGTGATGAGATGACCTTCAGTTGGGTACTGAGATCGATGTTTGATCCCGGAATAAATTCACGATTTTTATCTCATTTTATCTCATATGGGTCGCCGGTCGTAGCTTAAAGGTTAAGAGAGTAGCTCATCACGCCGCGGTCTCGAGTTCGATTCTCGCCGCTGACCAAAAATTAACATGCCACCGGATGACATAAAATGCGTTTGTGTGTAAAAACATTCGTTGGGTTGACCACCTACAATGTGCACCAATCGTTAAAATTGGTTCGTAAGGTCTCAGTTGAGACGCAGTAAGGGCCGTTTACGGCCTCTAAGCCATAGATTATTTTATTTTTTTATCTCATATGTGAAAGACATTTTTTTAGTTCAGACATAACCGGCAGGGTGTTAAGCCTGACTACAAATCAAGCTGCATGCGGTGACTTTAACATCAATACCTTCGTTAATCGGTTTGCACAGATCAAAACGAAATTTTGAGCAAATGATAATGGTAAACCTGATGTCTACGAATAGAGTACGTTGTCGGCAAGTTATCAACATGTATAGTCGTAGAAAAGAGAAGTCGATGCGTATAGATATCTGCTGCTCCTTCGTCGGATTTCATTGAAATCAACTAGTTCAGTCAGTTATTTTTTATACATTTATCATTTTTGAAACATTTCTTGCGCGTGTTTTACTGGCCATTATTGGCTCGCACCATATCAACAATATGACTCCATTGGTTTCGATCACCAGCCAGCTTTTCATAATGTTGTATACAATTAAAGGAATGCATATCACTTTTTAAAAAGGGTGGCTCTATCTTCAAAAATCGCTGTATCATTCGGTTCGGATCAGCACGCAAAACGTGACCGAACCAACTTACTCGATTTCCTTTGTTTTCAAGCACGATAATTCGTCTTGAATTCCTGATCTCGTGATTTTAAAAGAACTCGGTATGTGCAATCAACGGCGCGCATATATCACACGCATGATTCTTCTCTCGAATGTAAGAAGCCATCTCTCGTTTTCATCTGTCAAGGTCCAACTCTCACATGACAAGTCATACATGACAACGGGTCTGATCAACACTGTACAATTTCAGGTTATCCGTAGTTGCTAGATATTTCGATTTCAGAAGTGGACGTCGAGGAGATAAAGCCCGATTGCCAGCGGCAAGGCGAACCTTGATATCCTTTTACACACTATTATCGTGAGTAATGAGAGATCCAAGATACTTGAATCTCATTACTCCTTCAAACGGGTTACCACTACTGAAATCAATTGCGTCTTGGTCTCGAAAACCAGAGATGAGATATTTGATTTTGAGACCAACGGAAGCTATCTCTTTCACTCCGTTGTCATTTATAATCCAATCACACAGATATCATCTGCATATATGCAAAAAGTTGGTTGGATGGTCGCAATATGATATTGTGCGCTGTCAACATTTCTTTGGCGAACACCAGAAGTAATTGCAAAAGTTCTCTAAGCCTGTTCTCAACGGTGTCACAGCATTGTGCCTGCATCACTGTCATTTTACACAGATGTACGTATTTGTTTGGCATTCCTAAATATTCAAGCGCATATAATAACCTCTGTCGATTGATCGAGTCATATGCTTGCTTGAAATCTAGGAATACCTGGGGTAAATTGCGAGATGTTTCATAGAACTTAGAAATAATCCTTTGTAGTGAAAAAACATGATCAGTGAGTAACCGATTTAGACGGAATCCTCCTTGGTAGTGACCGATAATTTCCTCCCCTAGGGGAGTAATTCTTACCAAGATATAATGTATGACCGTAACTTGCATGGTATGCAAATGAGAGCTGGATCTCGACAATTATCAAATTTCAAGAATATTTCTTGAATATTGGGCAGAAGGCGGCCACTTTCACAACCGAACAAGGTCGAGAAGACACTTCCACAAAGTTAGCCCCCCCGAATATCAAGAGTTCTGAATTAATGCATTCAACTCTTGGTGAATGATTTTTTTCGTCTCTGTATGGTCTCTGCGGTCTGTGTTTGAGAGTATTCAAACACAGCTTGTGATACATGTAAAACACTCAGTAGGGCAGAAAAATGTTCACGCCATGTATCGAATACCACATCGACTTTAACACTGAGGTTTACATCCTGGTCCATAATGACAGTTGACCGAGATCTTAAGGTATGGTACAATCCGGCGTCTCGTTTAAAGAAAAGACGCGAATTTTTGTACTCTTAAGACCGTAGCCTTCCACCATTCGTGCTTCTTCTATCTACAAATGCGTTTAGCTGTCTTCCTATAGCAAGGATAGCAAGATTCTTCATTTCTTCTTGCGATTGTAAACTGAGTCTGCACTTAACTGTGGGCTATATTTTGTTGCTCAACAGCAAGCCGACACTCCTCTTCAAACCAATCATTTTTGGGTCTAGCTTTCACATTTTTGGAACATACAAGTATATATGTTACACACGTTGATTCTCTATCTCGTTTATCCTATCTCCAAGGTTCTAGGTGACCTGTTCCGAAAAGTACTGATGTACTATATACGCAGTTGTGTTAATATTAGAATGTAATCGAGCTGGTGCGATAAAATTTAATATTGTTAAATATTTCACGTCAGATTATGTTATCACATGTATTTTAAGATAATCAGATTTATCAACACATCATATACGTCCAATATGCATTTAATAACTTTCATCGTTTCAAATTTAAGAAAAACATTTTCCCAAGTTCACGGTTACCATCTATCACCATAACACCAATTTTTTTCTTACCAAACATTATCAACAGTTCAGTCATGATTATCGTTTAGATTACTCGATTATATTCAAATTGTTATTCTTAAGATTTCTTGCGTGTCATGAGCTCATATTTCCTTTCGAAAGAAAAACAAAAACTAAACATTTTGACATATATGGTATAATATCGCGCGAACACACACACACACATATATACTAAAAAAAATCCGAAAGTGAAATTTCTAAACACATTTTCGTACCAATACACAAACGGAAAAATTATGGGAAAATTGTGCTTATAACAACAACAAAATGGCAACAATAATTTATGATGGAATACCGAAAAAAAATGATTAATGACTTTAGTGTCTAAACTATAAAATTATGACTGATGGAGATATGATTATTAATGTGTGGCAAACAAACACCAACATCAGGGGATATAGACAGGAACAGGAAGGATTTAATGTTTTATTAGAAATGATGAAAATAAATGTATCGATTCGGATAAATCACACCATCATTTGCAGCAGAACACGCATAGTAGTCAGTTTCTATAGACCGAACGTTTGGGAAAAAAATCCCGCTGGTATGAATATTTCCACAACCTGTTATAGAAACTCAAAGCTGAGGAGAAATATCTCCACCTTCCGAAATGCGATTTTTGGTAAAGAGATTAATGTACGATTTGCTTCGGATCAGCATTCGGACAGAACGTTAATTGAACGTCACTGTAGAACTTAATGCGGAGGATATAACCCCTAATTGTCACCAAAGAATACTTGGATATACCCTCTCATGCTATTATCATGAGCAATAAGAGATCTAAGTTTTTTAAATCTCTTCACTCAAAACCACAAATTCAGATATTTTGCATATTTTGAACAGCAACGCATATTTGTAGAAGCATTACTGATCGAAAAGAAGTCATAAATGCATCACAAAGCATCGGAAATAAACAAGCTACCTCAAGTGATCATTGGTAAATTTTTGGAACGATATTAAGGGATGGATCTCTTTCTACGTTTGATACACAACATCACTGAATAAGTTTTAAATCTGGAGAGGGGTTACTCAAAAAATTACCAATATTAACTTCCCATGTGAATCCGTGGTGAATAACAGTCAGCGGTAGCCACTGGGTCACCATAAGCACTTCCACAAATATCCAATATATATATATATATATATATATATATATATATATATATATATATATATATATATATATATATATATATATATATATATATATATATATATATATATATATATGATGAAGAAAGGTATCAGAGATATTAAGTTATTGGGTTAGGAGTCAGAATCAAGAGATTTCTGGCTCATCTAGCTGAACAAAATAGATGAAGAACATATCGCAAGGACAAATGAAACCTTCAATCAAAAGTTTTCAGAATATGAAGGATTTTTAGATATTTTAAAGAATCTTTGTTATGCTTAAGAGAGTGCATGGTGCAAAACAAGTAAAAGAAGACCAAATAGTGCGGGTATAGATAATCATCAACTGAAAAGTGTCCACGTTGCAGTCGTGAACACTATTTATAGAGATGCCTTAAGTTTAAACTACTGTTAAACGAAAGCTATACTTTTTGTAAGTTAAGAATAAACCGAAACAACAATTCCACCATCTGAGACCTGGTCACCAACCAACCACAACATACGAACTGAACCGCCAGTATTTAAGAGTTTTAATCGACGTTTATAGTGAAACTCTCGATTAAAAATTGCATCTTTCGCAGACGTAACTGTAAAAGAAATTTCAGAAGTATCAAAAGATCTAGTCAAAATAATGTTAGCATCAACGTTTAAGACACATGAAAACATTAAGGTCCTTGCTGTTATTCTAACAAACCTGAGTTCCACAATTCCTCAAATAAGAGTCAAAGTATGATGGATTGAAAACTAAAACAATCACAATCTTCAGTTGGCCGATCCTACTTTTCATATTCCAAGGAAAATTGATCTTTGGATTGGTGCAGACTTATTTGGATGGGTCGTAGGTACTGCATACGAAGATAGAATCAGTCGGACGTAATTCACAACTACTATAAAAATAGACGACAAGCCTCATTATTAGAAATATTCCAGACAAAGAGAGAGGTTCCAAAAGAACCAAATTCAAGGAAACTTATTCACGAAATTCTCATGGTAGGTGCATTGTTAGACTACCGGTTAGCAACAGTTCTGCAAACTCGGACAACTCAAAACCAGCAGTATTGAACCGTTTAATTACTATTAAACGAATGAACTATGGAACGAACGTTTAAGAAGTATCCTAATCTTCATGGAGAACACTTGTGGCATACACTAATTACTTCTATTGGTCGTATTTGACGGATCGGGCAAAATAACATCCGACATTTAATTACAAAAGGTTTTGGTGTCTTATCATTCAAAAGGTTTTGGTGTAAGTCTTAATGTGTTAGTTGTATGACATGCGAAAATAAATTGGTATAGATTGGAAAACAAGAGCTGGATCAAAATTACCAGAAAATTTCGTGGAGAAATTTTATCGACTCAAAACATAGTGTGCTCCCCTGTTAATTGTTTGAAATTTACACCAAATTGCTGAAAGGTTATAAAATAACTATTAGTGGAATTTTATGTAAATGATTGCCTTTGTGGTTCCAATTCAATCAATCAAGTAAAAATTGCAATCAAAGAACTAGCAAAACACTTGCCAAGAGTGGATTAATCTCAGCAAATAGAATTTAGATAACAAATAGAAAAAATTCAGATAATCCTAGCTAAATTCAGGAGAAAAAACAATTTACCCATCGTCGAAAGCTCTGCGACCGGCAAAACTTAGGATTGCAATGGATCACTCAGGGTTGGAGTTTTGTCGGAAACACAACAGTATCATCAAAGCGGAAGATGCTGTTACAGATACAGCGAATATTTGATCTACTGGGTTGGATTATAGATAAGTCTACAGAAGTTATGGCTACAAAAGTTAGCTTGGGATTATCCACTGCCAGCAGCTATTTAAAAATAATTGGTAGTGAAAAATATCTTCAATAAAACCATTAGAGAGAATCTAAGTAACGCGGTTTTTAAAGTCTTAAAGTTTTCACCTAACATCCAAATTTTCGGATTTCGGGACGCGTTGAAGTATATATACGTAGCTGTGCTACTCCTCCACACCCCGATCACTATAGAAACGTAAATATCAGTGTTGCAGCATGTCGTATACTAAGGTAGCTCCATTAAACTAAGTATCTCTGCTGTGTTTGGAGTTCTGTTTTGGATTTAGAGCGTCCAAATGATGTATGTTCATCGACAGCATCTCTTGCTCTTTCTGATATTCGTAGCAACATTTTTAGACAAAACTCCTCGACGCTGAAACATTTATATAGGAACCACCTGAATATTAATTTGTTGCTCGTTTATTTTACTAATGAACAATTTACGTAGCTGCTATTGAAATTATAGTTCGTTAAGATTTCATGGTTAAGTTTCAAGAAAGCGTTGAAAGTTTACAATTATCAATTTCAACGCAATCACAAAGCCAAGTTAAACCATGAGGCTTCTAAATAGATTCCAGCAGTATAATTCAACGAACAATTTAGCCACTATTCAATTTGGACAAGACCAGTTTTTTAGCTTCTGATCCAACATAATATTTTAAGTGTAAACTCAAAGGTATTAAAGTGAAAGACCATTGATTGGCTGAAACAACCCCAAAATTATTTTTAGATATGATTTTAATCACTGATAGACAAGTGCTCTTATATTTCTACTGTAGTCTCTTTTGAAATAGTCGTGGAAACTGAACATACACACCTGATTCGTGCGATAGCTAAGATATTTCATTATTCCTTAGATACCGGTATCAAGTTTTATTACTGAAATTCCTAATTGGCCATTGTTCAGTCAAAGTATCTACTATTATTACGAATTCTTCTGACTAGTTAAAACTCAGAACTACCATCGTTAAAAATCATACAACAAACTGAAGAAAAATCTCCATAAAGCTTCTTGATAGCGGCGTCGGTTTTGTTTTTTTCTGTTTCTTCTCTACTGCCTGTTTCGGGGCCGAAGCACTTCCAATTCTTTCGACTAGGTCACACTACTAGCACATGCCACCTTATAGTACTGACACAGAATATGGATCGGCCCATAAGTTTAGCACTCCAACAGGATGTGATATATGTGTTAATTAACATCACCGATTATTTTTGAATGATCCAAAATCGTTTTGCGTCCAGATTTTAAAGCGTTTTCCAATAAGAGGTTTCATTTTTAAAATTTTAAAAACGAATATTTTTTAAGAGAAATCAATTAATGTTTATTTCATTGTAAAGAGGCAGGTATATGCCATTAACATTTGAAAACGATATCAGCCAAATGGCCGACACGGCTCCGTTTGCAGAACTTCACGAATTCATTGTTTCAAGCCTTAAATCGATTGTGGAGCATTGCCATAGACTTTATCTTAATGATTACCTCTTTGAAAAATAACAAGGTCGAAAAACTTTTCTTGCAAAATTGCGATTGTTTCGCTGCGTGTGTGGCACGTAGCGCAGTAAAAAATCATTAATCATAGATCGGCAGCGCAATCCATTCACTGGTAGTTATACCAGCCTTATTTTTGAAAAAGTTAGGTCCAATCACACCGCTAGCCTAAAACCAGCACCAAACAGTGACACGTTGAACATGGAGAGGCTTTTCAACAATTATTCTTGGATATTCTGAGCCCCAAATGCATTTTGATCAGTTTGATGCATTTGAAGAACCCAATCAGCGAAGATACGACGTTTATGGTGATCGACCGGCTTCAGTTCTTGTGTTAATGAACTTTAAAAGTTTTAAGATCTCAGTTTTTATGCAATATAAGGTGAAATGCCGATTATGGAATGTCTAATTCCAAAGATCGACGAGAAATCGACAAACCTGGGTTTTCTTCAACACTATGGACTACAGCATAGCAATATCCACAGTTGTTCGTGAGCGACGCATACGATTTCGATTCTTCAGATCACTAACTTGTCCCAACAGCTCAAATTTTTCCACCAGTTTCACTACTGCCGGCTGAGAAGGTGCTTCACGACAGTCAAAAAGTAAAATTTTCATCATTTTTGTAATAAATTTTGATGCGCTGTTAACGCGTGTATCATACCATTTTTGGCAATGGCGTAGTTTTTACTTGTCAAATGTCAAAAGAAGACAGCTTCAAATTTGATTGCCAAGTTGCCCAAATAGCAGACTATTCCACTCTTATTGGAAAACCCTGTATATTGGGATTTGAACCAAGAACTTTCCGCTCGAACTGCCACAGTTTTAAACTTTTCACCATTTCTTTCATAGCAATGGTTAGATAAATTCTTAGTAAGGACTGTTTGAGCCTGATCTTATTTTATAACAGTATCTGCAGTAGGTAGTACTCACTCTAAAAGAAGAAAGAACTTGACAGTTCAATTTTTCAAAATGATATCTTCGCATAAAGGTTTACCGCTATAATTTTTTAAAACATTCCCAAACATAAATAATTTGGGTAACCATATAGCGGCAATCATCTTATATGTAATTTGAGTAAGGTAAAGTGTCATTTCAGTCTATATGGTATAAAGAAAATCTGAGAAAATTCGAGTCGAATACGAGAGACAGCCGGAGTAAATCTGTTGTTTATATATTTATAGCAAACTAACGAACCTTATGAATGTCTGTATCCCTATATCACAAAATGAAATCGAATTTTCTCCATCAAATGTTTTGTTTTCCATTTTAATTTTCCTATCCCATTTATATACCTAAACACACACGAGTACATACACAAATATATATTCGTATATGGATTCGACTAGATGTGAGACGTGTAAGGAGGTATGCGTTGCTCGAATATCCGAATTATACAACGACCTTTGTTGAAAGGATGCGGATGAATGTTTAATACATCGATTCAAGGGGTTATATATATAGCATACTTAATGCTTGCTTAATGGATTATGTAGTATAATTTATGTTGACCGAAGCTTTTAAGATCATTAATTATAGATTTTAATTTTCATTATATGTATGTTCACTGAATTATGCTTTATGTTATTTTAATCATCACGCTGTGTTGAAATAAACAAACATATATATGAGTGTGTATGTATGAGATATTATAACATAAACATAAGTAAACATAAGTAGTCGAATGTAATAAATATGTCAATTTATCTTATATATATCCAGCGATAGATTATCGTCATAATTGTGTTATATAGCGACCCCGAAATAACACTTGGTCATATTTATTTAATCTTAGATAAACGATAAAATAATATGACAGCTGATAAATCAATTAACACAAAATACAGTGGGACGGCGTTATAATATCTCTTATTGCATGTATGACCTCCAATGTGTTAATTTTGGGCCAAAGGACATTCAATTGTTTAACTATAAGTTTGATTTATATGGCAAAAGCCACCATGATGAAAATATTGTTTTGATCATTATAGTTCTTAATCTATTATAGTGTAGATCCAGAACTCCCTACACCGATAAAACAAAACAACTGAAAGTATGTAATTGATATGAGTGTGACTACTTTGGTTTTTATTTAATTTTTTTGAATTCCATCTGGTGGTATTTTTGAAAAATTTAAGTGTCAAAATTAAAATATAAACTAACTGTCAAAGTGTTCTAAATGGTCAATTTTAGAAAATGATTAAAAGATCAATGTAGGCTATAGAATTGGGAAAATAGCAGATATACTAAAACTTTGGCTTGTGTTGGTACTAGTTGCAAGTATAACCACTTTTAACTTCTAATACCCATTCAAAAGATGGTTAATGGCTGACATAATTGATACGTTCCATCGCTTTAGTTTTTTCAACCTGCGCTGGATGAACTTCCGGTTTCAATATTGTAAACACAAAAGTGTTTCGTTTCGACGCTTAAACGTTTGAATATGAATGAAACACTTGGTGCGTGCATGGCGTGATCTGGAGTTTTAATTCGATCACTCTTCGGTTTTGGTCGTATTTCGGGAAGAACGCGTCGTACGGTGGCTTCCAAGTTTCAATTGTCGCTTTCTTATCATCGTAAACACGTTATTTTCCATACAACAAAGAATTTTTTTTTATGTAAATGAATTATATCGTGAGCTGTTTGGCTAAATAAAAAAAAGGTAACTTTGGAGGAATGAATAATTGTTGTTGAACGATGGTAATAAAGATGATAGATCAAGTCTCAATTGCTGTGCACAGTCATGAAACGATTTAATGCGACTCTCTTCAATACTACACATAACAGCACCACTGCCTGTTTGGTTCAGGCCATATGGGGCAAATGAGTAAACATGGAGTGAAAGTGATCCATATTCAATAGATAGACACTTACGTCAACTATAAAATGAGTTTCACGAATTGAACCAATAAATTCAAAGTAAATATGAACAATCTGTAACGTTGTTATGGGGTGATTCACTTTGAAAAAACCAACCAAAAACTGCCAACTGTCAAATCGGCTATCCCTGAAGAAAATATTGAAATCTTAAGGTTACATAGCTCAAAATAACCACCATTCAGTTACTGATTAATATAACTTTTATTATTGACATATCTTTATCTTCTTGAAGCGATTGGAATTGTTGTCAGTCATTTAGTCCATCAGCAGATTAAAATATTATGACGAACCAAATTACCTAAATCCCAAAATAATAACTTTTATTTGAAATATTATTTTTTGTTTCTACAATCTGTTTCGGAGCTCGAGGCACTTCCAACTCATTCGCGGTTCGCTTATTTACATCCTACCGTTACGCCATTACAGTCAAATCGAAGACGTACGGCTATAGGTCCGATTTACGTAGAACCATCTGCACATTGCATGGCTCCATGACAGCCTGTGTACTGACATGGAAGATGGGTCGGCCCATGAATTCTGCACTCCAACAGGGGAGTCATAGATGTGTTCATTCACACCACCGATCGTGATCGTATGGTGAAAAATCCCTTTTGCATCCTGCCCCTATCGGGGTTCGAACCCGATACCTCCCGCTCCAACTGCCGCAGCTTTAACCACTGCGCCACCTGGGCGGTTGAAATAATTTCAGAATGTCTAATTCGACCGGTTGATTCATCATTCAGCAACACATCTGTTAATTTATATCCAAGTGGCCATAATTCGCACTTCAATTGAATAAGCAAATGGTGTACGTTAATCGGGATTTTGTCCGAACTGCAAAAGATTTGTCATTGCTTCAGCCCTTAAACAGATAAAGTAAAGACAAAAGCAAACAGAGAAACACAATCTTCTCATGTTTTGCAGTAGAACTCAAATATCCAGGTAATTCGAAAAGCTCTACTTGTGGAGCCTTGAATTATATTCAATTTAAGGTTGAATTGCTCTTGCCAAAGGCTTGTGATCGGGCTAACTTGTGAAGTCTCGACTATCAACATAATATCAAAAGTGATTATTGTATGTATTGGAATAATCTCTCATCGAAGATAAAGGATTATCAATCGGAATCCGACAGTTAATTATGAAGCCAGTGGTTCTTAACAATCGATATTGTACCATTAGAGAACAGCTCCGACGGTTGTGATCGATTCATTGAAGGCAACACTTAACCTTACGTTGCTAGCCAATTTGCTCTAGAGGTTTGCAATTAAAGTTGTTTTGCGTGTTGGGTTAATCTGTGCTATAGTACAAAGGTAAAATTCCACGAGGTAGTATCTTGTGTCTTGAATTCATGAGTAATTGCGTCAAAATTGCAAATTCTTTCAAAATGTCGTCAATATATAGACGAGTCTAAACTATCCACGACTTTTCGCAGCATTAACATCGTTATCAGGCGTTTTGATCTATCTTGGAGAAATGGATGCATTCCATGATTCCGATGTTCAAGACAAGATATACTGCTCTTGCCTCGTACCGTAGTTGCTGCATAAACTCTGGCCGATGAAGACATTGCTAGTCCTTTGACTAAAGTTTTGAATTACTTGTTTGAGAAAATTGAGAATTATACTTGAGAGTTTAATGTTTGTATGATTGAAAATTTGTAATCCATTTGCGGAACACTACCGTGTATGCGTTTAAACGTTATCCGTGGCATTGCTGTATACAAAGATCCTATTTTTATAAATGATATATATTCGAATAAATATGTCATCCCATCCTGTTCCCATTTCTTAAAAATTATAAATATATTTTATAAATGTTTGTGTTGTGTTCGCATCAAACGTTCACATATATGTGACACAAATTTTCATCTATCCAATTGTGACACACAAAACAAAACATGACTGATGGTTTCGATAGGTAGTTGCGGAAGGTACATATTTGCCTGGTTTAATATACACATGTATAGTCGAGTATGTACATATATGTAGGTACGACCCGTAAATTCCACCACCTTTTCAACATACACACCGATCCATCCAACCGATGGAATAACATTTCGTTGTTATTTATAAATAAATAAAATATTTTATATATATTTAAGACGGTAAACTGTGAAAAGTTGTCAAAAAATTGTTTTCCTCGATTTTCCTTTTGTATACCTGTGTGTGTATATATATATACATTGGTATGAGCTATAAAGCTGTTATATACATGTACACAACAATATGTTACTTTACCATTATCAATGTTCAAAGCTTTATCTCGTGTGTCATATCAATAATAATTTATTTAATGGAATTTTCTTCACCATTGCAAAAGTTTAACGTTGCGCTGTGTTACCTTATAACATGTTGTCTTAACCAAATAAATATTTCATTCTTATACTGTTTGTTTATTTATCACTCAACCTGGATCTCGCACTCGTTCCGGAACTACTTGTATATAAACATATAGTTTATGTGTGTAATGCCTGTCGCTTTATTATATTCAATTGATATATGGAAATTGAAAATTGAAAATATTGGGTCGATTACGAATTTCTACCATATCGATAGAACCATGAAAATTATTGTGCCGCCTCAAACGTTATTATGTATATACAGTGGGTAAACAGATTAAATATTTACCATGCAATTTTCACATCATATTGTCTTTTTGACTGTTTGTTAGTTGGATGGTTATGCATGTATGTATGTGTTTGACAACAAGCTATTAAATTCAAAGTAATTGTTCACGATATTGGCCATCATTTAGTGAAGTAAAATATGGTTGCATGTAGTCTAAATGCTGTCATTTAAAACAATTAAACTATTTTTATTATATAATCGATATTATATATATATATATATATATATATATATATATATATATATATATATATATATATATATATATATATCTATATATATATATATATATATATATATATATATATATATATATATATATATATATATATATGTATATATATATAAATATATTTAAGGACATCTGTTGGACTTAGAACAAATAAGTTTGTAAATATTTCTTGAGGAATTTCATTCCAAGCCGTTTGAAGATTGCTCCCCGACTGGTCTGCTTTTTTGGACTGACCTAGGGTTTAAAATTTATTATCTATACTCTTCCAGAAGCCCTCGATTGTATTCTAATCGAGGCTTTCTGCTTTCCATTCAGTAACTTCAATTTTAAAAAAAATTTAAACCATTGCTTAACAATCTTTGAGTTGTGTTTCGGGTGATTATCTTATTGGAATCGCCACCGAAGAGACATATTATCTTCCGCAATGGTAATATCTCTTCTGAAAATATGTTTTTATACACAAACTTATCCATAATGTCATTTATTCTTATTAGAGGTCCAATTCCAAGACCCGAAAAATACCCACATATCATAACTCCTTTTCCACCACCATGATTTACCGTTTCTATTGTATACTTTCTCTCTATTGTCGTACTTACTGATCTGCGCACTCACTGTGTATGGCTCATACATGTCAGATTAGGTAAAAATTTATAAGGCACCACTTATATTTTAATGGGATTTTGTGGTGTGCAAAATAATAGTAGTCTTTTTAAAACTTCAGCAAAAAAATTATAAAATTCATTTTATTTGTTATGTATAGCCAAAGGCTATACGTTGGCTTTTATCACAGCACTCATTCGTCGAGGCATTGAAGTTTATTAAACTTTGACACCTTTCAACGGGAGTGGAAAACCATTCAGATTTGGTTATTTCCCATAATTGCTTCGAGTTTCTTGGGTTGGAGTTAGAAATCTTTTTTTTTATATCAGCCCACAAATTCTCAATTGGATTGAGATCAGGTGATTGAGCAGGCCACTCCATAACTTTAATTTTATTTCGCAAGAACCATTCGTTCGCCTTTTTAGAGAAATGTCTCGGAACATTATCTTGTTGCATGACCCACTTAAGTGGCATTTCGTATTCTGTATAAGGTAGCATAACGGTTTCCAGTATTTCAACATTTTTATCCGCATATATAATTTCCTTAATCCAATATATCGAACCAACGCCGAGCCACAAAAAACAAACACAAACCAATATATTTCCCCCTCCAAGTTTAATGGTTTTTGACGTGTATTGCGGTCGGAATTCAGTCAACGGTGGTCTTCGGACATATTCAAAAAAACTATTTTGGACTCGTCCGTAAATAAAATACTACGCCATTTTTCAAGCGGCCAATTTTGATGATTTTCGGTATAAGTTATACGCGCCTTCACTTGTCGGTTATTTAAAAAGGGCACCTCCCTAGACCTCAACCCTTTTAAATTTGTTGCTAAAAGACGTTTTATGATTGTTGAGGTGTCTATATATCTAAATTAAGATCTGGTTTGATCTTCTTTAAGGTATAAAATAGATTTCTTCTTGCAAAAATCACGATGTCCCGATCAGTTTGATTCGAAGTTTTTCGTTTTCTTTCTCGTTTTTCTGGTTTCTCTTTTTTGCAGCATTGGATATAACGGTAGGTGAACATCCCAACATTTGCTGGATAAATTTATATGTTTTTCCTTCTTTGATTATTATTTTAATTAAATTTCTTCGGTTTTTGGAACCATGTTTTCCCCGGCCCTTTATTATTTAAATATTTTTTTTTATCAAATTTTTATAATTTTATTTATCTTATTATTTCCGAAACGCCATTCTTGATCATCTCTATTTAAAACAATTATCAATAAGAGACTACTATTATTTCGAACATAAAAATTTAGACTGACAATCGAACATACGGGAAATCCCAAACTTGTTTGAGAAAAAAATTACAAATAGAGTTTGGTTTATGTTCAGTGGATATAATAAATCTGATTATAGATGTCAGTTAAATCATGAAAGGATATTTTTATAAACACAAAACCTAAAATACAAGTACACACTACTATTATTTCGCACACGACTGTATATATATTACACCATAAATTCTCTATACAATTTCAGTCAAGTAGACAACTTTAAAAACTTTCATATGTCGCTCTCTTAACCAATCGAACGTTTCCTTGAGAGGGAGCTATATCCTGCTGAAAAATACTCTACTTTTCGAGGTTAGTTGATTTTCACCAAAATTTATTAAAATTTCATATAACAGCTTTATGTAATTATTCAGCTTAACTCAAGTCGAAAATTTTACACATAACGTTTTCCCCCATAAACGGAAAATTTGGCCCAAATCGTTTCGAAGCCGCCTCCAATGTTTCGACTTGTTCTTAGTACTTGAACTTTTGAAGCGATCAGTTCTGACTAAATTATCTTATAAAGATTTAATTTCAAAATAGTCTCATGAGCTTATATTCTTTGGTTCTATTTATTTCCTGTACTTCCACTACGCTCTTGATCCATTTAATTATAATTCTTATTAGTTGTATTATTTTAATTCTTATTCTTCACTTAACTATAAAATGTTGGATAGCCAAAATTATTAAAGCGATTTATCGATTGGTACGATTTCAATTCTTAGTTCAAACTTTTCCGATTTCTTCTTTTGGTATGATTTTCTTTTGTCCATATTCAACTTAAAATTTCACTAATTCTAAAATTCGTTATAATCACAATAGTAGTAAACCAATTAAATCAAACGCCTAAGATATACTAACTGGCTTTTATTAAATTTCGTATTATTGATGTTACAAGAACTTCATTTGTTTTTTCTTGTTCAAACACGATCTACATTATGTATTTCGATTGCTTAGTTTAACATTTTATTTAATATTTCGTGATCCGTTTACAGTAGAAACAAAACAATTTGCGATATTTAATAATTTACATTCAACATTATATCAATGCAACCTAAAACGTTAACTGTTTATTGCGTGGTTTATGGCATTGCATTCTAAATATACAAGCAGCAATGCTTGACCCTTTAAATTTATCGAGCTTATTTATAGGGTAGACATTTTCATTCATTCCATAAGAACTAATGTAAAATTGAAGATTTTTGGCTCAATGAATGAAAAATACTGAAACAAAAATTATTTTTATATTAAAAGTTAAATAAAACATTTTTAATAACATATATGGAAGTCAAAAGAAAATACAAATTATTTTAATAGTTATCAGTTTATCATTAAAATAAAAACGGTTTGATTTAATCAATTTTTATACATGTATAAGTTACAATTGGTTCTAAACGCCGTATAAAAATATATAAAATGAAATCAATGACGTATGAACTAGGAAAAAGAAACATATACTTAAAATGTTGGATAAGAGATGGCAATTAATAACTTTATTAATATAAATCGTATTTATTGATTAAAGCATATTGTTAATGCGATAATACAAAGTACACGATTGAAATACCCAAACATGTAAATTAAAATGAATACTTGACAAATTATTTAATATTTTTTTTTTATTCAATCGTTATACATACTAGATGTGTAACATACAAGATGGCATCAGAAAAGTCGTTGCGTTTTGTAACAGTGTGAATTTTAAAACAATTTTAAGTAATTGAATTATTTTTTTTTATTAAAATACATTTATTTAGATACAAACATCATTTAACAACAAAAAGGTACCTCTACAGCTTCGTCCTCAGATAAATATTCAATGGTTTCAATTTTGTTCCATTAGATGAATTATCATGACTATGAAGATGATTCACCTTAGTTGAATATGAAGCATTTATGTATCGTGTTATTCAACGAATACCATATATTAATTTATTGTGTTATCTTAGTTCTGTTTTAAGACATTGTCATGGGCACATTTAAACGTCAAACCGATTTTTTGACTGAAAGTAATAACGACAGTTTTACACTTGCATGACTGTTCGTCTAAAAGTAAAGCGGTACCTTTAGCTTCGTCTACAAACAAATATTTTCAATTCATATAAAACAAATCATAAATTAATTCAAATAATTTCTTATTTTAATTACGATCACGACTTTCTAAACTTTCCACTTTAGTTGAACTTTAGTTGAATATGAAGCATTTATATGTGATTTTGTTAAACATTTATATGTGTTTTTGTTAAACAGCTATTGTGTCAAATTCTGTTTTAAGCAATTGTCATGTGCACATGTATACGCCCGACAGTTGATTTTAAAACTTATTTTGATTCCAAAACATTTATGAAAAAAATTATTTACACGAAAACAAAAAATTTTCCGAGTTCTTCCATTTTTATATAGAAATAATAATATTTAAATGATAATTTTTATTTATATTTGATTTATTTAATGAAATTGTTTATTTAATTTTAAAACTTAAACTTTACTGTACATACTTTGATAACTTATTTTCATTTATTATTATTTTAGTTACAGATTTATATTAAACATTTACAACAATATAGTAAACCGAAAATTTAACAAAGCCAGTTAAAATTTTGGTGAACTTTTTTTTTTAATTTTGTGCATATGATGATTTTAAAACTAAATTACATATTTTGCTAGCCAAAAACAGTATTTATATATATATATATATATATATATATTTATTTTTAATTTAATTATTACTAATAAATGAATTAAAACGAAATTGTTTTTAACATTAACGTCTTGGGACGCAATGCTTCCAATCGCACCAAGTTTTCTAAGTGACTGCGTCAGCCTCTAAGCGGTTGAGGATTAATCCATACAGCATATTTACTTGATCACTAGAATATAAATTGGAGCTGTTGATGAAACCAAAATGTCAAGTTTATCTACATATCGTCGCCGCAGTATTATACTGCCGTAAATCAAAAATCATGGTTTGGAGATATTTATGTTCAAAGTTCTAAACACTTTCTGAATTATTTAAAATTAATATTATTTAAATTTAAAAACGCCATTGGATGACCTTTTCATTAAGATATTATTTTACATAGCCAAACTTCTGCAACAGCCTAACATTTTCCGGAAAAACAAAGAAATTTTTTTTCACTTTGACGTATAAATTTTCAAAATGATAGGAATAGTGGACATACGACAATATATATGATGATACGATAATTTATTTCTGTTTCTTTTTTAAGTTAAATTAGTGCAAACTAGTGAACTTCCGGCATAATGTTTAACGATTTTGCAAAAATTAATTGGAAATCCAATCAAAAATAAGTCTAATCAATAAATTTGGAAACTTCTACCAATATAGTTGGTTTGTCAACGTTTTATTTCTACCAAAAATTAAATTTATTCGTTTTATAAACATAAAAATAAATAAAAATGAAATAAATACAACAATATAAAATATAATCGGTATGTAGTATGTAGCTTAAAATTTCTTAGCATATATGAAATAACATAGAATGTTTCATTTCGTTAAATAAACTTTGTAGAATGCTGCATCGACGTCTGGCATATACTTTAACATCGACCTTATGTCCTTTTCCTTCTCTTTTGTTAGTTGTGGTTTGGTTTTTACAGCTGTTAATTTTAGGTAATTCGTTTGCTGATCTCGTGACACTGGATTTTTTCTTCCGTTTATCGACTTCTTTAAATAATGATACAAGTTTCCAATCGTCATCTCTGTGTGTTGTTTTGTATTGTATACCAGTAATATTCAATTTGGTATATACCAGAGCTCTTAATGAATTGTAAGGCGGAAAAACTAAATTTTTTGAAGCAATATCGTAGTTTAAAAAGTTAGTATCCTGTTTATTTTAGGATGTCTGCTTAAAAATGTCAAAAGTGCCAGTGACGTAAGACGATTTTTATCCTGCGGCACACAGGAGTCGCTCCATAATATAATTTCATTTATTTCGGAGTTATCTCGTACCACCCGTTCCATAATGTTAATTAGGGATGAAGCAATGTCATTGCCAGCTCTTCCCTTATACATTTCATGCCAAATGGCACAATAAGTTTTTTATTTAGATGACAATACTCTGTTAGGTTGTAAACTGCAAATTTGAGCTTATAATAGAAATTTGATGCATTTGCTTTTGGTCAGTTATACACATTTTGCAAATCGTAACTAATTAGTGCCGTATTGAAATTACTTCTATCTTTGTCCTTCTGTTTTTCTTCGCGAGCATCTTTTAAGTACTGTTGATGTTGATTGTATTTTATTTTTTCTTCTTCAGACATCATACCGGTTCTTATTTCAAAATACGCACAACTATCGCAACCTAAGAAAGACATAT
This sequence comes from Tipula lateralis, assembly GCA_963932295.1. Taxonomy (NCBI): domain Eukaryota; kingdom Metazoa; phylum Arthropoda; class Insecta; order Diptera; family Tipulidae; genus Tipula; species Tipula lateralis. The sequence goes on from OZ010737.1 coordinate 123,988,499, forward strand.
CGCATATATCTTTCTTAGGTTTAAAAAAAAATAATTGAATTCTTCATTAAATATTTTTGCGTAAGTATGATGTTTTACGGGTGATTTGCAGGATTCCTAATAAAGACGATACATTTTTCTAATGGAAGTCCAGATTCTAAATATTGTTTTGAAGTGGTAGCTCTGCAATAGTGTGAATCTACTGTTGGGAAACTCAGTATGTGGTCACGCACACTTTGTAGTTTATTGATGGGTATTTGTCGTTTAATGTGTTTTCCTTGTTTTGATGGCAATGCAATCCCAACATTTAACTCAATTTCTTCATTTTTTTAAAAATAATAATAAACTCTTTTTTCGCTTATATTTAAGGTTTTAAAGAAGAAGGTTTTGCATACTTGAACATGATTAATTTTCTTTTCTAAGTAGTATTGGTAGGTACATTGTCTGCGAGAATCGCATTTATTCGTTCGTTTTCTTGCAATTGGCACTTTTTTATAAACTTGCTGTAGAAATAGTTTTTTCCGGTTGCATCAAGAGACCAAAACTTAGTGTTTATGTTATGTTGATCAGATTCGGAAAACAAATTTGAACATTCGAATCTGCAAGCACATTTTCCGGTTACCGTTCTTTTTGAGTGCCAATTTCCTTTTACGTCTTGGTAGTGTTTTCCTTGTTCCCTTAGCCGTTTTCTAATGTTGGATTTCCAGAGTTCCCGATGAATTTTCCTTTTTCTTGTAAGAATGGTTGGTGAATTACCAACTACAGATGAAGATTCTGCTACATCGCACTCATTAGTTGTACTTATGATGTTTGATGGTGTTTCAACCGATGTGTCAAGTTTTTTATTTTTTTTGTTCAACGATTTTGTTTCATTTTTACTTGGAGTGAGATTGACAGATTCCATGTAGTTATTTCTGTTTTAAAAAGAAATCATGTTACCTCAAATTTGATACTGTTGAGAATAATATTATGTATACTTACTTTTTGTAGGAATAGGTTTAGATAGCTCTTCAGAGTAAGAAGAATCGGAAGCATTAAAATCGGGATCCGCTTCGGAATCATCGAAGGAAATGTAATCAAGTGAATTTTCACTTTCTGGTTTATTATCATTAAATAAATCGTCATATGTTATAAACTGCACTAAAATTTCTAACGGACACTATTTTTTTTAACGGTTTTTGACGAACGTTATTTATTTTATCATTTTGGTTACCAACCGTAAAATAAAACGATGCCAATATATGCGTTTCAGTGTCGTTCTTACTTATGAACATAAATAATTTAAGTAATACAATTATCTACTCACCACTGAAGGTTAGTTGGTATATCTGGAGCTGGAGAACTCATATTAATTTAAAATTTATTTTTACCTAAATTATCGTGAACTTACACGTACGACTGTTACCAAAAGAATGAGCAATATAAAAATTTTAAATTATAAAAACTGAAAACATTAAAAAACGATATGGACATACGACAAAAAAGAATTCTATAACTCCGAAACTAAACCACATACGATAAATTAGATCGAAGTTTTGTGGTGTTTTGGCACTTACGGTAGTTAAATACTGTGGCGACGATATTTAACAATCTTTTAGGAATTGCTTAAATAATAAAAAGGGAATAAATAAAAAGATGAAAATTGACAAATATAAAGGTTATTTTGTTAGTCGATAATGCCTCAAGTTATTAGAGTATGCTTTGCTTTCACATATTCAAATTCAATTTTTACCGCGTGTGCCGTTCAGGGAGCTGACCAAGAAATAATTAAATGTGCCAAAGCTAATTACAGAAAACATTATCTGTAATATGTTATGGTTAACCTACACAAATGTGGAATTGCAGAACAATTTTCCAAATTAGTCAATGTCCTTGATGTCATTAGATGGATGAGCAATGCTTGGAATGACATATCAACACCAACAATTGTTAAGTGATTTAGACGATGTGGTTTTACAAATGTTTCAACACACGAACCAGACGTCGACCGTGAAACTAACTAGGCTGTTATCGATTTAGAACACTGCTGCGATACGCTATCGGAACAAATTAAAGAAAATATCGAACCCCAACTTATATTTCAGATTGGGATGACAACATCATCCATCATGGAGATGTTGAAGAAAGCCTCGAACTTTAAGTTTTAAATAACACCGAATTGTTTAACGACAATGAGGCACAAATTCATCAAATAAATCGGATCCTCACATTTAAATAAGTTGTGCGAAACAATATCTTCGACACACAATATAGATGTGGTAACCGATTTACTTGACATCGTCACCAAAATACAAGCCAAAGAGGCCCAGTTGGCAACTAAACAAAACAAACTAACTTCAATTACAATCTAGTCTTAGACTAATAAGCAATTTTATTCAAACTTAAACTACTACATTTTACTGAAATTTAAGGGTTCATCCATCGATGTACTCCTTATTACATGACATTTGTTATTTAATCGCGCTTTTGTTGTGCGCTAGATACATTTATTTTAATCGATTTTACACTAACTCAAAAGACTTTACTCTTTTTAGCCTTCTTAATAAATCCGTATTATCCAGTAGCTGGATTCGTGACTTCTAGCAAATTTCATAATTTCAGTTTTGATGGGGTCTATGCCCAAATTTTTGTGTATGTCTATATTTCTGACAAACCATGGTGCATTCACGATGTTTCTTAACACCTTATTTTGGAACCGTTGGATAATATCTATGTTGGTCTGCTAAGTACAGCCCCACAGCTGTATACCGTAAGTCCAAACAGGCTTCAATATTTGCTTATATAGCAGAACCTTATTAGGGATTGATGGATGAGAATTTCTTCCCAGTAACCAATACATTTTATTGTATTTTAAACCCATCTCATTTCTTTTCTTTTTTACATGAGCCTTCCAGCGAAGCTTAACGTCTAATGTCATACCAAGATATTTAGCAGTGTTTGCATGCGGTATTTCTTGGTTGTTTAAATATACTGGTTTGTATACTAATCTCTTGTTCGTAAAATCGACGTGGACAGATTTAGTTTCATAATTTAATTTTATGCGCAATTTATTTGTCCAGTTCAATACTTGATCTATGGCGGCTTGCAATTTCTCTGTTATATCTGATTTGTTGTCACCTACTGCCATGATGGCTGTGTCATCGGCGAAAGTGGCAATCGTATTGTTGTGTGGGATTTGAACATCTCGGGTGTATAATAAATACAGAAGTGACCCAAGTATACTTTCTTGTGGAACTCCTGCTTTTATTTCTTTTAGCTCAGAGTATTCATCTTCTTGCTTAAGTCTGAAATATCTTTCTGTTATATATGATTCCAGTATTATGCTGTACTGTTTAGGTAGGATAAGTTTGAGCTTGTAGATTAAACCTTCGTGCCAAACCTTGTCAAAGGCCTGTGCTACATCAAGGAATACTGCAGAACAAACTTTTCTTTCTTCTAATGTCTTCTCAATGATATTGGTTATTCTATGAACTTGGTCAATAGTTGAGTGCTCACTGCTCACTGCGAAAACCAAATTGGTGATTCGGAATCAGGTTATTTCTTTCAATTATTAGTTTGAGTCTTTTTGAAAGTAACTTTTCAAATAGCTTAGACATTATCGGCAGCAACGATATAGGCCTATATGATGTTATTAGATGTGGTGGTTTTCCTGGTTTAGGAATCATGATAACCTCAGCTACTTTTAAAAGTTTTGGCACATATTTTAATCTGAATGAAGCATTTATAATATTAGTTAACTTCACCGTAACTTTTCTCGGTAGCTGTTTTATTATTTCTCCGGTAATCAAATCAAACCCGGGGGCTTTCTTTAAGCTTAAATTGTTTTTAATTTCGTTTGCTTCTTCTTTGGACGATGTAGGTGTAACATCATCGTGTATTTGAATTATGTTTTCATCAAATGTTTCTCGCAATTGACATTCATGAGGTTGAAATATATTTTCAAGAAGGTTAGCAAATCCTTCAGCTTTTTCTTTGTTTTTCCTCGCCCATGTTCCATCCATTTTCCTGATAGGGTGTATTGACATTATTGGCCTTTTCAGAGTTTTAGTTGCTTTCCATAGTGAATATTCTGTATTACTGTCATTCGTCAATTTACTTAAGTAGAAATTAAGTGACTCATCACCACTTTTTTCTGGATTTGCGTTTATCCCTAAGGAGATCTCTAATTTCTATTGGATAATTATTTCTTTTTAACCTTGATTTGATTTCTGGAGTACTTTTCCATGCTGATTGCTGGATATCCGTAGTGAACTTTTCTACTTCTTTGTCCAGTTGGGCTATAGTTTTTAAAGGAACTTTCAAAAGTATTCTTTGTTCGAGGTGTACTTTGAAACTTTTCCAGTCCGTGTATTTGTTAGTTAATGCTGGATTATTTCCTTTTTGGATGATATACTCGTTTAGAGTTAAAACTATTGCAGAATGGTCTGAGCTCATATCTTGGCTCTCTTTGACTTTCATAAAATTATTAGAAACATTTTTGGTTATAAAAAAATCGATTAGATCAGGTATTTTTCCTGGGTCAGTTGGCCAATATGTTGGTTTTCCTGTTGAAATGGATATTTCACCAGGAAAACCAACCTTTAATAGCGATTAGTAATTCTTTTCCTTTAGTTGTTGTCAATCTAGAACCCCAGTGAGTATTTTTCGCATTGAAGTCACCGCCTATGATGAACCTTTTCCCGAGCCGTTTGAAAAACTCTGAATATTGTTTGTTTTTTATAGAATGTCTTGGTGGACAGTACAATCCTGCCACAACAATAGGAACGTTGTTAGTTTTTATATAAACAACTGTGGCCTGAATTTCTTCTTTTTCATACTTTGCTTCTTCAAAATGTTGGATATTTTTTTAATGATGACTGCGCTTCCTTCTCTGGCTGAATTATCTGGATGAATAGTATGATAAACACAATAACCTTTAAATGTAATGAAGGATTGTTATGTTTAGTAAAATGTGTTTCCGAAATAAGACACACATCTATATTCTCAATATCGAGGACTGCTTGTAGCTCGTGCTGATGTCGGAGCAAACCATTAGCATTCCATCACATGATTTTCATTGTGCTGTTCATTTCTGTATTAATTTGGGTTTAGCTCCCAATGCTTTTTCTTCCAATTTTTGTGGCCTCTCATCAAATTTAGTTAATTTTATGAGAATATCTTGTAGTGTTTGACTGATGTCAACATCTATCAATTTTTGCTGGGGTTTATTGACTGCGCTTCTAGTTGCTTCGGCATATGTAACACCTTCAGTTCTTAATTGGCGGCTAAAAGTTTGCCCGTTATTCTGTTCTGTCTGCTTCTCATACCAATTTGCCAGACCATACATTTGAGCTTTATTCATTCTTTGATATTTAATTTTCTGCATTTCCTTTGCAACAATACATTCTCGATAATTAGCAGGATGACCTTGACCACAGTGTACACACTTTAAATTAACTTGCGGATTGTCGCATTCACCAGTTAGATGGTGTCCAGCACATTTAACACACCTTGGAAGTTTGCCACAATATTTTTGCGTGTGTCCATATGACATCTTTTGCACTGCGGAATTAGGTTAGACTTTCTAAGTGGTTGAATTTCCACTTTGCAGCTCAATAAACTAGTGATCTTATAAATTTTAGTTATATTTTCGTCACTGCTGAATGTTAGTACGAACATGTCTATCTTCTTTTTATTTCTCCAGCTAATTGTGTTCATTACACTGATTATTTTAAATTGTTTTGATGATAATTCCTCTTTAACTCGTTCTGGGTTACAAGTATGATGTAAGTTCCTTACCATGACTCTGATGGGCCTTTCTTATTAATTTTCTTACGTGTGAAAGATAAATGCGCCTTCGGTCAGAGTTTTCACTACGTTTTTATATGCATCTCCGCTATTTACATTGATGCTTATTTTATTTTGACTCATCAATTTTGTGATGTATGATTCTTCTGGAACACTCGCCTTAATTATAACGTAGAACGCGTGATAGTTTTTAATATCATCTACTATAATAGGTGGTGGGGGAAGCTATTTTTTTATCTTTTTTGACATTTGTCTCAACCTTTTGAGGAGGAGTGTTTTGATCCAATGTTTGTGGTTTTTGTGGTGGTGACGGTGTATTATTTAACCTTCTCTTTTTATTTTTTCTAGACTTAGCACGAATCCATTCGGTTTCTTTAGCTAAGTCTTCCTCATTCATCAGTTTGATATTCAACTTTTTTATTAGTTTTAGAATTAGTGTCTTGGTTCTGTATCATTGATGATTCGGTTTGACATTTACCATATTCGACATTAAATTTGGTATTCTGATTCTGCTTCATTAATGGCTTTGCATGGATTTTATGCTGCTTTAATTGCATCATTTCTTTTTTAAGTTCGTTAATTTGTTGTTGTAAGTTGAGAATAATAATGCTTTGCTGATTTTTCTCTTTTGTTACTTTTTGCCATTGGTTGTATAACATTCGCTCTTGTTCTGTGTCAAAACGTTTAAGACAAGGTGTTTCAGTATTATTATATGTGGTTGTTATACCTGCTTGTTGGGGTGCAGCTGCTGCACCCATATTATTTTGGAAATGTTCCATATTAGTATTTTCAAATGCGAAATTAAAAGTTTTTTGAGGAGATCTAGTAAACCTTCCTCGTCTCTCGAACGGTCTGCTTATTATTTCCATATTCTTGTTGTTTTTTGTATGCAAGGATTGGCCCTCCCCAGAATCCTTAGAGCCAGTCTCATCGGAGAGTGGATTTCCCAATGTTTCCATTGGTGTACCACCTGGGGTATTACTTCCTTCTGTTTTACTCATTGCATATCGTATATTTATATCATATGTGTAATCCACTCGCCTCTAGTATTTAGCCGTTTTTTTTAACGTTGCCCGGGAGTTACCACGTGGAGGTATACTAGACACATTTGGTGGTCTCTACATAGTTGCAAAGTTGGAATATAGACCACAAAATCATGGCTATAGACGATCAACTCCTACCCTATTAAAGCACACCCCCAACCCCAGGACTCTAATTAGACATCTTTATGTTAGCCATTTTTTCGGAACCACGAGTCTCCAACTTAGACAGATTGTACTGCACTACAAGACTAAACATTCCTTATGTATATTATGTTTCGGAATGTTAAATTATTGTTGAAATGTTTCAAAAATACAAATCTTTGCTGGGATTTTTCATCCTATTCGAACTTACGATACATAAAAACAAAAATTAGTGTTGATTCATAATAAAATAAAATAAAAACTTATCTCTAGAACAACATTGTATTCACAAATGTTTTGAATTTTTAACAATATAAAGTGGTGATTTTCTATAATCCTCATAATTTATAAAAAAATCAACATTGTGCGCTAACATGTTACATAAATTTTAGATCTTCATGTAATTGAAGATCTTTTGTATGTAGATCTGCATATACACGTGACAGTTCTTTACAATTAATTAAACTTAAAACACAAATATTATTTCCACAAATAAAAAACGAAAAATAATTTGTTTTCCGTTTTTCATTTTATAAACAAAAATGACAGCTAAAATCAAAAAACAATAAATTTTCGTTACACTGTCAAGGTTCTAGTGATTATGTTGAAATATAGAGGTTTTTAGTAGTTGAGTTGAAATCCAGAGGGATTATTTTTTCGATAATAATGACGTCATGACTTATAAATGTATTTGTAAATATGGGGTATAAACTTTCAAAGCTCGTTTTCCATGATTGATGCTTTTATGGTCTGGTGGGATCACAATTACAGTCAATGAAGTGGTTACAGAATAAGTATAAATACATTTTTGGTTCAAAAATTTGAGGCCTGGTTTAAATTACTTTGATTTGCCAAATTATAGTCTTTATCTCAAATTACTATACTGTTGTGTATATGTGATATATTTTTACAACACTTCATAAGTTCTACTTTTCATTGCTTTAAAGTATACTCTTATTGGTATTAGCTTATACTGTACAAATGTGACATGTTAGCATGTATTCTTAAACACTGTTAAAATAAATTGAGTTTCATGATCACGAATAATGCTTGCTGGGTAACCGAAGTAGGTTTGCTAACTTGACTACTTTTTAACTATACATTGAAAACTCATCGATTTAACTTTTAGGATTTTCCTTATTGCTTCTATCCATACGGATCGCCTAATCCCTGTATCTTTAACTCTTACATACAATCAGTACTCTGGCCACATTTAATCATTATTTCTATTTCATATCATCCATCGAACTTTTTACCTATACTAGTCTACCATATTCTTGACATTAAGTTTTCTAGGGCCAATAACCCTTCTTTTTCGTTACCCAGTTGAAGTTCACCCAGTGCCATGTTCCCACTTATACTTCAATTCTGAAATTTTATTTTTTCTTTTCTCGCAAAAATTTAATGGCGGAATTGTCGGAAATATAAACCTTATACTTTGCACTATTCTAATAATATAAATTTTTGTTTTTCAGAATGTGAATGCAATGACAGATAACAATTTGAATCGGTAAGTAATTGTAACTAATTTTTAAAATTAAGTTAGGTAAGGCTAGACTTCCTGAGGATGAAACATATAACATTATTTCAAAGGAACATTTCAATTTTTGATGAGCAATGGATATTAGTGGCGTTCAACCATCATGACGTTCATGAGGTGTGTCAGGTCGTTTAAGAAGTGTGCTTCTAAAATTTTAATCTGTTTTCGAAATATAAAAGGGGGCAACTTCACAATATACAAACCCTTTCAAAATTAATTTCATAGGATTCTTCTAAGACTTCACCACGTCAATATATTTTAAACTGTGATAATATTGTACCTGATATCAAGGGTTGAAATAATACTATTAATTGGAAGAACTCCCGGCTAAGTTTGAATCATCAAAATTTCTGCTCTGTTATGTATATCAAAAGAAAAATCACCTTGCATACTTATCGAGTTTAGACAAATGGTTTACAAAATGAATTCTAGCTATACCACAGAAAGACTACTAGGACATTTTCCACCAACATCAAAGCGATTCTATACTAATTTTATTACATCATAGAACCACGACCGATTTTCGAAAGGCAAAGATATACTAGAGGTATTCTAAAGCAAGTTATTCAAGAACCATACACTGTCACAGGAATGGTTTCATCCTAAAAACAGGACTAAGAATTGCTATCTTATAAATTGTCGATGAGTGTTCTCAATTCGAATCAACATATTCGATCGTAGTTTTCAACATTGAAAAGTCATCGATTATAACCCCAAATATATAATGGGGTCGTTGAATGATTACATAGAACTCTAAAACCGTGAAAAGAGCGATTAGATCCGAATTCTGCAAACACATAATTTGCGTTTTCATGTATTTATCCAGGCTAATGTCGTTTGAAGCGTGTTTGGTTCGTACCCGGATTATTGAGGATGCAGAATCATATCAAAAATCAAAAGACGAAGATTTAGTCAAACTAACAGTTTTATTGGGTGCGAATACTCTAGTCTTCACTTTTACAACTCACTGGTTAAAACAATATTTGTCCATGTCCAATAATGCGATCTAGCACTGCTTATATACCAATTGGATGGATTTCTCGATCGTTACATTCCTCATTCCAAAACTTTTCCATGCGTCAATGTAGTAGTGTATACAACAGATTTCGAGTCACTCGATGCTATCACATGATGTGATTCGCTCACTATATGAGAATAGAGATAACAGTCTCTATTCTCATTTCGTTGTTCCTTTTTTACCTGAAAGCTCTCTCTCCAATACTAAACTGCATCATAAAATATATGTTGTCCGGGTTGGATTCAAATCCGGGTTCTCTTTCGGCCAGTTCGCCATATATGACGTACTGGAACAATCGACCATTGACTCTCTACAAACGTTCAAATTAAATTAACTGTTTCAGCGGTAATACAGATAACGTACGAGTAGATCAAAACTGAACCGCAACAACACTTCTCAACGGTATAAAAGACTTCATCATCATCATTGAAGCATGAAAAATTGCGTTAGATTGATTATATGTGTTATGGAACGCGCGTATACGATAAGATACATAATAATCGATTTCACATCTCAATTTATAAACAATCAACATATTTTTTTTATTGATAATATATTCGCATATGAGTATATAGACAACAAAATATATGCGACATCATCATCAATTTTCTTCGGGAGTTTCCCGTCCCGTGTATAAACCACCGATACAATATACTTTCAATCAAAATCAAAACATAATAAGTTTTTTGTTTATTATATGTGAGACGTTTCTATATATCGTCATATATGTATACGTAAGTATATAAAAAAGAAGTGAGTAACACTGGTTCATTGTATATGAGAAGATATGAGATTTTTGTGTATTAATAATGTCAGCCTAATCTTTAATCAATTTACCTAAATAAAAAATGATGCTAATAAACAGTTAATACTTTATCACAGATTTGCAGTGTTTATTTTAGAAAACAGAGCTTGTGGTTTGATTAACACATACATACGTTTATATGTAATCATCTTATTTTATGTATACTAACACTTCGACTTACGAATTCTAGAATCGTCAAGCCATTGGTCTGAAACTAGCGAACCATGTTTCATATTTCAAATATTCGATTAGACTTACCAATTATGGCAACGTTGGCCGAAAAATGGCAACGTTGCTTCAATTTCGTTGATAATAATGGTGCACTTGTTTTTATAGAACGTATCGTCGACGCATAGTGAGGTCTTGGTGTATCTGCAGTTTATAATTATTAAGATTATGATTATGAGATTTAAATTTTTATAAATTAATTATAATTAATTAGTTTTGAATAGTTTAGGTTTATTTAAAAGAGGAGCAACAAGTGGGTTATATTAGTTAAAATATTTTTATTCATTATAATGTGTGTTGGTATCCTGAGATAGAGTGTTCGTATAGGTAATACACAATAATTTGAACATCACACATGATTGGTGGGCACAGTTGTGTTAGCTTGTTCATCTCACTAATATTTACAGATAGGAAGTAAGCTTAATCTTATTTTGAGACCAGCATTCTATATATTGGTTCACTTGTAAGGAGATGTTCATTTGATACCATCCTTTTAAGGAAGGATAAATAGATTTGTTGAAACTATTACTTTGTTGAAAACGTCTTGCAGTTTTGCAGTTCAGATTCATCGTCAATATTTCTAGATGCCTCCGAATATTTTTAGGTCTTTGAAATATAATCAGGATAATCTTAATCCATGGTCTCAAATGAAAAGTTCAAGCAGAAGTTCAGAGTGTGCTATAATGGTAGATGATTTTGTTTAAGCTACTTCAATATAATATTGTCTATTGCATTACCAAGAGGAGCTCCATTTGACAAGCGAATTTAAGAAACCAAGATTTTTCAAACTTTGACTCACTATTAAAACACAAGTTTGAAATCAGTGTACTGTTCTTCAGCTTGATTATATTCTTTAGTGGGTTTGGTGGTGTTGCTACTCTAAAAAATGGTGAGTCTTCAAAACCGTTTATTTGCGATTAATTGAGCCATCTTTGATGCATTGGGAGGAAATAAAGGGAAGTGTTGACTCTAATCGTAAATGTAGTCGTAAGTTTGATCCCAATTCATAAAGGGAAACAACTTTAAGTAATAGAATGGTTCCGTTTCTCCCACTAAGATAATGATAAATGCAATGACCGAAACCAAAGCAACAGGAGTTTATGAAATGTAAAACTATTTCTAATCTGATTATTCTGCACATCCCAGAAACTCTGAATTTTCACCTTGTGTGGAAAAGGCTAGACAAAACGGTCCCCACTCTTTTAAATATATAAGTGTTAATAATCTTTATGATCACAATACACAGTATTAAATAGATTTATATAGGAACAGTGGCTCATCATTGATGCGACTATTGGCAAAGGAAAGGCTAGCTTCATACAAAAGCACAGAAACTAAAGCAGGAACTGTTCTGACACATAAGACATACGTCTAAGGTGGTCGTTTTAGTCATTCGTATTTTAAAATTACCTCTCAATTTGGAGCAATCGGATTTCAACAGATGAAAGGAACAACAAGGCTGCTTGAACGGAACCCGATAGGAGAACACATGTAGGATATACTGAAAAAAGATTTCGGGTCAGAATATCTTCTATTTTTATAATATTTGAACTAAACAGATGAAATAAAAGAGGATGCTTGTATCACAAAGAGAGGAGACCAAATATACGAAATATTGCAAATATAACTGTTTTTGGAAAGTTTGGAGCTTGGTTTAAAATAGAGTGATACATTTAAAATGGTTTCGACCCGATGATTTAAACGCACCCCATTGCTAGAATTGTATCACTGGATAAATGGACCGTTCGATTGGACTAAAAAGCAAACCTGGAAATATATAGAGTTGTATTGCTGTTTGGTGTGCCAGCGCTTTATTTCTATAGTGGTTTAGAGAGTTCTATTTTGGCCATTGACGAAAAATAATTCTCCATGGGAAGCTTTTCAGTCTCTGAATCGCTTTGAAGAAATAGGAACGCAAGATTTTCTGCTCCTAATAAAAATAGCAAGATGGTTTGTTAGATACTTCTATCTCGAAAATGATGATGATGCCATCTTTATGGTTTTCACAATAGTGGTTTCTATACAAAGTTAATTTGTTGTGAGTATAATTGATTTAAGTAAGACCTTGGCACTTCTGAAATTGAATGTTTATACCGATTCATTCTTAGCCCACTTTTATCATATATTACTCTAAATCTTATTGAATGCTTCAAACCTCAGATTTATCTCCTCATGCGATTCTGTTTCAAGACTTTGACTGTTGATTCCATTATTGATAGTGGTTGTTGCAAGAGCGTTTGGTGATGTTTTTGGTCTGATTCTTGTTTATATTTTCTATACTGGTCTTGTAGTAATTTCACTTTCATTGATCGGGCACGGCGGATAGGCTACTGGGCCAACGCCATCAAACGGTGATATTTTTTCTTTTAATTCGAGCTAGAAGTATCGAATTTGGGGATAAAGTTCTCTCGAACTGTTTAATTGCATGTGAATACATAGACGTACTATCAAGTTAATTGGTCGATCGACAAGTGAACAAGTGATTGGTCGTGCTTTTATTGTTTTTGCTGCTGGCAAGTTTCCCATTAATTGTTGTAACATTTTTAATTCTAGTCTTGTACCTTTGACGCATAATTGGATCTGCTGTTTTACTAATATGGTGCCCTTGATAATCTAAAATTTTTCATATATTGCATTTGTTGAGCCAAATGTTTTGACATTGGTATGAACAATGACTGCATAGGATTTTTCTGGTTTGGCTCTTGTAGGGCTTGACAATCTTTATTACTTAATAGCGGCTTACGGGTTTTATCCTGCTTAAGAACACCGTAAAAGGGAAACTATCACCGCTACTATGGAATATGATATTCAATGAAATACTGTTGAAACCGGATAGAGAAGTTATAAGATAAATCACCTATATATATGTATATATATAACGGGTGATTTTTTTGTGGTTAGGATTTTCATGCATTAGTATTTGACAGATCACGCGGGATTTCAGACAAGGTGTCAAAGAGAAAGATGCTCAGTATGCTTTGACATTTCATAATGAATAGACTTACTAACGAGCAACGCTTGCAAATAATTGAATTATATTACAAAAATCAGTGTTCGGTTCGAAAAGTGTTTCGCGATTTACGTCCGATTTATGGTCTACATAATCGACCAAGTGAGCAAACAATTAATGCGATTGTGACCAAGTTTCGCACTCAGTTTACTTTATTGGACATTAAACCAACCACACGAATGCGTACAGTGCGTACAGAAGAGAATATTGCGTCTGTTTCTGAGAGTGTTGCTGAAGACCGTGAAATGTCGATTCGTCGCCGTTCGCAGCAATTGGGTTTGTGTTATTCGACGACATGGAAGATTTTACGCAAAGATCTTGGTGTAAAACCGTATAAAATACAGCTGCTGCAAGAACTGAAGCCGAACGATCTGCCACAACGTCGAATTTTCAGTGAATGGGCCCTAGAAAAGTTGGCAGAAAATCCGCTTTTTTATCGACAAATTTTGTTCAGCGATGAGGCTCATTTCTGGTTGAATGGCTACGTAAATAAGCAAAATTGCCGCATTTGGAGTGAAGAGCAACCAGAAGCCGTTCAAGAACTGCCCATGCATCCCGAAAAATGCACTGTTTGGTGTGGTTTGTACGCTGGTGGAATCATTGGACCGTATTTTTTCAAAGATGCTGTTGGACGCAACGTTACGGTGAATGGCGATCGCTATCGTTCGATGCTAACAAACTTTTTGTTGCCAAAAATGGAAGAACTGAACTTAGTTGACATGTGGTTTCAACAAGATGGCGCTACATGCCACACAGCTCGCGATTCTATGGCCATTTTGAGGGAAAACTTCGGAGAACAATTCATCTCAAGAAATGGCCCGGTAAGTTGGCCACCAAGATCATGCGATTTGACGCCTTTAGACTATTTTTTGTGGGGCTACGTCAAGTCTAAAGTCTACAGAAATAAGCCAGCAACTATTCCAGTTTTGGAAGACAACATTTCCGAAGAAATTCGGGCTATTCCGGCCGAAATGCTCGAAAAAGTTGCCCAAAATTGGACTTTCCGAATGGACCACCTAAGACGCAGCCGCGGTCAACATTTAAATGAAATTATCTTCAAAAAGTAAATGTCATGGACCAATCTAACGTTTCAAATAAAGAACCGATGAGATTTTGCAAATTTTATGCGTTTTTTTTTAAAAAAAAGTTCTCAAGCTCTTAAAAAATCACCCGTTATATATATATATATATATATATATATATATATATATATACACATATATATATATATATATATATATATATATATATATATATATATATATATATATATATATATATATATATATATATATGACAGGGCGTTAGTTTATTCAGGAATATATCAGGAATAGATCAAGGAGGTAGTGCAAACTACTCACTCAATTTTTACAAAATGAACCATTAGGTATGGATTGAGGGTAAACCCATTCAAGACCAAATTAGCTCTTTTCAATAATAAAGATAAAGTATAGCTTGTAAAACTTTCAATGCCAATTCACTAGTTTGTACTGACAAATCGATTTTTTTGGGCACAGCCTTATAGGGCTAAATATTTTGAAAATAAGGAATGCCATTGGGAAGAGACTGGCATAAAAACTGGAGCTGATGCATTGGCTTTACACTGTTATGTACCTAAACCTGTATATGCTTCTAAGTGGGAGAAAACCACTACTAATCGCAATTACGAATAGTGATTAGTCCAATATAAGTCACTCAAAGATAATTCAGTGACTAGGTGAGATTGTGATAACCTCACAGAACTCCCTGGAAGAGCACATGGGTGGATCAGCAACTGATATTTTGTGTATTACATGATGGCTTTAAGCTAGAGGGAAGAAAAGAGGCTTTTCTGTAACATGCTGAAGTAAGCTTGTATATGTTTATTTTCCTGATGCGATGCGGATGTACAGTTGAGATGAGAGCGATTGATGATTTCTGGAACTGGTTCAGACATAATATGATATCGACAGCCACGGTGGATAATATATAAATGTAACGGTAAATTCCTTTTAGTAATTTATGCCGACGCCAATAGTGGAAACATGAACAGTATTCAATTGTAGCTTTTCATTTTTGTTTTTGCAGATTTTTGTTATTTCGCATCTTCTGGAGTTTGCAAGATTTTCTCTTTTCCAATTTACACATTCAAAAGTATTTTTTCGAAATAGTCAGGTTTGGATAATACGATTCCCAAGGACATCATAAGTCTGTATTAAACTATTTCTGTGTGTGAGTAAACTTTGTGAATATTACATTATTGGTTCTGTAGCGATTTAGTAATTTACTTAAGAGGTTCTTAGCAATGGTCATCATTGATTTCAATATTGATAATGACAATTTTAGTTAATCCGTAAAATCTAGGATGCAGTTGAATTATTTATCCAATTGGCAAATTATTAACTGGTATGTTGTCTGCTTTAATTATTACGTTGGCATCCAGTTGAAGACATAGTGCTGCCTTTATCCAGTTTAACATTGTACTGCTGTTAGAGTGAAATTATATATGACATCCGGTGACAATACACAGAATGGCCAGGAATTTAGCATGCGTTTTATATCAGTAAGAAGAGACTACTATATATGAAAGTAGTAGTGGAAATATTAATGTGATGACACAGTGAATATTCGTACTAATCCATCAATTCCAGAAAATCTCGCAAAAATGTTATACTTAGAAGCCAATTCATGGATAGAAGATTGTCATACGTTAACTACTACAGTTCAATCAAAGGAAATATTTTGTTGTTGTATAGTCAATTTCTAATGAGGCTCGAGACAAATATTTGCTGTAGATCTGCTGTAAAATATCCCGACGTATAAACTTTACCGTCTGTATTTACTGT
This sequence comes from Tipula lateralis, assembly GCA_963932295.1. Classification (NCBI taxonomy): domain Eukaryota; kingdom Metazoa; phylum Arthropoda; class Insecta; order Diptera; family Tipulidae; genus Tipula; species Tipula lateralis. Next base: position 124,004,875 of record OZ010737.1, read on the forward strand.
GAATAGTGATATAGTTCGGAACTTCAAGTTGGCCTTGACTTGTTTGTAAGTTGTATTTAATTCTTCTTAGATCAATAGTCATTGCCTATGGAAAACGTTACAGTTACTGTTCTTCGGAATTTTCACCCAAGAATCACAGTTGAAGAGTTTTGAAGACGAAATAACACCAATATTGAAACCATATAAACATTCATTCACCAACAGACTGGGAAGTTAGTCGTATCATTGCGAAAATGAAAAAACATCGTTCTAAGAAGGCCAGTATCCAAACATTCTTGTTTGTCAGTTGGATGGTAGACGTAAACCAAACGTTTTTAGCTGTTATTAGCCTGAATTTGACTTCAACCAAATTCCTTTAATTATTATGCCTCTTTATTCAATAGTGATTCATTCATCAATTTCACTAGTTCGTCTCGTGTTGTTGTTACTTCCCTTACAGTTTCATCTCGACATCCTGGTTTGTATTTCTGCAATAAGATAACATTGAATTCTACGATAGTTGATATCTATGTGATAGAATTCTACGATGCAGTTCATTTTTCGAATTTATTATCCTCAACAGCGAGTCAAATCGAGACCAGAAATTGAAGAACTGTCCCGCACTGAAGCATTGATCTTCAAGGTGTTAATTTACAGGTCACTGAACTGATGAGATACAATACATATGATCATTTAAGATGTGCCACTGTCATGCTGACACGTTTACAAAAATTTGAACTGGTTGAAGAAAACTTGAATCGATGTTTGACCAATATGACAAAGGCATTATAGGTATAGGTACATCATATTGATGCCCTCAAAACCAAATTACCGCCCTTCCAACATGATAATAACATTAAAAAGGTACAAATCAATATTTGCTTTAACCTATTGGTGTAATTGCCTTATATTTATACAGTTCACATAATAAAGACGGACATATTGTGTCTTTTACCCTCTTCGAATATTGATCCCAAAACAGCAATTATTAAAATTAAATTGAACCAGTCCTCATCATACCGTTTTCAATTTTCAAATTAATTTTCAATTTTTCTTCTTCGTCGCAGTTTTTTATTTTATACCATTTAATGATCTTTATAAAGATAGGTAAAGGTATATATATGTCGTGTAGTTGATTGGCACAAAGAATAAAACAGGAAATGTGATTTTAATATAAGAAACAATTTTTGACCACCTAGTGGTGAGAAAACTGGAGGGGAATAGATAAAACCGTATCTGTTACATCATAGTTTGTTGAGATTTTATAATTAGTTCCATTCAGTTTTAACCATCCCTCGACGTAGCATTAATAAATGAGGTCCGTAGACATTATCTGCGATGCAACCATTACCTCTAATTTCTTCATCATTGAAGGTAACTATAAGCTTATTTGTTTGTTTTTATCTTTATAATCTGTATCGGGGCTCGAGGACCTTCCAACTCTTTCCCGGTTTGTTTATTTACGTCCTTACCTTATGCCATCACAGTCAAATTGAGGACGTTCGGCTATAGGTCCGACTTACGTAGAACCATCTGCACATTGCATATAACTCCATGACAGCCTATAGTACTGACATGGAAGATAGGTTGTCCCATGGATTCTGCACTCCAACAGGGGGTCATAGATGTGTTCATTCAAACTACCGATCGAAATCGTATGGCGAAAAATCCCTTTTGTATCCTGCCCCTATCAGGATTCGAACCCGGTACCTCCCGCTCCAACATGCCGCAACTTGGGCGGTAAGGTAACTAAGCTTTTCATACAGAAAGTACTCCACAAAAGCGACGACAGTTAATGAAGAGAGAAGGAAGTCTCGATACTTGCAAATTTGTAGGCGAAATGTTTACCAGGATTATACTTTACGAGCTGATAGATCAAGAGACGATTATGCGATATAATTATCAGTCTGATGAAGTGAACACTGTCTGGGAAGTATTGAAACCTAGATTGTCGATGCCGCTCATCAAACTCTTGCTATAATAAAAACCTAGCCTCAGCTTTGTTGTTATTCTTGAGTTGTTGAACTCATTATTTTAAAAGGTTCTTGCTATGAGGACAACTAAACCAAAAAAAGGTCCTGATATTCAGAGGGGTCTCCTTGCCAAAGCGAATACACAATAATCTTTAAAAAAAAAGTTCCACCTTTCCGCTGCTGAGGAGAATGTCTTCTGGCGTCTTATGGTTTTATGCTTCGTTATGAAGAGCTAGCTCGCGATCGAAACCGATCGAGTGAGATAAGATTGCAGACACGGTTCGGGCGAACAATGTCTTGTAAAAGTCGTTAAAAAGCTTTACGACCATCCATATTCAATAGACTGGATGTGAATGAGTGGTTGCCTTTGGTCTAACATCATTACAAGCTTCATCATATAAGGTAACCGAAATGAGGTAGTTTACACTGTATTTTAAGATTCCCATTGCTCATGCTTATAGATAGCATTAATAGCACGATTAGGCTTCCCATGAACGCTTCTATTTATTCCGATATTTTCGGTTATACCAGGAATTCAGTTTATTGGATTATTCATTAAGAGCGAGCCAATGCTTTGTTTCTAGTGTACCTGCTTATAATTATTTGGTCAACTGCTAGTGTCAATCAAACGGTATTTGACTCTTGCTTTTTAATAACACCGTTGCGATCAACTGTGTAAAAGTAGCACTCTTGACAACAATTTGTTTTTCTAACCATGTAAAAGCTTTCATTCTACCCGAGTGATTACGTTGGTAACGGATACACTTGTCTGTTGTTGAACCAAAACTGTAAAGTAAAACAGAAAATCGTCCAACTCGTTAGTTATTGAAAAAAAGAGCTTTTTCCTAGCTTTATCCATCCCATCGTCCCATCCTACATTGTTCATCGTAAATTGCATGTTTGCATTACATTCCCGTCTTGGATTATTTATTTTTAAGAAAATAATAATAAACTTATGCTTTTCTTATTAGACTGCTGGCTATTATAAGTTATTGTAGTTCTTATATGAAACAAGATTTTCGTTCGTTTACGTTAAGCGGAGGATATGCTTATGTATAGTAGGGGTACATTGATAATAATGTATATGTTTATGCTAGAAAAAAATGTTAATTTAAATTCATGATATTGATTATTACTTTGTATGTAGAACAACAGAGGGTTTACATTATGTACGGGTTGTACTATGTAATGGTTGATACATAGATTAGAAAAGTGACATGCAGAATTTAAACATGTTGGTTGATTTAATATTCAGATGGTGTATAATTTATGCTCACTAAAGTTTGCTTTTCTCATACATACGTGTGTGTACAGCAGATGAAAAGTTTGTATGTAAATGCTGAGATACATATTGGTTTAAATCACATTATCATTGTGGTATTATCGGTACGTGATTGGAAATCCAAACTGCCAAAGAAAATTAATTTTTGTTTGATAGGTTTTGTGACGAGACCTTATGCCAGATTTTTACGGTTTAAGGTCGGATTATATCCTGAAACATATCAAGCTCCAAAAGAATTTTTTTGATGGATTCCAAACGCCCTTTTTAGATACAGTAGAACCTCTGCACTTAATACCGCAAAATTTACAAAATTTCACGGAGAGAAATATCTAAGTATACAAGACTTAACTTATGCATAAGACCTACAGATTTGGAGCCTAGTGTAACTTCTCTTAATTTAAGAATTTCTTTAGTTGAAAATAGAAATAAAATAAATTTCATTATTAAGACATTTATCCATAAATTAAGAACAATTTGCTTGAGTTTTTTAGAATATCTTTCTAAAAAATAGAACTTCGTGTATTTAAATTACAAATAAATTTTCTTAATTTATGCTAGTAAATACTAAAATTGAGAACTATAACGTGAAAGTTTTAAAAAATTGTGGCATAATTTAAGTATAATTTTCTAAAAATAAGAAAGACATTTATTGAATTTATGCTATACATTGACTTAGTATAAGAATTAAGTGTGTGTACATTTCTGAAAATACTGCTTAAACTAAGCCCTAATTTTCATAAAATAAGAAGTAGGTTTGCTAAAATTATGATAAATTACTTCTAATTTTCAGTAAATTAATTCGAATAGTTAAGTAAAATATACTGGAAAACAAACTTGGTTTTCTTAACCTTTGAATTTAATTTACTTAAATTAAGATAGAAAATGGTGTATATTATGCATAATAAAGTCGAAATTTTAGAAAATTTTGTTGGAATTTAATTTTCATTTTCTTTAAATAAGCAACAAATTTTTCAATATTATGCATAAAAACACATTCTTTAAGAATTATTTGTTGAACATTTTAGAAATATGAGCTTGAAATAAGGACTTGTTTCTATGAATAAGAAGCATCACAAAATGTTTAATAAAATATGCTTTAATTGATATTAAAGTTTTTTATTAAATTTTAAAATTCTTTATCAATTTCATGAATTCAAAAAAATAAAAAATATTTTAATTGTTTTATAACTAATATATTTCATTCCATTCATAAAAAAATAATAATATAAGTTTGATATATAATTTCCAAAATTATAAACTTATTATTAATGTTATCTTGTTTTAATACTAGAATAAAGTAACACTACAACAAGATAGAATATACCTAGGTATTAAAACATAATAATACAGTTCAACTGTTACAAAAATATAATTAAATAAAAATATGAAGCCAATTATTAATATACGTAAAATTACTAAACAAATAATAAACTATATTTCTTTCATTTATAATTCTTGTTAAATATATAAAATCACGTGTACATATGTATATGTTTCCAAAGCTTACAGAAACATTAAAATAAACAAAGTTACATAAGGTAAAAGTTATGAAATAAGTTGTCTCTTTAACTCTTTAACTTTACTTAGTTTTTTAATTTTCCAATTAATGTTGGTTAGGAAGTCGAATTACAATTTCCCTCTATTTCGAAAAAACACGCCTGTATCAATTCCCAAATAATTTTACACTTATTCTGGTATTTTAAATTAAAAACGTTATTAATTTTAAAACATGTGCTAATAGCTTGTAAAAGATGATCAAAAGATGAACTTATAAATCACTTAATCATATACCGCATAATCCACGTAGTATTATGTTTTATAATAAACGTATTTGTTTCTAAATTGAAATTATAATAATCAAGTTGTTTTTATTTTCGTATTTCTTCGATAACGGCTAATGAATATTTCGTTCTTATAAAGGAATTTAGGCTATCAAGTATGCTGAACTTCCACAACTTTTTGTTGACTTTATGTTTTACTTGGCCAGTTGGAGGTAGTATTGCGTGCAATGACTGAAGCACCAGAATATCTCTCGAATCTGAAACAAAAAAGTTTACTGTTTATTTCGATATTTAAAATTTATTAATATGAAATACCTTTATCAATATTGGGGTCTGAAAAATCAAAACATTTGATTTACTTGTAACGTGTGTTTGTCCTTAATAGATGTTTTCAATATTGGAATGACTTCTGAAACAAACTGCTCCCATTTATTATACAAAAGTGATCCTTTTCTTGGATGGAGATGATTAAAATCATTGTCGTTATGAGAATAAAATGAATTTTACTAAAATTTTTGATTTTATTTTCTAACAAACTGTGTAAGCTCAACTGGTAGAGCTTCATTTGAATTAATGTATTTAGGCCAAATTTCCAAAATTTGTTTGATGCTTTTTTTAGAACTGTATGGAATTCGAATAATTATGGTTTTTTTCCATTTCTCTACTACGATATCAAATGGACTCGAATATACTTGAAGCCAAACTAGATCTTCGTTATCTTCAGTGGGAGAATCACTTTCGTTTTCTGTAGAGGACATATAAAAGAAAGAAAATCAGCAAACAGTTTAAAAATTAAAAATTTAAAGTAAATGAACTTACCTAGTTCAATATCAGAACTAATTTTAGCACGGTTTGCTTTTTTTTCTCTTGGAAAAAGTCCGTAATTCGTAAATTCGATGCAGAATTGCGATATGTGTTGTACAGCCGACCAGTTCGAAATGAAGTATCAGTATTAGAATAATGTTTCCTGAAAAACAAAATTGTTTACAAATGTGGTTTTCGATTAATTGTTATCAAGTTTACTCTTAATTTTTGCTCCGTGATAAATATTTTAACAATTTGTTCCGCTGCGATCGGAAGTCAAAGGGCAAATATTGCACCTCAGGCAACTAGAGATCAGCATGCCACCGAAAAGTTTCCTTAACTCTTAGTATCTCAGCAAATCGGTGCCGGAGAAAGACAACGCAACCATTTGCAAGTACCTTAGGAACGGCATCTTTTTCTCAAGGAGTGCATTCATTTCCGAAACCTGTTCATGATATCATTAAAGCAAACATTCAAATGTACTTAGATACCTATGCCTTTTAAAAATAAATATACATGAAAGAATTTGAATTCATACAGTTAAAACAAATAATAAAATCCAAAATTTGATGTTTAAAATGTACTTACCCGAAAATTTAATGTTTTCCATTCCTGTAGCTTTTGACGAAAAACTAATAATATACCCATTTCAGCTACCAGGAATTAAGCGTTCATTTCAGCTACCAGGGATTTCGATCTATTAGGATGCGGCAACGATTTTATATCCAGAAGGCAGTCTGTAAAGCATCAGTATTAAAATTAAAATAATTCCTAAATTTCCAAAAACTTTAAAACAAAATTTCAATATTATTTCCGAAAATTAAAAAAAACATTAAAATGTAAATTATTTAAAAGACATGCGAGTTAATTTAGTCACTTTTATTTAATTTGAATGTGAGGTTATGATTATTTTACTAAACACGTTTTGTCGGTGTACCTTTACGTTATTTTCATATTTATTTTCAATTTATTTTCTTCTTTTCCTTTAATCGCTCTCCTTAATGCATTCATAACTTCAAATCAATATAATAACTTACGGTTATCAATTCGAATATTACAACTTTTGCTATGATCAGATTATATTTCAAAAACATTCACAAAAAAAACTACAAATTGAACACATGCATAGTTTTACCATTTAACTTTAGATATTTCTTATCAAACTCATGCATTGCATAACCTTACAATCAAAAGCACATATATTAATCTTCACAGAGAAATATTATAAAAACCAAATGTGAAAACCGCACTTTAAATCTTAACCTCACTTTATATGTTCATTTCATGCTTTAGAATATTTAGAACTCATCATTACAATAATTATGTACTTACTTTTAAAATTATGAAAGAGCTGACCGAAACCCCATGCCACCAACAGATCTTTTAAGTGTTGCTGGTCCTTCGAATTATCGAGACCGACGCACTCATACGACATTATTAAATTGTTTTTTTGCACTCTGTGGAACACTACTTTTTAAAATATAATTATAAAATTAAAATTACACACAATTAGCACAATTCGAATACACTTTAACACTCTTAATGTCAACTATAAAATGAATATTTTCAGGATCGTTCATGATGGTATAAAAAATACCGTTAACAAAAAACACAAAATTGTCACCCAAAATATCCGTCAGCTAGTTACTTGGTTTATAATGAATGAAATTGAAAAATATAAATTTATCTTAAGCTTTTCAATTTAATGATTTACCAATAAAATTTCTTATAGTGGTCTGAAATTTAAAAATGTTATCATTTGACGTATTTTAATTTTATAGATAGCTTTGAAATAATACATTTAATTTTGTAGAAAAAAATTTTTCTACGGGCCAATTTTGATTAACCATTTTACAAAAAGTAATAACTCAGTGGCCATAATAATAGTTACAGTAGACAAATGAAGAAAAAGGAAAACAATAGTAATATTTTTCAATATTTACCTTTTCATCTGTTTGCTGATTAAAACATATGCGACATTTTTGATGCGCTATATTTTAATAGGATAATACATGTGGATTAAATGAAAAACTTGATTTTCTGGCTAAAATATTTTCTGGTCGGTTTCTAAATAATCAGGACTACAATAACAACAACGATACAACCCTCTACGAACACAATTATAAAGCGTTGATTTAGATTATTTTATTGCAATAGTTAGACTCTAATAGATAATTTCCAAAGATAGTTTAAGGGAAGTTTTATTGTTGGATTTATGACTGAAGACATGACAAATGTGCCTAGTACTCGTACAGTGGTTAATAATATTTCAGAATCAACGCGATCACGTTCAGTTGGCTAGTCTAGAACGATTGTTGGCATGAAATTTGATTATTTATTTGATTATTCCTTAGATTATTTCTCAGTACAAAGAAGAAGTCGATGACAAAACATGCGTTAGATTTTTCTATTTGTAATTTAAATTGTCAAATCTTTATCATTCATGGTAACAAAGTTCCCAACCGACCTATTTTTGGATGCCTTTGTAAAAAAAGATAAAAAAAACATGTATTTTTTCATAGACCATTGTTGTACCATTGTTCAAGTTCATGATTGCCTTAATTATAGTTGATTTGAATTAAAATCATATATGTTATTTTAATTACAATTATTAGTTTTATTCGAATAAACCATAGTCTAGATTAATCTGTTTGATTATAAAATATTATAGTTGATAATATTATCAACGGTGGCGAATATCTGAATATGAAATAATTTTGACATTTAGATCATCCATCCTTGTACATAAAAATACTGTCAATTTTATTAATGCATAGTATTTAAATCAATATTATGAAAAGGAAATACATACATAATTATTTATTTAAAAAAAAATTGAGATGTTTAATTTAATTCAAAAATCTGAAACATTTAAAATTGTAACGTATGTTAAGTTTAATTTGGGAATTCCCATATTAATGTTTCAAAATAACAATTCAATGTTTTAGATTTTTCTTACAACTATGAAATTTCTAGGATATTTACTTGAATTTTGAAATGATTTTGCAAAACCTTGATTTTCCATGAACGAATATGAGTAAAATAAGCAATGTGTGCTTATTAATAATTTTTTATTATTACGTGTCATCACTCTGTTTAATTTTATTAGAACAAGCATTAATTGTTATTATTGAGAAAATCATTTAGTTAAGTTTTTTTTTTCGTTTAAGCATTGTTTACTTGATAACAGCAACAACTACAACCATCCAAACTAAGATATTACTTCTTAATATAAATAAATTGTATATAATTATTGCCTTTGCTACTCAATTTATGAATAATATAATAAATTTTAAATTACACAAATCAAGAAAAATACATTCTTAAAAATTGAAAAATAATTCTCTCCGTGTTCTGGGTGATCTAGTTGGTGTTGTAATGAATTGGATCCACATAATCGTTGCTACGTGAGAATCTGGCAACACGATAACCAACAGTTGTGGAAATTGATTGAAGTAGAAGACTGGGATAGTTCACATTTCGTTAAAAACATGATACTTTAGTTATTTTGCATTATCTGAGATGTAAATTTTTCTCATCAGCTAGAACTCACGGACTGTAAGTAATGAAATAGACGTATATCTAATCTAATCAAGACAAGCATTATTTATAATGTTCCCAATATCTTCGTGATGGCATCTGTTGAAATTTTAAATATTTTTGCGATTGAGCTAGGATACACCGTTTTCCAATTGAGGCGGTTTATCGATGCCATTTACGTATGAAAAATCATATCACTCAAATGTTCACCACAGGTGGAATTACAGGTGTCGATCCGATGGCCATCTGGACGCATCCGGCCATGCGTCGATCTGGACGTATTTTTCTCGGTAAAGATGTTGTTTTATGGCCAGTCTCCATAAAAGGTAATCTTATCTAGTGGCGTTGAATTGCATAATGGCAGCCATTTCACATTTCTATGACGCGAAACTATAGGCGATTTATGTGAACCTTTGCAATTGGACGATATTCTTACCCGTATTATGGTAAGTTGTACCGTCTTGTACAAAATAAACACCATCCAAGTCGACTTCATAAAACTTTATTTGTGTTTCCGTGGTCACAAACAACAGTTTTTTTGAAGATTCTACGGCTGCTCTTGATATTGTTATGAATTCTGGTTGAATCAAAATGCGACAGTTTTACTGTCCCATTCAAAGTGAAATGCGCCTTAACCGCTGAAGATGATTTTTGATTGAAATCGGTCTTCAATAACATGGTCCTGTAACTGCAGTTTGTCCTTGAAATGCTCAAATCAAACGATCGAAATGAGTTTCGGATTAGCTCCCATACTTTGCCTCACAGCAAAGATTCAACTGCATAAAAGCTGCATTTCAACCAACCATAAAGGACCATTTGCAATAGTTTGGGTAATATAAGCGATTCTTTACCTGGCCACGATGTCAAACTGGAGATTGATGATTTTAATCCGATTACATCATTCCTTTAAAACTCGGTCAAGTTCGGTTTGGGATGTGGTCACGTGGATCGAAACTTTTGTGTCAATATTAATTCGTACCTGCACGCATATGGCGTGAACGATCTGCTTAATGTTTCCACCTTAAATTATAGGCTGTTAAGGACGCGGGTGACATCTCTGATTTAATAGAATAACTAAATGTGTGCAATAGGAAACCAGCATGAATTGCTGTATACGAAATAATAAACAAATAGAAACTTCTACTATGACCGAGAAGCGGGCAAAATGAATATAAATACGCGAACAGAAAGCGAAGAGTTTCAGTTTGAATTTTGGCAGCGATAAATTAAAATCGGGAAAAAGTGAAATAGTGAAAAAGTGAAATAAAAGTACTGTAATAGTGAATTGTGGTGATTGTTAATAAAAGTTGTAGTGAAAAACAAGCATGTGGTTTTTATTATTCACAATCTAGTGATCGAACCGTGGATTGGTTTAAATCCCTACTAGGGGAAAACGTAACAGTATAGCAAAATGGGAAGTATGCGCCTATAAAGAATTTCTTCCATGCAATCAGCCATTGATCAAATTTTGCCACTTTGCTTGATTCATTCGAAAAATCGAGCATTGGTTTGAATCTGATAGAGCTTAAAATAGTAAACAATTATAACACCAGTGGCTATTCTTGTCGAAGTGCATTCTGGAAAAATAACAGCACTATTGGCCGTTTTTCAAAAATAACATGAACACTAACCCCACGATTCCCTTAATCGTGTCACTTGTCACTTGTAGCGACAGACAAATATTGGTATTCTCTTAGTCGATTTGTTCGCCAATTATTAATTGAAGTGATAAACCTATAGGCGTGTGAAATTTTCAGTTGATATATTCAGTTGAAATTATTAGTATTCCTTGATTAATTCAACGATTGACGTTCGTTGCTTTAGGTCACTTAAATCGACTAGCAGAATACAAATTTATAAATGAAGTGACACTACAACTGTCGTGGCGAATTAAGTGACACGACTAAGGGAATCGGGGTGTAAGTCTGTAGCGTCTATTGTGATTTTTTTATTAACGAACACAAATATAAGCCTAATATGAGTTATATTCAATATGGCGATATAACAACGGAGCAGCACGAACTGCACATTTTTTTTTTTGTTTTTATCTCTACAATCTGTTTCGGGGCTCGAGCAACTCCAACTCTTTTGCGGTTCGCTTATTCACGTCCTTACCTTACGCCATTACAGCCAAATCGAGGACGGCTATAGGTCTGCTTTACGTAGAACCATCTGCACATTGCATAGCTCCATGACAGCCTTTAGTACTGATGCCTTTAGTAGATGGAAGATGGATTGGCCCATGAATTCTGCCCTCCAACAGGGGGCATAGATGTGTTCATTCACACCACCGATCGTAATCGTATGGTGAAAATCCCTTTTGCATCCTGCTCTTATCGGGATTCGAACTCGGTTGCTCCCGCTCTAACTGCCGGAGCTTTAACCACTGCGCCAACTGGGCAGTTCACGGACATAGACCAATTCAGGTGACTAAATTCGCAGTGTTAATATTTTATCCAGTGTGCGCATCCTTCGGTGTATGAGAGCCGAGATGGTATTTATCACGAACAAACCAGCTATATTATCCAACTTCGGGTACAGTTCCCTATATTGATATATTTCTTGTCATGTTGCACAACTCTTCATCGATTGAGCACACTTAGATATACTTCGTGATGCTTAAACAGCCATTATTTATGACCTCATCATATACTAAATTGAACCCAATTAATTTTTCAACGTGTGTTTATTCGCTTATAATTAATTAGTATACCCACTATCATAAATTTTCCAAAACCTAATTCGTTAATTATTAATAAACAGTTATTACTCGTTAGTCTCAATACATCTCCTAGATTCAACCACCCTTATCTCCTGCCTTAGCAAGAAATTTGTATGAAAAAATGAAAAAATTACATGAAATAATTCTGTACCATAAACTTTATGGAAATCCGGGGAAGCCCCCACACTCGATTGTATTGGAATTGGTATAATTACAGTTTGTGTGTACAGTACGCTTAACGCTTATAAAGGTAAGGTGGTCGGGTGGAAAATTTAAACAACAATATCGGTACATGTATATATATTGTATTCGATTATAATCGATATGCATACATGTACACATACAGTGGTGCCCAATCCATTTGGGGATCATAATTTACTACTTGTTAGATTTTGAACATGATTCTAATTTAATTTAAATCGATTTTTAATCGCACTATTTGAAATGGAAATTAAATTTCGTTTTTGGTTTATTGGTTTTGTTATATCGTTGGGAGTGTGTAGTGCGTGATCTACAATTAACACACGGTCACACGAAATTATTATTATTATTATTATAGTAGTAATGTGTGAATGATTAATGTGTTAATAGCATATATAATACATATAATACAATGTTTAGGTTTGTAATTAGAGGCTATATACTATATAGGTTTCGGTTGGGGTGTTAACGTTCAACAAAACAAAATTTCGACACTACAAACCCGGTGATTACTGACCAAAATGTACTGAATATGCATATAGCAGGCACACTGAATAAAAGCAAAACAGATTTTTGAAACACAGCGGGAGGTACGGGTTATAGGGGTTATAGAATGTGTTCATTCACACCACCGATCGTAATCAGATGGTGAAAAATCTCTTTTGCAACCTGCTCCTATCTAGATTCGAATCTTATACCTCTGGCTCTATCTGCCGCAGGTTTTAGCTGCGTCGTTTGGTCGGTCAATAAAATATAATCATTAAATTAAAAGCAAACACAAATTTTGAAAAAAATTCATAAACACCATATAATCATTCTAATGGTGATGCAAATGTGTACGTATTATGTTATACGACCATTTCTGGCAAACAATGAACTGAACCAGCCATGACTCATTGAGAGTTTATGAAACTGGTTTCGTCATAAGTTGTTTTTTCAGTGTTCTGTTGGCTCATCCAGCTCGTTTGCCGATTTTAAGGCAGTGTGTTGTCATTTGAATTCAAATCTCGAGCCGGTTGTTTAGATGGTGTCGGTGAGATTATCTCAAACATCTTTCGTCATTTCATTATTTTACATTTCTTAAGCATAATTTATCCCTTAGTTTACATATATCTATAGTAAAATAATATAATTTTCAGCTGCAAACTCCTGCACTTGCGCATGACTACAATGAGCCTATCTAAAATAAGTGGAGCCCTCTTGTGTGGTTTTCAGGGTGCGAAGTAGTTTTTTAACCAACTGACAAACATTCTATTAGCTAGCTATTAGTATATGACGACTTATCAACCACCTAGACGTTGGACACTAAAGGCAAACCACCCAACCCTTTCCTTTTAATTTTAACTTGAAAAAAAATATTCATAGCTATAACCAAGACTTATGAACAAACATCAAACACATCGGTGGTAAATAATTTTCCATTCTCATTAAAGCTACCAACCGAAAGATTGTCCCACTCTTTTTTGTAAAAGCTTGACGATTATTAAACTGGCATCCAGTATCGTAATTTTCTTCCAATGCTTTCCAAGTGCCCGAACTGGAAACACCTTTTGATTTTTTCATGGTTAAAATTGAATCCTCTACCAGCTTTTTAATTATGTATCATGACAATATTATTGTTCGTAATTATTGACAAACTTCTGCTCGCAGAATAGGGCAAACCCATAACAAACCTGTAATTATTTTATATGGGCTACCATTTCAAAATAAACTTCTCAAACAAAAGGAAGATCCGAATGACAGCTTTTTATGATACTAGAATTTAAGATGTCTTCCCAATGTTGCGGATATGGTATTTTGAACATTTTCAATGGCAGTTTTTAAATTAGTCTGAGACCTTGATTTGAGATGATTATATTTATATCGTTGGCAGTCTCTGCTAAAAAATGATTTGAAATTTAAATAGTAAAAATACTGATGGAGCTGGAAATACATAAAATATAGCACGGTATGAGAAATGGTACACATGAGGGAGCTATGATGTGAATCGTTACAATTTCTCCCTTTTCCAACACTAAGTATTTTATTCCATCCAGTTCTTTTATTCGATCATTATCATCTTCTGCCCAAATCCAGACTTTTGAAGGTAATCGATGTGGATTATGTGGCCGAGACCTTGTTGGCCGATTAAACCGCCTTATCACATTCTTCAGAGCAGATTCACATAAATAAATTTACTGTTTAGGTTGTTCTTTGTCTTCGGTGTATAGTGATAGATCCATGTTTCATCCACAGTTATGAGACTTCTTTTTATTTTGCTTGAAAATTGAAGTTATCACACATGTACGTTTGTGGTCGGATAGCTTTTTCAAATTGAAATGTTCGTGTAATATATATCGCAAATATGTTCATCTGAGATGCCCACTATTTCAGCTTTCTGTTTTCAATGGCTGTTGAAATTGAACTAAATGACTGAACGGCCTGGAAATTTTAACTCGGTCTAGAGACAAATGGTATTAACACATGACATCTATTGTGGCGCTCTCTCTAACAACTTTACTAGACTTCTAACTCCGCTCTCTTATTTCCAAATAATTTGTTACTTATGGTGCGGTGTGACCTTTCTGCTTCAAATTATTACATCTCAGTGACTGAGAATATAATACTAGGATATACAGCTCATTCGTAGCACTCACTCAGCAATTGACCTTCTTTTTCGTCCAAAAAGTTGTTTGGTTTTTAATCTGTACACATGAGCAACAATACCATCATTTGATTTCAATTGGTGATGTAAATGAAAACATCTTACAATGACTAACATCCTACCGTTGCTGTTGATGGAGATGAATGATACGCGACTGTACATTCGGCTTACCAAACTTTGGTGACTAGTTTGGTTTAAATTAAACGTTTAAGATAAAACTTCGGTTGTAGCTTAATGGTTAAGAGAGTTTCTCATCTCGCCGAGGATTAGAGTTCGATTCTCGCCGTTGACGACAAATTAACATGCAACCGATTGACATGAAGAGCGATTGTATGTTAAAACAAACGTTGGGCTGATTATCTACAATATGTGCACCAATCGTTAAGATGGTTCGTAAGGTCTCAGTTAAGACGCGGTAAGGGCCAACCTCTAAGCCAAATATTATTATTAAGATAAAACTACCTTTTTGCGGTTCATAGCTATATCTTCTTTAGGACAATCCTTTAACATCACTATTTCACTTCTTTTTCCGATTTTAAATTATCACCATTTAATTGAAACTGTCCAATTATTTATTCTGGTCGACTATTGATATCCAATTCGTTCGCTCTCAGATCAACATACAAATTTCGATTTAATTTTTTTTGCCATGCCTACTGCGAACATTTTGTTTTTCAATCGTTTACATTTTAGTTATTCTACTGACTCAGAGATACCACCCGTGTCCGTAACAATATAATTTATCACTCCACGTTATTGTTTAATCGTTCTTCTTCTTATTTGGCCATAAATTATTTTTGACTTTATATTTTTTGCTTCGAGTGTGCCGCAAAGCAGTCAGAATTTAAACTAAATATTTTGTAGTACTCAAAAATGTTTTATGACAATTTATTTCTCAATATTGTCTCATAATCGTTGATTTAATCGGAGTTACTCTATTTCGAGATCAAGAAGATTGTCATTTTCTTAACACTTGGGTTAATTCAAAAACCTACTATAGATTATTATATTGCTTTAAATATTGTAAATCAATAGTTCAAATCAAATCAATCAATTGTAACTCGATTGACCACCGGTAACATCGGTAAATTTATCAGTTTAGGAGAAGATCGATTAGTGATGCTTTTGAAGTTTTTAGATCAACTAAGAGATCAACTTCATTCATACCAATCCATTGAAACAACTGAATGTTGTTTCGATGCATTGGTATGTATGAATTATTTATAAGGTTGGATACGAGTAGAATCGATTATAGAAAACACCTATTTCTTCATTTCTAATTCTACTCAAAGATTAATGAGTTTTTGATGATGCGCTAAATAACCCTGACATCACTGCTACTGAGGTTCATCAGGTCAAACATTTCAATATGTTCAACTCAAAACATGACCCGATGTAAAGTATGTGAAGTACTGTCTCTTTCTTCTGTACATCTGTACAGCTACGACGGTAATCACGTGAGATTACTTTAAGTCTTTTCACATTTCACCTTCGAAATAGTGTCCCGTAACTCCCACGACTATACTTATTCGATATAGCCACTATTATATATATATATATATTAGTTTTAAACAGATTTGTCTTGTGACACAAGTTGTTATTGGTTCATAAATTTCCTCGCATCTTTCTGAAACTAGACCTTACAACGCGAGATGTCATATTTCACATTGCTTGGTAAGAAATTATATGTTGTTTCCTTTTCGTTTCCCACTACAGTGATGTGTACAGATGGATATTCTGCTATCTGGTTATACAGAAAATGAATCGGCCGTTCCAACCCTTTTCTTTTAGCAAAAGCATGCCTTCAATAAAAGAGAGCTATGGTAGCTTTCTTTACATTTTCCATTAATTTAAATATCCAGGTACACTTTAGGGTAGCTGAGTTGAAAATTGAGGGAGTTTATCCTTTGTAGAGAATATAGGATCAACTCAGGTTAATGTGAATTTAAATTTAACACTCAACCACGTGTCCCATTGGAGATAGTGTTAGGATGTCACAACTCAAGCGTTTATTCAAGGTCAGCTTTTCGATTTAAAGAAGATTTTACATGTCAGGTGATCATAAATCAATGTAAAGAGGTCTATGTAATGCTATATATGATGCCCGCTTTAATTTTAACTGTTGAGATTCCGGTATCTTTCACTTCAACTAAGGCAGATTTAATCATCGTGTGATTCGGCCGGTTCTTGGTCGGAAAACTAGATGTTTTTTTAGTGTCAAAACTCTCCTTTTGAAGTTTCATCAAAAAGCTTTTCAAATGATTTGCTTCATCTTCTGCTAAAACATTGTAGTATGAACAACATTCGTGTTTGGTATCTGTCTTGGTTGAGAATGGCTTAAATGCTTGTTATATTGGCCAGATTTCGAAATTTCCCACCTATACTCTGCTTTCCATAGCTTCCAAAATTAATGCTTATAAATTTATAGTTTGCGTCTAGTAAACCTTGTAACGCGACAAAGAAGGTTAAAACAAAAAGATCATGTGTTTGCCATCGATGACTCCCAAACAATTAGGATATCATTTTCTAGAAAACTGCTCTGCCTGTAATTGATCAAAACATTTTATAGGAATTGGTTTGGGAACAGAAATAAGTCCCAAAACTAGGCATTTATTGAAAGAAATTGTTAGGTTATGCTTTCACGTTTCCCCATATTTCTTGCAGATTATTAATACTATGTGGCAAGAACGATCCATCTTTTGAAACTTAATTATTTGTATACGATTTGAAGTGCTGCCTAGCCAAGGACGCGTCATCAATCGAAATAAGTGATAATCAAAAGACCAATGTCTTATAAATATGAAGAGTTAAATAGTCCACCTGAGTGGACAGGAGATAGTAATTTTATTGTGTCTTGAGCATTATTATAGGTGCGATTCTTCTGGAGTGCTCGACTTAATTTCATCAATTGTGGCACAGAGCTTTCGTAATGGTTTCATTCGAATTGTGTAACTCATAATATAGATGACTTCTAACTGGTCCCACCAAATACGAAACTTAAGATTTTTTTATGTGGTCCTCATGACTTCTTATTATTTAGGTTATAGCAATAGATTCATTTTTCATCAGTATAATACCATGCAAAACACCTTTTGGTTGAGGCAAATTCTGACATTTATGCCTATTTCACATGAAACAAATTGTCGTTCAACATCTCGACTTCATAGTTCATATGGAACCCAATAATCTGGCTTTTGGATTGTTCCCAATGATTTTGTACGATATCGATTTTGAGACTGACGATAAGTACGTTTAGATCAACTGAAGGGAAGACGTCAAACACAACGATATCTAGATACTTGTGAGGCAAAAGCCGTGAAATATCGAAAGTCGCAAAACGTCTTTGAAGCAACAACCATATATACATATATGACAATAGGGAGGTGCTACTTTATTCTGAAGCTCAAAAACTCATGAACTAGCCAGATCAACCTAATCAATATATCGATCGCAACTATATCTGTACATATTATCAAGCTAATGCATTAATTAACAAGACAAAGGGATTTTCCATCACGACAATGCTTGGTACGATTAGAATTGGCAGCTAACACTTTCCTTGCCATTGGTCTGATTTGCCATTTCATAATGAATTGTTGACATTTTTTATCAAACTGATTTTTATCGGTTCTGTTCGCCAAACTCATCGTGCATTACGTCCATTTCACGGTTGTCATGATCGTACGTCAGCGCAGTTATTTCGATTAACTAAATAATAAAATGTATTTAGTAAGACGTTTGCGTACAAACGATAGACTCTATGCAGTGTAGTATTGAGTAAAACCACAATCAATAAATTCGACGAGTCGTTTTCAGCAACTAGAGAAGTGTCTAATTCACTTTATGTCTAAATTCAATATTGTTGGAGGAAGTCTTTTTGTGAATTGTCATTCGAAGTTGTGATGTACATATGTAACGTTATTTTATTTCGCTAGGCCGGTTTCGATCTGATGATGACGTCATTGAATTACAGTGTGATCGAAAAGGTCAAATCCGTCGCATCAGGCATATGCTACCAGACTTGATGATCATAGTGTGCAATTCGTATATGTACGTTTAGTCATGACGCGACAGTTCTAGCGAATTACAAGAATACAACTCGAAATATCGAATAATAATTATTTTTTGTACTTAGAACGATACAGATCTTTGTTAATATTCCCATACAAAACTCACTTCCGTAGGAAACAAAACCTTCCGACCATCGTTCTCGCCGCCAATCCAGCTAATGGACTGAAGCACAAATTGTAATTGATGTTGATTTTCCAAACAAAAGTTTTTTTTAGCGATTAAGCTCACTTTTGATTTTGAGTGAAGATAATCCACAAGCCTTTCCCGAAACACCATTACATACCGATAAAATCACTGTTTGTTGCGCCTTAAGAACCTGCGAAATCGTTAGTCCATATTTCGTCAAAAATGATTATTTCTGATATGTGGTTCCAACAGGTCGGTTGCACATACCATACAGCATTTGATGGAAGACTAATTTCACTTCACCGACCCCAACTCGTTTCGGCCTATTTGTCTGTCAACAACATTTCTGAAATCTTTAGAAAGGATTGTTGATAGATTTATTAGAGACCAACTAAATGATGTCGCTCCGCTCAGTAACAGGCAACATGCTAACAGAGTTGGCAAATCTTATAAGACCGCCTTACATGAACTCGTAACTAGGATTGAGAGATCTATGCACAACAACGAGTTTCTTGTGGGCACTTTTCTGGATATTGCAGGACCGTTTGATAATACTTCATTCATCCCGATTACGAATGCATGTACTAAATTTGGTATCGAACCCTACATTATCAGGTGGATTAAATGTATGCGTGAATCTCGCATTCGATATATGAGGTTGAGGATACCTTTATACTTCGGTCAAGGCTTTCAGAGGATGCCCGCAGGGAGGTGTGCTTTTACCCCTGCTGTGGATTCTGGCCATTGACGAACTTCTTGATAATCTTCGTGATTCCGGTTTTGTCGGCCAGAGTTTTCTGATGATATGGTTCTGACAGTTTCAAGCAAGCACCTGAATGTCTTAGCAGATTAAACTCAACACGCTCTTCTCATTATAGAACAGTGGGGTCTAGATAAGGGTTTACATGTGAACCCGTCTAAGGTCGACTTGGTTATATTTACAAGGCGTAGGAACACTGCAGCTTTTTCTGTACCATCACAAATCACTGGTTCTCCCAATGCTAACTTATGCATCTGTTGTTTGGTATGGTCAGTGGTTAAATTTAAATATTCAATTGTTAAAATGAATTGTTTGCAAAACTTCGCTTGTCAGGCTGTAACTGAAGTCATGTCTTCAACTACGCTCCTGGCTATGGAGCTCATTCTCTTCCTACCACAGTTACAATCTTTTATTTTAGGTACAGCTTGTTCGCCTGCCTTTCGCTTGAGGAGTGTTGGGGCGTGGAATGCTCTCAGCACTATTTCAGGCCATAGATCTATTCTTAATAAATTTCCAGAACTTGACATGGTAATAGATAGGCTTCTGCCTGTTTTTAATTTCCATAGATCATTTGAGGTGCTTCATCTATCCAGGGATATTTGGTTCTCACCAGATTTTTTCAAACAGATATCCGAATCGTTTGTATTCTTTTCAGATGGCTCTGTCACTGAACAGGGTACGAGCTTTGGTTCCTACTGTCCTTCGCATGATCTGAGAATCTCTGGAAGTCTGGGGGTCTACTGTACTATTCATCAAGCGGAATTAATTTCGATTACTCACTGCAAACACTCTAACCAGCTGTATGAAATTGTAAGAAATTTCTGATTGTAAGAAATTTCTGAATCTCCTTGGTCGTAACAACAAGGTAACGGTCATGTGGGTTCCTGCCTATTGTGACACAAGGGCAACGAAATTGCAGACTGTTTGGCTAAAACTGGTTCTCGCCTACATTTCGTAGGTCCTGAACCAGCTGCGCCTTTATCTACTTATATAGTGAAAAAAAAAATAATTAAAACAGTTACCCTATCGAATCTAAAGTGGACGTGGTCAGCTATCGCTACTTGTAAGGCGAAACACTTTGTCAGAGGGATTAACTCTAATCTGACAAATTACGTCCTTTCATTGAAAAAGGACAACTTGGGAATTTAAGTCTCTATACTTACTGTCCATGGCCATTTCAAAAATATGCAACGAATATCTGGAAGATGTTGATGATAGTTTACACTTCATCAGCAGTTGCCCAGCTTTTGACCGCATGAAATCTCTTGTGATTATAGCTGCAGGGTTCAAACTGCTTCAGTTTGCTAAGGCTGCAAAACGCGTCTGTGCGCTTTGATGAAATCCTAGGTTTGCACCATGGGTCCTTTGTTGCATTGAGTGCGGAACCCTATAGGGTTTCAACCAACTTTAATAATAATACTTTCACGCAATCACAGGATATATTCAAGAATGAAGCATTGTTCTTTGGTCTATTTTAATGGATGTTTATGGTCTGTCTAAGCAGTACTTCCGTTTAAGAAAGATACGAACGAATAGATCAACTCGTAGATAGCTTTAAACGATGTGTCGATTAAAGCTATCTACGAGTTGATCGATATAGAATTCAATCTTGATTGAGTTGTCTAACAAGGTTTGATCCATCTCATTCGCAAATAGGTTTGCTTATACCAAATCCCTATAGCTAATACTTGATACACAAGCTTAGAGCTAAATGTTATGTTTTATATGCTGACAAATAATTGTTATGGACCATAAAAAAAACGAATCACAAAAAGAGCATCATTAGGCGGAAGCAATGAATTGGAATGAATAAATGAATAATTTTGTTGTTGTTGCCATTTTGTTCGTTGAACCGGATGAGAAACGAAGAAGAAAAATCTTTATTAGAAGTAGAACTAAGCACAACTGAACAACTGTGTGCGCCGCGCGCGAATACGAGATATTTATATGTACGAGTATACAAACACGCAATCCCCGAGACAAGTACACAATAAAACGAAATAATGATAGTACTGAAAATGGAAAATAATGAAAATTATTATTAATATTTATTCTAATTTGGTTTTTTTGTTGCTTCTGCTTTTTTATAATTTTCTCTCGGAAAATTGTTTATTTAGTTGAAAATATATAAGAAATAAAATAAATCGCGTCGAGGATGAGCTAGCTGGGAACGATCTCGATTGAAATGTATATTTTTATACATGTATGTGTAAGCGCTCGCATTTTAAAAGGCAAATAAGGCAACATATTTTCTTTCTAATGCTTCCCAATTCACTATGTCTATGTGTGTGCACATAGACAGTGACGAGTTCAGACGATAAAGAAATTATTTCGACTGAAAGTACCAAAACAGAAGAAAAAAGAAAATGGAAAGTATAAAAATAAAATTTAATGTTAATGTTTAGTGAAAATATGGGAGTGAAGTGGGTGGAATAATAACTTTGGGTGTACAAAAAAAAATATAAAACATTTCTGTTAAGACTGGTAAGATAAGTTGGTGGTCGGAAAGTTGTATTAATTGTCAGTTTTTCACCAGCTGCAATATACCAACAATCTTTAATATCAATTTCGGCTTATTTCATCTTAAAATGTACACAATGAGAATTGGGAAGCCGAAAGCAAATCAAAAATTAATTTAACTTTCAAATTGGAATGAGCTTAGCGACAGAATAAAGCTTTTAAAACATTTTTCGGTGCATGGGTTAGAAGGGTGCTATTGTAGCTAGTATTAAATCGCATCGGGTCATCTAAAATTTGTGGCATTTCGCTGAAGTTTAAGCAACATATTGATTATGCTCTTTTTTTGTGTCGACAAAGGTTGACATGAATAGTGACATTACAATAGTTGACATGACCGAGTAGAGTGGCAGGAATGCATCCACCCTGTTACGAAATGTAAAATCAGTATACAGCTGTGTGCTGTGAAACATGCGGAAGCACACGAAGAAGATAACCAGAAGACCTTAGGTATTGAATAAATGCCACAGAGGGCAAATCAAATGATTTTGGTCGAACACCATCGAACTAAAGAACAGAAATGAAGAAGCTAGAATGGGTAGAACACACGCTTAAGAAAAGGCCCAGTAAAATAACAAGAATATCATTGGAGTGGAATCCGCAAGGGAAGTGCAAAGTGAGAAGGCCAGCAATGTCCTGGGGAAGACGTTGCTTAACACAGCAAATCATAGGGGGGGAACTAAAAACAATAGCTCCAAATAGAGTTAGATGGTCCAGTTAAGTTTACGCTCATATGCTCCTAAAACATCGGAGATAGAGGAAAAACGATAATCGCAGAAAATGGGGTCGGTCATGAAACAACTTCAACGGAGTGATCTGTTATAAGCTACTCGATCTTAACGAAAACATTATTGAAGATGGTTATCAATAACAGTTGGTGCAATGATACTCAAATGTTCACAATCTACCAAAAGCCAACACCAATGTTATTCCATCACGACAAGTCTCGGCGACTGGTTTCAAAATTTGACGACTTTTTGGAGGCACTTTAATGACATTATAACTATCATCATTTGTTGACTATCATTTGTTCCTGTCGATAAATCATCAACAGACAACAGAATAATAGTAAACAAGATCAAACAAGTAACAAAGAGGATGATACGACGAAAGATCAGTTCTATGCAAACAACCACAACATTTTCCAAATCAGCATAGCAGAAGTAACTGTCAAATTATTGAAACAATATTATTGCAAGCGCATTTAGAGTTTTAATACAAGAAGTGGATAGAGTACCACAAACATATAAAGAAGACATTATTAAATGCCAATAATCCCATTTCTAATCCATTGCCACTGGTGGAGACTATATGAACTAGTGTACACTTCACTGCAATCACTTTAATAATTAGCATCAATAGTGTGATTATTGACAGTTTTTAATGGTCAATATTAATGAGCTTAGCCATTCTTAACTGGAGGAAGTTAGTTTGAAGCAGAATTAGAACCAACCGAGAGGAGACCGGTTACACTATCTCCATCTATGGATCGGATGAAATAATCAATGTTGCAACTTCTTGCTCAGTACGAAGAACTGTTGAATAACTAACGAAAGCTGCAAAAGCCACTCAACGAAGAGCTGTTACAACAACAAGAAAATTGGTTCGGTGCAGAAGTTTCGTGTGTTGGGGAAACAATTTGGCGGCCTTCAGGATTCAACACCAGGGGAAATCAATTAGCTGAAAACAGATGGATTTACAAACAGTAGTAGCCTTGGAAGGAGAAGATAGTCAACACGAACGAATGCGCTGATATTGGCACTACGAAGACCAGCCGCCAAAATATTACATACCCTATCTACAGCCAAGCGGAGCTACTAAAAATTGAAGAAAGCCTTGGAGTGATAACCACATGCAGGCTCTCCATCCCTTACACCTCAAAACATGGCATCAGGGAGCAACAAAGTCACCGAGTTACGAAATTGTAAGAAATTGTAACAACCCAAATCACACGAATCACGAGAACAGCCTACAGTAAGGAGTAGCGAATTGGCGGAGGAAATGGAATTCAAGCCAGTTCTGAAGGGAGAAAGTTGGCTCAATCGCAAAGACAAAACTAAAGTAATTTTTGTATCCCAGTTCAGTCGGGAAAATGTATCGATATCGGTTCTGCGACCAAATATGACTAAAGATCGGTAAATTGAGGCGATTTACACTTCGAACAGCCACAGATAAAACAACTTTTGTTCATGAAGAAAGTGATCAGCTTGTTCGAGTTGTAAACAGCAAGTTCGAATTTCGGTTCGTGGTAGCAGACATAAAAACAGAATCAGTTTGTGTTTGATCTTGGAAACTATAAGTGGTGAAATCGGTAAATTGAGTTAATTCGACGCACTTGTACCGAGGATAGTTTAGCAGTTCGAATGCTCAATGCAACAGAAGCCAAAATTCCAGCAAGGTCACAAGCAATCGTATGGGTCAGGATTTAGGACAACAACATTTATTCATCGCTGGTGCTAATTGAGCCACTAATAGCATCCAGACATCAGTAGTAGTCCAACTGATAAACTAGAGCGGTAGTAGTCCAACTGATAAGACTGAATTTTGATCAAATTGCCAAGTGCCAGACGATGAAAGAGATTATCAGTTATCATGTTGAACAAAAGAGTAATCGCAGCAGACCGAAGTTCAGAAGAAGTTGGTCAAGATAAAGAAACGGAGCCACTACACCATCAAAATGTTTCATTTTAACTAGTGAAGTGTTTAATTGGTTAAAGCTAGTGTCATAACCCCTACCATTGGCAAGCTGCGATATACTCACTCACAATTCTAATATTAGTCAGCGTTTGAGCGTTTATACTCCAAATACGAATCAAAACCAAACTCAAACCTAAAAATATGGCATGGTCAATCGGGGATCACCAGTATCTCTTTAGACGACCATTATACATATGCCGAGTACTTAAACTATTTGTCCATTGAAAAACAGGCGCTTTGGTGCAGTTTCGTGTGAGGAGTACAAGCTTATGTTATTACTGATCTTATGTTATTACTGATTCCATCGGTTTCCATCACGAGCTAGCACTTCATATACTGTTGCAAGCAGACCGTGATCTCTTCGCCTACCGAAAGGCGGCTCTCCCTTCAAAGATCGCTATAGTATTCGGGTCGAATCAGCAAGCAGGACGTGACCGAGTTAGCGTACTCGCTGACCTTTGATTTCATGCACGATATCAGGAATTTGCATTAAATTCCTAATCTCGGGATTGAAACGAACTCGGTATGAGCCATCAACGTGGTGTTTTAGGCCAAATAATACCTGCATGATTCATCTCTCAAATGTAAGAAGCCATCTTTCGTACTCATTCGTCAAGGTTCAACTCTCACATCCATATATGACAACGGGTTAGAAGTGGACGTAGAGGATATAAATCCCGATTCCCAGAGGCAAGGCAAACCTTGATATCCTCGTATAGAGCCCATTAGATTATCCAAATTATTGTAAAATTATTCTTTATCTTGGGTTTGGCTTAGATCATTGGGCAAATGTACACAGACAATTGACAGGTTGGCTAATTTCATTCGATTATCGACTGCCTGAAAATCCAGTCCAGCCTTTTTTACCTGTGCTCCAAGATTTCCGAAGTCATCTCCACTGTGTAGCAACGTACAGCCCTGGGACACATGGTCTCCACTTTTAGGCCATCGAGTTTCTTGGAGCGCTACGAGTTCCAACCGAAACTCTTTCATACATGTGATAAGAGGGCGTCCAACGCGCCAGGTTTTCGAAGTGACTGCACGTTCCACGTGCCGATCCTCAATCTCGTTTCCGGGAACTAAAGCGGGGGAACATTATTTTTTGGCGGTATCCGATTGTTTTGGTTTGTGGACATTTCTAACATGTTTGGTTTTTACGGATGCGGGTCTTCACCCCTGCATGAATGCCTCTACCCACAGGGCTTATATATGGTAGTTAGAGAAACAATAAGATGCCAATTGGATCTGTGTATACATTATGTCATTTGAAAAATCTATGGAATATTTCACCAGCATAGAACAACTCTACTCTACTGTCGATCATAAATATTGAACATTGACGAATGTTACATAAAGTTGAAAAGTGTTCTATACATCTCGTTTCTCGAAACCAATTAGACATTTTAGTGATGAAAATTGACACATTGAAGATGAAAAAAACGACATTATTTTGTTTCCTCACAATCTATATATAAGATGTTTCATCTTAAAATTGATTTCCATAATCTATCTCAAATAAAAATAAATACAAAAACCTTAATAAATGCAGAAGTCGGATAACATTTTGTATAAATTTTCCATCAATTTTACTCAAGACTGTTTGTGTGTGTGTGTGTGTATGTTGGTTGTAGTAACGCGATATAATTGGAAAACATGAATAAAAAAAAACTTTTTCTTATTTATCACAACAACAAACTAGTATATAGTTGTGTACGTCATTTCGTTTCAATTCGTTATCGATACAAAAACTTAGTTCATTTCATATAACTGACTTCCGATCTATACGATGTCTATATATTATATAATACACTTGTATAACGACTCGTTTTGTTTGCCATCAGCAGTTTGACATGCCACACTCTGGCAAATTGAAATATGGAAATTTACGAAAGCTTGTTTATGCGAAACTTTTAAAACTTTTGATAGTTTTTTAACTTTATTGCTATCAATGAATTTTGACGGGTGCATAAATCATAAAACTGATGTATACCGGGTGTTTCTTTTAAACTGAGACGATCAAATATCTCGAAAAATAGCCACTCTACGGAAAAATGCCCATAATCAAAATTTAATCATACCGCGGGAGAAATACATTAGTGCAGAAAAAATAGTCCCTCACCCCCCGCTTTCTAAGAAGAAGAAATTTAAAATATTGAATTTCGTCGATTACAACGCCATCTATCATGAACCGAATAAAATATTTCATTCAAATCATTCGTACTTTTAGTCGTAGAATCCGTATCTGCAGTAAAAATGTGGCTTCCTATCTTAGTGTAAAAGTTACCTCCGCCCAACTTACAAAGCGGGGGTTGGGGGTTCTATTTTTTTGCACTGATGTATTTCCCCCGCGGTATGATTAAATTTTGATTATGGACATTTTTTCCGTAGATTGGCTATTTTTCGAGATATTTGATCGTCTCAGTTTAAAAGAAACACCCTGTATATGTGTGAGTACGTCGTTAGGTACATCGTATATACACACACACAAAACGTTATGGATTTACGTCATAGCCAGGCAGATGGAAATCAATTTGTATAGGAAAACACCTTCCCCCGCAATACTATGTACACGAGTACATACTACACATCTTTTATATTACTTTTCTTTCACGTCAAGATTTATTTTGTTGTCGTTGTTGTTGCTGGGAAAACTTCTTGTACTTTGCTTGTTGTGTGTATATATATACTTAGACAAACTTTTCAAAAATTGTGTACATAATTTTCATAAAATGGTTGAAAATATATTTTACATTTTCCAAATTAGAAAAATTTATATAGACTCGTATTTTCGTGGCGTTGCTATAGTCTCTCCATTTAAACAAATGAAAGCAAGCACTCTTCCAAAATATGCAAAGTAGATGTTATGTTAGGGGAAGGAGTTACCGCGCATTTATGGCACAAAAAAAGTATTGGCTTTTCGGTTTTCAACGCGATGTATGAATTCAAAATGTTCCCATATTCTAAAGGGTTTTCCATTAAGAGGTATCATATTAAAACGCGTAATTTTTAAGAGAAATCAATGAATGTTTATTTCATTGGAAACAGGAAGGTATGCGATCAACATTTGAAAACGATATCAGCCAAATGGCCGTGCGACTACGCTTGCAGCACCATATCCTTTTCATCAAATTTTTGATCACCAATCCGAACATTTGCGGCTCTTTGTCGTCGATAACTTTACAAATTACATCTTTTAGAACTTGAATCGATTGTAGAGCATTGGCATTGCCCTTATAATTCAAGTGGCCCTATAGAAAAAATTCTAACAAGTTTAGATCTCAAATACTTGGTGGCAAATTGAGATCACCTTTTTTAGAAATAACACGGTCAGGAAATTTTTCTTGCATCATTGTAATTGTTTCGTTGCTTGTGTGGCACATAGCGCCGCCTTGCTGAAAATAAACACCGTCTATAAACATCTTCTAATTTCGGCCATAAAAAATCATTAATCAGAGCTCGGTAGCTCAATCCATTCACTGTAATAGTTGCGCCAGCCTCATTTTCAAAAAAGTAAAGTCCAATCACACCGCTAGCCCAATCGTACCAAATTGGAATTAGAATTAAAAAATCCCCGAAAAAAGCCTCTTCAGATCGCGGGGCGACGCATAATCCTCGTAAAGATAATATTGATAGCCTTACCATCCATAATAATAAAAATTGCGCACATCAACATCTCGAATCACGCAGACCCGACATATTAGTGCTAACGGAAACAAAAGTATCTCATAACAGCTACGAGAACGAATACTTCAAGCGCTACCAGTTCGAACAAGCATTCGAATTGCAACGTGGAGTGTGCATATTCATTAAAGGCCACATACCATACGCTCGACATCAGAAGTACAAAATTTTCTCAAAGACCGCTCAAACTATTGGACTTAAAATATCTCTTCCTAATAAAATCCTTTTTTGAATAAGTATATATATAGATCCCTCAATCAAACGGATTCAGAAACCGCATGAATTTCTTCGAAGTTTTGTCAGACAAATGTGATGACATTCGCAATCAACAACCTTACTGCGATTTGATTATGGTTGGTGACTTTAATGCTCACCATAAAGAATGGTTCAATCACCAAAATACGAACTGTGGTGGGCTTCAGACGGAGTGGCTTGCTGTTGCGCATGGCCTTACACAGATTGTTATAGTGATTCCACATTTTAATGTCAAAATTCTACAAGCAGTCATATTCTGGATCTTTGTCTTACAACAATTCTTCATTCCATGGAAGCGCGTGTTGAGGCTGAAATTGGATATTCTGACGAAAACCTGATAACCGTAAAAATATCTTTCGAAACACCACCATGAATTTAGACAGCAGCCAAGGCGTCTAAGGCATTTTCACGAGGTTGACAGACAATGATGGGTTACAGTCATTTTTCCAACATTTCCTGTGGAAGGGCCGTTATTTTTCTAGCAATCTAATAGGCGACGCCGTTTCCAATTTCAGCGAAACCGTTCTACTTTGAATGAATAAATATATCCCATCATTCTTTTCCAATCCAAATCCTAATTTAAAAATCATTTCAAAAAAGCCGCAAGAAATATAACAAGAAATATAAGCACCACGAAATTTCGTTTGAAGAATATAAGGCCACACGTAACATCTGTAAAAAAAAATTGTGCTAAGGAAGTGAAAAGAGCCGACAACCTCCGAGTTGAAAATCTCCGATCACAACTTTAACTAGATGGTCGCATCGGTTGCCAATATTTCTAAAACATCTATTTCAGCATTGAAATGTGCAGACGGTGCTTTGGTGGTGGATCCATAGTTGCAGGCCGACTAACAATGGCAATCGTCTTCACTTCGAACTCGACCTTAGTTGTCCCCGATGGAGCTACAATTCCGTATTGTGGTTCCAAAATGGATCCTATCAACATCTCGGAGGAAATTGTCTTCAGGAACCTGAAGGTAATGGACATAAATAAAATTACCGGACCTGACGAAATTCCTGTTCGAATATTGAAGGAGTTTGCCAGTGACTTGGCTGCAATATTAACTAAAATTTTTCTCCGAGTGCGATGGTGCAACCGGTTCTTAAACATGATTGTGATAGAACTGACCCCTCAAACTACCGGCCAATATCAATTGTGTCAGCCGTGGCTAAGGTTCTTGAGAAATGCATTAATCAACAATTAGTGCATTATCTTGAGATTAATAAAATAATTTCAGATAAACAATATGGCTTCCGCGAAAGGCGCTCCACAACCGATATTTTGACGTATGTTACAAACAAATGGAATATTGCCCTTGAGCAACACGGAGAAGCGTTTGTAATCGCCTTGGATAAATCCAAGGCTTTTGACAAACTTGTGGCATACGGCTTAGATTCGTTGACCATCAAGTGGATAAAAAGCTTTCTCAAAAACCGAAAGATCAACGTTGTGCTATATGGGAGATCATCAACGACATACTCCTCAAATGCCAGAGTTTCTCAAGGATCAGTTTTGTCACCAACTTTGTTTTTATTATACATTAATGACTTGTTGGATATCACTGTGAGTTTTAAATATTTCGCAATGCTTATACTTAAGGAAATCATAATGCTTTTCATCACGTCACCAAAAATTAACAATCTATCCGAATTGAATGCTGAACTTAAAATCATTTCGATGTCGGAACAAACATTGTATATTCTTAATTTGGTGCACTTATTCGAAATTCTTATTTTCGAGCTAACAGAAATACGAGATTAACATAATAATTAGTTACGGCCGTAGCGAAATTTAAATTTATGCTAATGGTCGACAAGCTCGATAGTCTGCTGTACCTGAATTTAAGACTGCGCCAACTATCACAAAAAGCTATAAAGATTTTCCAGTCACATCTCCTGGTCCAAATGGTTATTGTGTATGACAATCAGTTGCCCTATTTAGTGTTTGAAATCGTCATGTTCCTCTCGACGGATATTTATCAAGGCAATGGTCTATTAGAACTCTTGGGCTCGTTTAACATAATACTTATACCTATGGTATTTTTTATGTTTATACTTGTGTGCCAGCGTCTTGTAGATACAGCACAAGGGACGAGCAAGCAAGATATTGAACGAAATATCATTTCTGGCCAAGGATAATCGGCAAATTATTGACAGTGTAAGTACATGAATATTTGGAGTGATGATAAAATCTGTGTGTGTCTTATAAAATTTCGTTCTATAATTTAACTCACTGATAAACTATATCGGATTAATAATCCGTCATTTTCGTGATAATGGTTTCGGAATTCGAACTTTTTGTTTCGAACAGTATCCACAATCACCTTCGTCTGTATAATAAGTATAATTTACAAAGTGGAATTGCTTCTAATTCCACTTTTCCGTATTGTTATGCATCAAACACGATGACTTCGATAGATTTAAATTCCTGTTACGTTATTTTTATCCACTTGTCTGTTATTAGAATTTCTTCCATGAAAACTATGTGACGCGCTGATTGCCTAGAAAGTCATGGCTCTGTTTTGCTTATTCATAGTAATTGGCAATATTGGCGAAAAATGAGGGTTTAATCGATCTTGATCGATTGGTGAATGCCATAACGACTGATCTAATTATGTGACTAAACCCATCATATATCTCTGAATTCTGTATGATGCCGAATATATACATATATGTGCTAAATCTTTCGATGAAATTTTCTATCCGATTTGGTAGGGTACGTCACCGTTTTGGAATAACGATAAACTGCGTAATGCTTATCGCCTTTTCTGCATATTGCGGACTACCTGTCTCACACATCTAGTGACTCCAACAAACAATATCTTACAAACTATCACTTACTCAAAATCTTCCAGGACATTTAACCAACAAAGATCTCAGTTCCTTTTGAACTATCACATTCGGAACAATATGAGCAGTGCACCGGCTTAGAAGCAGAAACTGTTATGCAGTATTATGTTAGTGCTCCTTTCCTTCCAATTTTTTCTACAGACTGCATACTTTACCATAATTGCTTTTGGAAGACGAGTTGACGACCTCATAAATACAGGATATCAGGAAATAAAATGTATTGCAATAGTTTTGGCAACACAATGGTCGTCTACGGGTTTGGTCTACTTCCTGTAAATCACCACTAAAGTTTAAGTGGATCACTTAAAAAAACACTTCATCTAGCTCTGTAATCTTCTTCATTCCACTCCTAGATATTCTAGATGAGCAAATCCTTTGGAAAGATCGTAATTGGAATATCTTTCTAAGGAGTTAAATGATGCAGCCACAGAGTTCTGAGCTTCTTTGGAGTGTGAAAAATGGAAGAAAGTAAGATGCTTTTGTTTGAGTGACTGAGGTATAATATACAGGGTGACTGACACAAAGTATTATCAAAACAAAACGCCGAAGAATTTTTATTGTTTTAATAAATTTTATTGAGTCAAAATAAAACATGTTCACAAATATTTAAATTTCTTGTTACATTAGCAGTTTTCGATTTGGATACTCTATTTGGCTAGCCGCGATTGTCCTTCAAACAGCCGAGAACGCTATTGCATGCAGCACAAAAATAGCCCTGCGGTATTTTGGCTCATTCCCAGTCAAGCGCTTGGTTTACATGATCCACACTTCTGTAGTTTTATTGCCCAACCTTGCTCTTAAAAATCTCTTGCCGGATATTTATAGTTTTACAGGTAACTAAGCTAACATTTAAACACATCAATCAATACAGTTGTTGTGGGTGTCAGGGCAGTTCAATGCGGCAAACGTTAAGGTGGAAGAATTAGCCCAAGGTACATAAATCTAAATAAACCTGACCAACAGAATTGGACTCTCATTACATGGTAATTGGTATAGTAATACATATGAAGTGGAGAAAGAAATACTGGTCCACTTCATAGGCAGGTGCCCCAGTCTTACAAAAAGTAAGATGGACTATAGGAAAGCATCCATCCTAAATAATTTTAAGTTTAAGTGTCTTGAGGGATACTCACCGCCTCATAAAAATCTCAAGACTGTTCAAACAGAAGGAGAAACTAAACCAATTCATAGTAGGATTATGGATGGAAATGTGTATAACTGGAAAATTTCTAAGATTATTGAAAGTATAATTTCTCATCAACGTTGCAAATACAAAAAAATGTAGGTTTCGAGATATATCAACTGGTGACATAAATTTGGTTATGTTCTTATGGTTGAGCCCTTAATATAATCCAAAAAAAATAAATTGTTGCAACTGTAATGGCTAAAGGCTCTCTGGTTAAAATTCATTTATTAGGTATTTTAACATTGACTGTTGTAAACCATTGTCAAATAATTTTAATTAATTCCGCTGTACCAATTGAATCGGATCCTAAAAGGGCTTGGTAGTTTTTAATTGCCATGATTTTTTATCATCAAATAAACGGAGGGTTAGTGGAACATTTTGTCTTTCAGCTGGTGTTTAATTCACTAGCATTTTGTCCTCGAGTTTAAAAATTGTTTCTAAATGTTGAAACCGACCAAACAATATATGTCTTAGCCGGTTTCAGATTAATATTTCATCGAGTAAAATATTGACATACTTTTCATACGATTTTAATACCGAAAAATTTTTGGATGAGGTTTTGGTGATTTGACTTTAAAGATACTGGATGTGGCAACGTTAAGTAGTGAGAACTACGAAGAAAGCGGTAAGCTGGAGGATATAATAGACCATCATGAATGAAAAATAAGCATGTCAAAATTATACCGTGGTATTCTTAAAAATATAAATTTAAACTGGTCTAGAATAAAGGTTAACTTCTCTTATCTTATTGATTCGATCATAATTTTACAGTCATCTAAAGTTTTATGCGGTAAATTTAAATCACTAAGATGGTTTATTATTATTATTATTATTATTATCTTTATTAATATATAAAAGCTGACGCTTGTACCAAATATATTACAGCAGTTTACTTTAGGAAGCAGATCTTAATCACGTAAATTATACTTAAAAATATTAATATAATTCTAATTTAATAAATAGCATCCAATCATTTCAAATATAAATTCTTAAAAAGTTAAAGTTAAACTAGTTAAAAACAAAATCAACAACGACAATTAACATTAATCAATGATTCAATGTTTTTAAAACTTAAAATTAAAAAAATTAAAATAGTTTCTCCTAAAACCCCCAATCGACGAAGAATTCCTAACGTGTATCGGCAAGCGATTCCACAAACTGACACCACGAACGAAAAATGAAGAGCCAAAACAGTGTTGTTTATGTTTTGGCAAAATCAGCATTTCAGTTCTCGAAGATCTTGCTGCTCTAAATTTGTCATATAGGTAACCTGGATTTTTGTTACGCAAAATTTTGAAAATTGTTAAACACACTCTAAAATCATAGTACTCATTCAATCCACATCCCAGAACAAGAGGTATGTAGTTTGAAATATGATCATACTTTTTCAATCCATATATATACCTAATACCTTCATTAAATGCCCTTTCCAGTCTTTTCACATTGTACTCAAACAATCCAAAAAACACAAGATCTCCAAATAAATATGTGGCATTACATAAGACATAAATAATCTCATTCTTAGTTCAATAGACCCACATTTGGTTGCTGATTTTAGCTTCCTTAAACAGAAAAAATTTTTTTTTACCATATTATTTATCTGGTGATCCCAACTTAGAGTATTATTTATCATTATCCCAAGGTCTTTTACAGTATCTGAATATTTAACAAAAATCGCCTCAACATTAATCGGTGAGAGAGTATGATCAATTCCATTACTACATAATAACAATGATTGGGTTTTATTTACATTTAATTTAATTTTATTTACACAAGACCATTCGGAAATCCTACGTATATCCTCATTTATTTTAGTCACGCAGTCAATATGATTTCCTTTAGAAAAATCTAAATACAACAAAACATCATCAGCAAAAATATGATATTTACAATAATGTAAAACCAAGGATATGTCATTAATATACAATGAGAACAAAAGTGGTCTTAACACATAACCTTGAGGCACACCAAAATACAAACTACGCCTATCTGAAAAAGAATTATTACAAAAAACTACAACTTCCCTTTCTGCCAAGTAAGATAAAATCATTTTAGATGCCGTTTTTGAAAATCGAAATTCATTGCATAATTTGTTGTTCAATAATATAGAGTCAATTGAATCAAATGCCTTACTAAAATCCAGCAGGACCAAAATTGTGCTCCGATTTATATCCGCGCTTCTTCGTACACTGTCAACTACTTGCAGTACAGCAGTTTGAGTGCTATGATTACTTCTATAGGCCGATTTATAATTATTAAGCAATTTGTGCTCTTCCAAAAACTTAACAAGCTGTGTTCGTAATACTACCACAAATAACTACTACAGATAGCCAAACTATATGGAGAAATCATGTATATAGACTGAAATAAGGGAAAATAATTGTACCCTGGAGGAAAAGGCTATATTTTAGTTTTATTTTCTCTTTCATTCCTTTACCATTGATATTACGATAAATAAAATTCAATCAAATCTATAAAACTAAGTTCAAATACATACATGAAATCAAAAAT
This sequence comes from Tipula lateralis, assembly GCA_963932295.1. Taxonomy (NCBI): domain Eukaryota; kingdom Metazoa; phylum Arthropoda; class Insecta; order Diptera; family Tipulidae; genus Tipula; species Tipula lateralis. The sequence goes on from OZ010737.1 coordinate 124,040,455, forward strand.
ATGTTTCATGCCACTGCGATTAGTTTCATTCAAGACAGTAAATGAGTTCCTCATATTTTATATAGAATTTATATACAAACATTTATTTATCGTAATATCCATGCTAAAGGAATGAAAGAGACAATAAAACTCAAATATAACCTTTTCTTCCAGGGTACAATTAATTCCCCTTGTTTTTGTCTAGTATACATGATTTCTCCATATAGTTTGGCTATCTGTAGTAGTTATTTGTGATACTACTTCAAAAACTTTTGACAATGACGGTAATATACGAATTGCACAGAGTACATACAGAGAACCAGAGTCAAGTATACTTTGTTGTGTACTATTCAAAAATCAACAAAATTTAAGGGGAATAAATGTATAGTCAACGGTGCAACTATACATTTTATAGTCTTCTCATTTCTTCTTTCATTCATATAAAATATGAATTCAAGCAGCCGAATTAAAATGAAGTGATTTTGAATGTGTGCAGTTTTTTATAAAATTGAAATAGGTTTATTTGGTAGTGGTTTATTTGTAGCTTACTATTTAGTATTAGTTTCAAAATAGTTTATTCCATACAGTACTGAATAAAAACTTGTATTGAAATGCGAAAAGTTTTTACAGAAAATAGATGTTCCGAGTGCCGTGTATTTTTTACTGTAAGCAAAATATTCCAAAATTTTGTAACAAAAATTTCCACTTGAAAACGGGGCAAAATTTACCATAAATGGATTTTGAATTGCAATATCTCACAAATCCAGATAACCTAAGATGTTCAGAGATGAATGTGATAATTGAAACTTTCTAGGATGAATTTAAGAAATGGTTTCTTATTTTCGAGAGAATAATCTATCATACTGAGTTCTATTCACTAACGCGATCAGGAATTTCTGATATTGTGCTTAAATTTGAAACAAACCGTTCTGCATGGTGATTCGAACCGAATTGTACGGTAATTTTTAAAAGAAGATTCGATGGTTCCACATCTCCTGGTTTTTAACTATAGAGCTTATGAAGAGCTGGCTCAAGATTAAAACCGATAGTCAGATTGTCGACACGATACGGGTTTTTCTTGCGTCTAGTGATGTTGAAATTTTGAAGAAATCATTTACAGGAAATTTTAATAATGGGCATCATACATATGAGAAGGGGTGAATTTCCTTTAACACAGACCTCTGTTCACCCTTGCTAATGGTGGAAATATAATTTAATAAATACAAAAGTTTATATTTTTTAGTTTTATGTATTTAAAATTTTTAATTTCTTTATACTGCGGATGGTGGCGTTTTAGCGGATGGTGGTTCACAACACTTCTTTGATTTCAGAAATTCATTATTGGCTACTGACCATTTACAGTTCTTTCCTATCAGCACTAAAATAAAAAAAAAACAGCTATTATATGTGATCAATATATTCTTCAACCAAAATCGGGTGTAATGCTTTTATATTTGACATACACTTTTCAATTAAATTTTAGGAAATATGAGAATAATGGCATTCATTTAAATAGCTAATTTCAAAAATTTCTACAACCGTCCGAGCAATATTTTCATAAAAGATAGTGGAGATAGTGTGGTGTGGCTTTAAAACTTCTAAACTACTTACATCGTTTTTAAAAAAATTTTGATGAAGAAACGTCTCCGTTACTAAAATTTCAGAACCTTCTTCATTTGTTAATAATAATTGTGTGCATTTCTCGCAACTTATTGTTCTACATATAGGCACAATAGCCTGCAAAATAAAGAATTGCGTTTGCCTTTAATTCGGGAATATTTGTTTTTTTTAAGAGTAGTCTCTCTTTGATCTGCCCTATTATCTACGCCATATTAACGTTATTTTGGTTGGTTTGATGATCAACAGCAAAAAGTTGTTTGATAGGACTGTAGGATTGATTGATAGGACTGTAGGACCAAGCGCTAGGCAAGATTACCGGATAACGCCGGGCCTATTCCTACAGCCGTTTACATAAAACGATAGGTAAGGATAGGAACGTATATTAGTTAGGAAAGAGCGACCCGGTTACAGACACCATGACAGTCGGTACTAAACTACTATTAGCAAACAATCACAAGATAATCACAATTCTAATCTGCAAGTCTGCAATGGCCAATCAGCATGCTCCAGTCCGCAACAAATATCTGCTCTGCTGTGTTGTCAATAAAATTAAAACTTAATTCTAAAATAAATTTATTAGTAAGTCACCCAGGAATCTGTTTCTTAATAGATTAATTAATTTTATTATTTATTTCAACTACAGTCCGAATATCTAACCTAATTTAACATAAGTACAAAACTCTGAAACAAAATTTATTAACTAATGACTCAGGAATCTGAAACAATTAATTAAATTAATATGGTATGATAAATAAAGGACTAGCCAACCAACACCATCATGTTACTATAATTCTGGAACATGATCATCATGGAATCAAAATGGATATTTGAAAACTTACATTCCAAAAATATGCACCAATTATGCAAATTTCATCACAATACTGAAGGTTTCAAGGAAATGGATTGTTAGTCACAGAAACGACTTAGGTGATAACCCACATCAGAATCATTACTAAGTACAATATTAATAAATTATTATATAATTATAATAATAAATGCTTAATGTAAATATCATTTTTACATAAAGCATTTATTATTGTTAGATAATGTTCTTATTGTTAGTTGGATATGTCAGGATTCTAAATTCATTATATGTATTTGTATCGCCTCAACAGTTAAAACTGAAGAACTTTAAAAAATAGCTTTAAATCATCTCATCATATGCTGTATTTAAAGCTGTGTCCCTATAATTCCTGATTCATTACCATCTTACGCGTGGGAGAATATAAATTTAGCGATGACCCGACAGCATTTCCATATACAATATGATGATCTAATACACTGTATATTCGTTTAAGAGGGAAACTATTTAAATAAATAAATAGTACAGTCATAGTAGCTAACCTGATCATTCCTCCCATTCATTATGCATCCTGTCTTTTTGTCCGTTTTTTTGATCTTAGAACAAACATTTACTTAATACACACAAGTAGGTTTCTTGAATAACACTCTACAACTCAATGAAAGAACTCACAAATACGGCCATTCGTTTCAGAAAGTTTTAAAGTTTGTAAGATCAATATTATACAGCAAAGTACGCACTTATTGAAATAAAATAAAATTTCCGGTCAAATAATGACTCTGGTTCTCTGTATGTACCCTGTGCTAATAGGTCGAAACTGGCTTACACTATTCGCTTTATATAATTTTGGAACTGGTATCAGTTTTGCTTTTTTCCAATCTCGAGGAAAAGTAGATGACATAATGATGTAATTAAATATACTCAACAGATATTTCCCAACATAAGCAAATAAGATCTTAATAAACTTTAAGTGAATACCATCTGTTCCAACAGCATCAGAAGAAATGGAATTGAGGGCTAGAAATAGTTCACCCAGTTCAATATTTTTAAAGCAAAAAGCTCCATCCCGTTCCACAACCAGAGACTTTGATTGATAAGATGATCCAGTAAATTCATTAAAAAATTCATTTGGAGTAAAATGTTCACTACACATTTGAAAAGGTTGCGAAATATCTAGCTCATTTACAGATTTCCAAAATTTTTTAGGTGACTGACTAGGACTAAATATTTTACTTATTTTAATAAGTTATTTTGCTACTTCTAATAAACTTTACTGCGTCGTTTCTAATCTTGCAAAAAATTATTTTCTCACTAGTGTTACGGCTTTTTTCCATATATTGTAAGCATGCTCCCTCAATGAAATTATTTCCAAGATCTCATTATTCAACCAAGGAGGTTTACACTTTGTAGGTTTAAGTCTTTTTGATAACTTAATTTTGGCATCTATAGGGACGACAGTTCGAGTAAGTTCCCAGTCAGAACGTACACAGTCCGATACAAGACCATTAAAATCAATATTGTTAAAATCTCGATAAGTAATATCAATTTTACTTCTGTTTAAAGATATATCATAAGTCCAATACAAAAAGTCATGATCCAAAAACCCCATAGAAATTTGATTAACAAAACAACTCTTAAGGAAAAGACTTAAGGAAAAGACATTTAATAGATCAACAAGTTTCGTTGAAATAGTTTTTTTAAGAATGTTGCAATTTAGATCACCACACTCAAAAAAATATGGAACAACCTAAGCAAGGTTAATTTATTTTAGTTAATATAAACGAGATTTTCTTTAATTTAAATACCAATTGCAGTGGTTTGTTTGAACCAAGCAAGTTTCATAGTACAAAATTTGCTAAGTTGATTTTTTTCTTTGTCTGACGCTTTATCTGATTAACATGATCTTACTTAAAATGTAATTTTTAAGTAAACAGGTTAGAGAAAGCTAGATGTACATGTGATTCTTAGTGATAAATCTTTAACTCTTTTAGCTATTGTGAGATCTTCAAAGACTATTTTCTGTAGAAATTATGGATTGAACAGTGGCTTTTGTTTAGTAAAACCAACACTTTTCTTATTACTTAATTCAACTTATATGCTTGGTTAAAGTTGATTAACTATAAATTTAACATTATGAGACTAAACTTGTTTTTGTTAACATAACTTAAGCAGAAGTTAGTTTAAAATTGCAATAAAATTGCTGTGGTTAAACTAGACTAGGCTTAAGTAAAATTGACATATTTACATTAGTAAATTCTACTAAGCGCAAGTTCAAAAGCTTCTGAATACCTATACTAATTTCGTTTTTACTGCATCATTTAAAATTGGAATTCACAGACAAAAAGACGTGACAAAAACGTTTATGTTTGTATAATTTTTCTTAATAGTTAATTTTTTTAAAATAAATGAATTTTAAGTTTTAATAAATCAATTTAAAAGGAATTTAAAACTAAAATAAAAAGTTAAAATAAGTGAATTAATAAAAACTTTAATAGTTTATATAAGGTGAATGTGAAATGAAAAACGATAGCACCACGTGTTTTAAATGCAGGAAAATGAAGAACAGCATCAGCAACCTCATTGTTCAAAGGAACTTAAAGATCGAAGTAATTTCTTGGTAAAACATTATGTTTCCTACTATATTATGTGAAAATGAAAACTATTTTCGATATAATTTTTGTGTGTATATAATTATTTATTTCTTGAGTCTGTTGAAGACACTGAGGCGAAACAAAACTGGTTAATCCATTATAACCAAATACAAAGGAAGTAGTTAATAAGATAGCACCACACATACTAAAATATACAATAATACTATAAATATCGACGAGAAATATAGGAGCCGAGAAGTATAGGAGAATTTCTGATGAAACACTAAAATTGTTCTCAACAGAGTCACAGGTAGCAACAGAACTATGAATTTTTGAAGAACAATTAAATTTGATATTTTTTTTTTTATTACAGAGTCCATATATTCTGTCGAGAGGCCATATACCGCCCTAAAGCAAATTATTCGACCAACTTCCAAATAAGAAAAAATATCTATAATTAGAAATAAAATAATTCCAGTTGAAAAATCATCGACTCTAGCAGGTAAAACATAAAATACTTATACGTAAAAAATTAGTAAGAATCCATATTTTCCTTTTCTGGTATGTTTATGTGGCTTTTGTTACTATTTCAATATTTTTTTTTTAAAAATTGCTGTTTTTATATTGATTTATATATAATTATAATTTATTTAATCACAAACCAACTTTTAAGTTATGCACATTAAAATTATTTGTTATTTTTAAAATTTGTATGAAAATAACTATCTTCGTGACCATTGGTTATTTTTATATTAGTGTTGGATACCAGATTCGGAAATTCTGTCTTGTTAAGTCACTTTTATCTTTTGATTTAAAATTGATTGTTTTTGTATAAATATTTTATAAAAACAACTAAAAATATATATTCAACTATTTTTTCTTGCATTTTTTTATTATAGGTTGTACTTAAGATAATTCTCAAGCATATACAGATAATGAAATCATCAAAAACTTTTAAAGCACATAAAAACACCGTGGAACCTAGTAGTTAAGCTATGGAAAGAAATCTTCGATGCCAATAAGGATTCAACAGATTGTATTCTATTTGAGCTGTGGACATTGTAAAACCTTCTCAAGCTGATGAAACATTAATATGTAATATATTTTAAAATATCAACTATATTAATTTTATTATAATAAAAATGAATTATTGTGGAAATATGTAACTTCTTTGAAACTACTTAGAACTCGTTCATCAGTAATTCCCTTATAAAATAACTATTTATATATATATATATATATATATATATATATATATATATATATATATATATATATATATATATATATATACATATATATATATATATATATATATATATATATATATATATATATATATATATATATATATATATATATATATATATATATATATATATATCCTAGTTAATCTGAAACATTTGCTTCGTAAATTTCTAGTTAATTTAACTATGAAAATGCAAAGATTATTTGAACTCAATGTTTTGTTTAAATTTACTTAACTTTTATTGACCTGTATGCCTTAGTCAAGTTAAATGTGTGGCCAAGATAAATTAACCCAGCAAATATTTATATAACTTGTTTAAATTAACCGTAATGACTAGTTATATTCACACATCTTGCAAGGTTTATTTTAACAGGTCAGTTAGGTAAAAACTACTATTTATCTGTTTAATTTTAAACTACAGGCTAAGTTAAGAAAACATATCGACCTGGTTAATGTAACTAAACAATTTACCGATGCAAAACTTAAAAATAACCTAGCACATTTTGTATTATCAAACAAGCGCTAAGTTGTCTGAAAAACAACTCGAATTCTCGATTGACTTAACCATTGTTTTGGTTCACAATTACCCACATTTTTCTTTGAGTGCACAGATAATTACATTACTATAACTGAGTGCAAACTCTGCTAGTAATTCTTCAAAATTATTCAAAAATATTTTCCCTGGAGTTTTATATATTGTTACTATAAGTGTTTTATTGTGTGGATCACCAATTTCAACTAAAATAGCCTCTATATTTGGTAGAGTATAAGTACGAATCACCCTTGAACTAATATTCCTAGATACATAAACACATACACCTCCACAGGCCTTTGAAGTTCTATCACATCTATACAAATCATATCAATCTAAGGCAACCATTCCGTCCGTGATATGGCTCTTTAAAAATGTTTCAGTTACACATATTACATCCATATTAACATTTCTAAAAACAATCTTTATTTCATCCATTTTGGGAAGTAAACTACGAGCGTTAAAACTATTTAATTTTAAATATGTGTCGCATTTCAAATTTGACTTAAGAAAAAACATACAATCGCTGTTTTTGTGTAATATTTTTAAAATAAATAACTACGTTAAAATTTTTATATACGGCAAAAATGTCTACATCAGGGTGTTCATCTGTCCAACAAATTTAATAAATTAAAACTACCTCATCCTTTAGATTTCATCATAACATCGAGGATGGTAAACTTAGCCGAGAAATATATTTGGTCTTCTGCTTTATTAAAAAAATTTATTAAGCCTGTCCGGTTTTTATTCTTTTGTGATAAATAGGCAGGAAGGGCTGGAAAGATTTTCGGTTCTGCTTCGGGCTTTAAACGCCATCGTTTCTCTTTTATTTCTAAAAGTAGAGCGCAATCCATAGTTTTGCTGATGATGCTACATTGCACTCTTCTATTTCATTCGAGGTTGTGCCTACTCTTTCACAGTTAAACGGTAAACAGCTGGAAGTTATCACTTCGCTTAATTCCGATTTGAGTACAATATTTGAGTGGGGAGTTTAAAATCAGGTCAAATTTAACGAGAAAAAATACAAATATGCACATTTTCGCGTAAAAGATGTCACAACGAATACTCTTTTGTGGTAAAAGGTCACGTTCTCATGGGTTGTGCCTCAATTCGTCTACGTGGCCAAATCAGCTTCACGTAAACTCGGGTCCTTCAATAGATGGAGACGATTTTTTAGATCTCATCAAGTTCTTCAGATATTTAAAACCTTTATTAGACCGTGTATAGAATATTGCGGTCAGGTTTCGGATGAAATACATGGCATTGCTCTCCAGTTACTGGATAGAGTTAAGCGGCGTGCCATCCGAATAATACGAAACTCCAGACTTACGAAAGATCTAGACAGCCTACAACACCGCAGAGATGTTGCATAACTCTGCGTTTTCTATAGATTAGTAAATGGTAAATGTTCTGCAGAATTAAAGGAGAAAATACCACCATTTGTAACGCCAGGACTGGTTAACACGAGAAATGAATAATGCGCATAGGTTTACGGCTGCCGAAACCTCGAACTGAAGGCGATGCAAAGGGCGAATTTATTTATCGAACATCTAGGAAGTGGAATTCATGATGCGGTTTTCAGTTCTTTACGGTTTCGATTCTTTACTTGACTAACTTTTCCAAACAGCTCAAATTTTCCCATCAGTTTCACTTTTGCTGGCCGAGTAAGTGAAACATTTTCGTTGTTGAAGCGTGTTGGCGAAGTTTTTGCTTGTTAAATGTCAAAAGATGATTGGTTCAAAATTGACAACCTCTTATTGGAAAACCCTTTATTTGGATGTGGAAAATGTTTAGAAATTCGATATGTTAAAAGGATATTTTACGATCGCTTCTAGTTAACCGTAGATAAGAGTGAACTGATTTGATTACGTATATATGTACACATCGAATCCTCAAATATATAAACAAAAAAAGACAAATTTGATTGTTCGATGCAACGTAAGATAAGGACGTGATGTGCCTACATGTTCAGACTATATATATTGTCGATGGGAGTTCCAAATAGTTTGAATTTTGATTGGAAATTTGGGTAAACCATAATTTTTAACTGGATATCATTCTGTGTATGACTAAGCATAATATCACATATATGTTCTTAAACAAATGAATCGCAAAATATGTTGAGTGTTGACACTCTAATCTCAATCGTCAAGATAGTCAGAACGTTGTTCTCTACATATATAAAAATATAAGCAATAGACTAATAAATCTTAGTTGAAGCTTTTTGCGAGATTTAAATGGCTTGAAACATTTTAAATGAAATGCACGTTCTAAGAATTATAACTGCTTCCTTAATACGGCACTGACACCATTGCATGCACTTTACCACAGTTAAAACCTTTGCCACTATTTATTTCACAACAAGGCCTCCTCCCTTGATGTTTTTGACAACCTTGTTCGATGATAAAATTGATCGTTATGAATTCGAATTTTCTACTTGTCAATCTTACAATCTGTACAAGGTCGACATGAATGGTTTTGGTTATCGTATGTATGGCCCAGGATCACACTATGGAATATTCGAGATAATAAAAGCAAAGGCCACCACTTTAATCCTTTATTTCCAATTTAGGGGCATAGAGCGTCCAGTAGACTAGATTATGTGACTCTTGGGTGCTATTATTGTCAGCTCTATCCATGTTTCTGCCCCAATGATACTCGTTTTATGTCACTCAAGATCTGTCGGCTTTACTGATGCGTTGATCGATGTCTTTTTCCGGGCCGCCTTGATAGGCTAGGCATACCATTGTTCGTGTTTAGTCTTATAATTTTAGTTTTACTGTCGTTAATTTTAAGAATAACTTCTTTTTTGTGCTCTGACAGGTTCTGTACTTTCTGCAACATGTCGGCATGTCTTCGTGTTAGCAGGCAAATGTCATCTGCATAGTTCAATTCTTTTCTTCGGTATGTCCATTTCGTTATGCAAAGTGAGAGTTCCAGATTGCTTGTTAACCGAAGAGTAGGGACAGTGGTAAAGTCTATTCATTTGACTGTTCTATGATGACACGTGTAGTATTGATATGATCTGTACAGCTACTTGTTGGTTGATTGATGAGGATACTCGCTTAAGGATTATCATCGCTAATACTTTTATTGTGTCGTTGAGGAGTGAGATATCTCTGCAGTTCTTGTATTTGCTTAGGTCGCCTTTCTTTTGCAAAGTGGTGCAAGAATTCCTACAGATTTATGTGCGTCATCGTCATTGAGTAATTCCTAGTATCTGTATTAGCGAACTAATTATTTTTTAGCTTGTAAATCTTTTCAGTTTATAATTTTAACTTTCCGCTCCGTTGGTGTAGAGGTGTTGATTGTTTCGTAATAGTTGCCATTTGGAAGTTCACAAACCAGTTCACTTCTGTAGTTCTCATTAAAGTATTCTTTCCGTTTATGAGCAACAATTATAATCATAATAAGTCATAACAAACCACTGTACCAAAGCGGTTAAAACACTGTTCTGAACTCATTTCAAACAATTGTAGTGGTTGAAAACCGTTTATAATAAAACAAACAGCGGCCGAGCTTTAATAACTCATTCCCTTCAAATTAGCACTCAGTAAGTGACCGTTCTCTTAAACATTAGAAGCTGGTTACATTATCTCTACAGTTTTCAACGTTATCCAAAATCAGCTTTTATTAAGCATAGACCGCCAATTTTTTTTAAATTACCTGCCTCATTTTATAACCAAATCCTCTCATTGTACGAATTTAATACTCAAACGAAATCATTTTGAAACGTAATCGCTCTAACGATAGCAGAGTCCTTGCTGAAAAGTATTAAATGAAATAGACCATTTGTAGCGTTAGAGGGTGGGCTCGGTCGAGCAAACTTAGACACCAAGCAGAATCGATTGGCGACACCCGTTGTTATTGTCCGCTTTTAAAAATCTTACCTTTCCCGAATACGAAACTCACCTGTATAACAGAAAAAATAATTATAATAGAACCTAAAAAATGTTGCCGATTATCAGTTTAAGAATTTGGTTTTTATTTGTTCCATTTGACATATGCTGTGAGAGATCACGTGAGGTGCCCATAGCAGCGAGACGAATCGATGGTCACGATTAAGGCGGAGTCAACATTCAGCTAGTTGAGGCTAGATGGCGGAGTTGATGCGCGAAAGAAAACGTTCGCGAAATCTCGAGCCGCTGAATTAGAAAGTTCTTGGTTCGCCATCCAGGAGCAAAAAATATCGATTTTTTGTTGTCCACTCAAGCCACAACCGCGACACAAGAAAGGACGTTACACATTTAAGGGTCTATTCCATTAATACATATTATATGAATTTGACATTCATAACGTACAGATACCTCTTTCAGCAGCCCTACAGATGTCAAATCGATAAGCATCGACCCAACTAAAAGTTTCATTGGTCCAAGCCAGCACCCATTCAAGGTATTCACACATGAAAGTTGGGTCGATTTATAAGTTCGGCTATAAGAGTAAATAGGGATCATATATCTGTCCATCCACATCAGCGATCGTGATCTACCTAATCATCCACATCACTGAATAGTATTCTAGCCTAGTGACTTCCATACCGAGTGCCACAGCCTTGATGCGCAGATCGATAATGCTAGATTTTATTTATAAATAACGATAACGGCTTAAATGGCACCAAGATCGAGGTGGTATTGTAAACCAATCAACCGCACTATGTCCATATGGTATACCTAAAGAAAGATATTTTTTCAAACTATAAGATCATTATAATAAGGAAGGCCTTAATCTTTTTACATCACAAGTGTTTTTAGAAAATATGACGGTAGTAAAGAACAGCTTAACATTCGTAGAGTTCTAAAAGTACAATGTACTTGCCAGGGTTCAAAAGTATATATGTACATATATTCGACTGCTGAGAAGTGGAATACATTCTTTTTTGTAACCTAAAACTACATCAAACTACAAGATTGCGAGGCCATCTCTACTGCCTTTAGTTACATGGGGTCACCACTTTTACGCCATTGTGTTTCTTGTTTGAGTCAACACTCATAAAAATTTATTCTACGACAAAGTCTGGTTACTGTGGTTGAATTCTATTTGGAATTTGTACGAAATAGATTTTCATGACGTCATAAATAGTAAAAACTATCTCCCCCACTTTACATTTGTAACCAAATTCATTAGTCGTTTAGGTTTCAATATTTCCAATCAATCAGTTATTGGTCCATAAAAAAAATACCGAACATTGACTATAATTTACCGACATCATAATGATTTCGAGATTGAAAGTTTAGCACCATAACAAATAATAATGTGCATTACCACAGAAGCACCCAAATCGTTTAACCACGATAAAATTTTACTACCACATCATAAAGCACTTTCGATTGTTTTATTGGATCGATCACAATCTATATACAACTTCTTCAAATTTTATATCACATTTTTGTTCAAACCATCGTTTCACCTCATTTGCGTTTCTGATGACGCAATGACTCGCCGTGCTATACTTCTGTTGTATAGCTACATAGAGTATAACAACGACTGTTCCTAGGGATGGCACACCACCTCTCATAAATATCAACGAGAGAGAATCCAGGCCATACGAGTACATATATATACATATATGTACTTGAATTATTTATAGAATCTGGGATCTGGTCACAAGGGAGCTGTATATTTCACGATACATGGATCGAACGAAGACAATACACAAAAATTATTGTAACAGAGCACGAAAAACTATATATTATCCGTTTTGCTTTTTATTCGATTATCGATTGGATTTCCGACTACTCGGTACATCCTCTCATTGTACATATATACGTATATACAACGAGAGATGTGAAAATGAACATATTCGTTTCGTCAGGATACAAGATATACAAAGATAAACTTATCGATACAAATATTTTTCCTAGAATGAAACAACATAACAAATTCAATTGTTTCAGTGTTCGTTTAATTGATTTTGTTTTGGACTCGCTATAATGGAAAATTAATTTCCCAATAGCTATATGCCGACAAGATTATATACGTATCCGTACATCCGATGAACAATATACCATATATGAGTGAGACTTTGACTCGAGAAAAGAAATCAACAGAAATTAATTTTCTTTTTGATTGCATTGATTTTCAGGTCGTTCCAATTTTATTTTCCAATACCTTATACCGGATGGCTGTGGAACACAGAAATGACAGCGATACATGTGTAATGTAACTTCTAGATGGCTCTCGTAATACGCAATGTTGCGGTGGTGTGATCGTCTTTAACGGTTTTTAAGACCATGGGTGGTCACAGTTACCTTCTCGTCTACTAAAAAGAGGGTTATCTTTACTCGACATCGTACTTACTGTATTGCAGCCACAATATTATATTCTCCGCAAGAGTCTGTTAAACATTGGTCATGAAAGGTATCAACTATACTTCAACATACTATAAGTAGGCTTCCAAAATCGGAATTAAATGATTACAAGAACATCCCGTCATTCGATCCGTATTGTGACATATCTTTTGGGAATTGTTTTCGATGTGGTATAAATAAGCGTTTGGTGTTTTTTTTATAAGTTCAAAGCTTAATTAGAACAATTTGTATTTTTTTCAAACTATTGTCCACGAACTTTTTCTATCTATATGAATTCCGCGTAGAAAAAATTCTCAATTTTGAGCACAGTTGAGATTTTACATGTAAAAAACTTTTTGCATTTTTTATGTAAATTAAGTAAAAAACAAAGTAAATTACATAAAACGTAAAAATCGAAAAAACCAACACCATTCAAAGTGCCATCTTTGAAAAATGTTAAAAAATTTCTGACAATCAAAATTCAATCAATTTAAAAGTGTTAATCTTTTTCATTACAAAAAAATCCGACAGATCAGTCTATCAATTTTGTCCAGAAAGGTCAGGTTCTAATTGTCCTCGATAATTTTCAAAGTATTCCTTAAGGAGTATATGAATAAAGTATGAGCGCGTAGTCGACGAAAGCTTAGTACGAAAAAAATTATAAATGATGACTTTGAGGGAATTGTCGGGCATTAACAGCACCTCTCCAAGACTTTATATATTAACTTTCTGGTAACTGAATTTTTACAACATAACATTAACTATGAGCATATCATCCGACTCTTGTGGTTTCGTTTGATATTTCAAAAACAGCCATCGTAAGACCTTTTCGGTTGTTCAACATGGATAAATGTGTACTTGCAAAATATGTTAGTTTCTTGTCCACATTATTAGTTAGAAGGGGATTTTTTTCCTTTACCCGAGTCAGTTAAGGTGTTTTTTAACGTAATTAAATTTTATAATAATTCTGTCTAAAAAAATATTTTTGGCATTCAGTATACAGTCGAAAAAATATTGAACACAGTTAATTATTTCAAAAAATCTATTCGTGAAATAGTAAGAAGATTTATTAACAGATGGTGCTTTTTTAACAAGTTTATTATTATATTTGATAAGAGATGGCGCGTCAGTCACAAAAACACTGTTACGATTTAGCCGAGTTTTTATCCAAATAATTTATCCGGTTCGATCACTGGATCAAACTCGCAAACTCTTAATTTTACAATAAATTTATTTCACACAAAATTTCATTAAATAATTCACAAATTATTATTGGCTCACTTATTTTCCACAATAATTATCACTACAATTATTTTAACAATTCACTTTCACGTGATATCACTTCCCGATATTCACATTTAAAAATTCCTAAATGAAACAGATTTCCAAAATGACACAGAATTTATACGACGTAAATCCTTGTGGAACATTCCATTACCGTTTGTATCTCTACACTTCGCGAAGTTCCGTTGCGTCGTATTTGGTTCGGTTCGCCTATTGACAATTGGAATGGGTTCTCTAGCGGAAGAAAATGTAACTGTCGCACCCAGATAAATGAAATATTTGTGTATTTCCTAAAATGCAAATAGCTATAACTTATTTAAAAACATACGACGGGTCATTAAAAACACAAATAAAATATTTTCAGATATACTCGAGTCTAATTAGATAATAAAATAAAATATTAGGAGACATTTAATTTTGACATATTGTTAAAATGAAAAACTGAACTTTTTGAATTATAAATTTAACATATATAACACACTAACTAAAACAAACTTCTTTTGTTATCCTATAAAACATAAAGAACATATTTCAAATTAAATTGAATAATAAACATATTTTGCTAAATTATATTTGAAAAACAATATTGAACATTTTTATACAACTTTTTAAGGCATAAACCTATGGAATTTGACGTTTACTAAATATTTTTATCTGGGTGTGACAGTTATTTTTGTCTCCGATAGGTATCGCATGTAATCGTCAATTTCGTTATTTATTTTTATTTTGTTCGTATGTGTAAACATTAACTCTTATTAATTATCACAGGTGTCACTGTGATTCGTCACAACACGTTTGCAAAAAATCTTCTAATGAAATTTACACGTTTTTTACATGTAAAAATCGTGTAAATTACATTTTGTAATTTACAGACACTTACATTTTGTAATTTAAACGCCCAACCGTGATTTTGAGCAAAATAAAAAAAATCCACATTTAAGCATTCTCGGAATTCGATCGAATTCCGAAATATTTTCTTAATTTTTTTCGGTTCAATATCAATACCAATACTTGTACAAAAATTCAGTTGGTACTTAGTACAGACAATCAAACTTTTAAAATTGTGTAAACAAAATATTAAATTATTATTTTGTTTGTCTAAAACATGCTTTGAGAAAACAGAGATCACCCAAAGTTACGTCACCTAGTTTCGATCGAATTTTTGTACAAAAGTTGCCAGCAAGATCGCTTGCTCGGGTTCTAGGTTGGTAGAATCGAAATTAAAAATGAGTAAAATGACTCTTTTATATTTGTTCGTACGCCGTTCGCTTCATATCATTTCGATTTAATTTTTAAAATTCAGCTTCGATTTGTTGCTTGTTGAGTTGAGCCGGAGGACGATATGTTCGTCGACAAATACGAATAAATGTTGTTCGTCTTTTGTTTTAATGACTGGGACTGCGCGTTGTGATTCGTTTATTCATTCGAAATACTTATTCCAGATCGTCAAATTCTGACGTATTTTCCATATTTGTGATGAATAACAATCTTTGTGCGAAGTTTTCATATTAACTTTGGCTATTTTATTTTTCAATGGTCTGGTGAAAGATGCACGAGTCTCATTTATTTCAGTAGATACTGAAGAAAACCTGATTCGTTCTTCTAAAGAGTTTTTCAATTTTAGTAAGAGTTCATCAGATCTGAAATTCTCAAGCATAAAAAACAGTGCCACATCAGCAGAAAGAAGATTTGCGTGCTCTCGACAGAAGGTGTCAACAGTAGGCTTCACTCGGAGAAATGCAGAAATAATGTTAGCTCAACATCTGTAATAACAATATCAGATGAGATGTCAATCAAAGACAGCTTAGACAGATTTTAAGTTTATGAAATCTTTCAAGCATTTGGACTAAGCTATTCCATCTACTTCTAGTTTCCATAATAAGTTTCAATTCTTTTCGAAATTCAGTGGTATTTGATTTATTATAGAGAATATTAACTACAGCTAAGTGAATCGCGTGTGCGAAGAAGGACTGCTGATTACATGGAAAAAGCCGTCCAACTTTGTGCATAACTACTGCTCTATCATTTGTTATGGTCGTAATATTTTTACCGAAATTTAGATTGTTGTTTTGTAACAACTTCCAGAACGTTTGCTTGGAATGGACATTTACATTTAAATAGCATCGATATCTTTATGATGTCCATTCATCTAAAAGTTAAGCAAAACCGTGTTCCATTTTCTTTGGCAGTAATAAAATACTGCAACATATTAGAATGAACCTTTTAAGCGTATGCTAAAACCATGTTTCGAATGGAGTTTGGTGATTTTGGTGACATATAATCTAGAGCGCCTCTAACTCGAATTCCGAAATTCGAAAATGCAATGTTTTATTTTGAGGCTATCTAAGAATTGATCCAATAAAGCAAGTAAAGCTCTGCTAGGCCTGGTCTTAAGTAATCGACCGGAACAAATAGTAATCGGCAGAAGCAATGTCTGGTGAATACGGCAAGTTGGGTTAAAGATCAATATGTCATGTATGTTCATATATTGTCAACATTTGAGCACAGTATTACCTTTGGGCCATGAACATTTGGTTTAGTCAATAAAGTTGAAACTTGGTTTACCTCACGATTTTCTGAACTTTGAGTTGTCGTAGTTGATCCACTTTTCATGACCAGTCACGATTCGATGCAAAAAACCCTTCCAAGTTGGTCTTGTAATCAGTTGTAAACTCCTTTTGAGTTTGGCATGAATGGTAGTCCAACGACGAATCCAACTCATCGTCTTTAAACTTTTCACATGCACAATCAATGTCTATCAACTGCAATGTTTCCAGCAGCGTTTCTAACCAATTGGATTTGTTGGCACCAAGGTTGGCATGGTTTTAACACAAAAAATATGTTGTTTACACTTCAGTGAATTAGAAAACAGAGAGGAATGGTTTTTAGAGAGGTATGACGCTTAACATGAATATAGTAACTAATCTACGATTGTTACGCCATCTCTTATAAATCTCTCAAAACTTATTTGTTACCACAAATACTAACATGAATAAATATTTAAAATGGTCCCAGACTCCCTTTCGCAGATTATACCAATAAACACAAGATATAGCAATAAAAGCATCTGTAAAATCGTTATATGTCAGTTTTGTACCTGCATCCTGACGTCCTGCATATGACGAAACTGTTCTAGTTTTAAGATTATGTCAAGCATTTGTTATTTATTGATCCTGATATTAATAATAATTTGAAAATGTACGAGATTTCGACATTCTGCCATGGTTCTTCTTTGTATCGTAGAAGTTGGTTTAGTAAGTTTTAAATACCATTGCTGTGGGTCTGGTCTGGATGGTAGACTTCCAATTATTTTGAACAAATACAATAGTTCCGTAGCTCATTCATTACACCACTTATTTAAGTCTTTCCAGTGACCATTTTCCAGAGGCTAAGAAGAACGAGATTTAAATTAGTTTTAATCTATAGTATCTATAGTATGAGAGAAATATTGGTCAGGTTGAACTTCTTCATCCTTCCATATGACTTTAATCTGAATTGAAGAGCAAACGAAGCCCAAATTGTAACTATTCTTTTAGGATAAATGAAATAATTTGTGACATACTTAATATTGTTTCGGCGAGCGTTAAATGTTCAAGTGGCAAATCCGTGAACTACATTCAATTAATCACATTATAATATTCAATATTGTTTTATAATCCTTTTGCTTAATACTCGTATGCAATTTTTTATCGATAAAATATTTAATCTGATTAAGGATTAATCAAAAAACTGATTATTTTAAAAATCAGGAAAATACTTTAATCCAAAATATTTCGGATTAATTCAACAAAACAACTCCTCTGAATTAACTTTGTAATTTAATTTTGAAAACGAAAAATTGTTTGGCCAATCTAGTCAACATTGACTTCAAATATTTCTGTACGTATTGCTGTATTTTATTTTTAGCCAAGATCTAATCCAAACTAAATAACTTCGGTAAACAAATTAAGTTATTCATCCGTCCAAGAGATGACACTACTTTCCATCCAAATCTGTTCGTTTTAAACTGAATCCATTTTTATTATTATATGTGCTAACTTATTTAATGTATAAAGCTCTCTTTTTACCATGACTTCCTGTTTAGGACATCGTTTATTCATGTAAGCTCATCACATGTATGATCTATTCCATCTTATATATATATTTGGTGCTCTGATGTTAAGAAATATTCGATGACCAAAATTAAGAACATTTTCTGTAATCGTAACTAATACACTAAACCATTTTGTAACATTTGTTCAAGGTCGTTCTTATTCCCATAATACCATAATTTATTCTTCCATGGCATTTCTCTCTAATACTTCTCGAATTCAATCTTTGGAACTACTAATCTTAAATAATTGCCTTAAATCAACTAGACAGTCTGAATGAAGTAGGACTCCACTGAATACTCAGTCACATGGATATCAAAGGTAATGTATTGGCTTATACATTGACCCGTTTGAGTGCAGCTTGCACTATTGTGATCTTGAGTCCGCTCTAGAAATGACGTATCATTATATCTTAAAAACATATCGACGGTCACTTTGCTGATATGCACTAGAAGAGATGGGACAACCTCATCTCTTGTCGACTATCTAAAATCATCTTTAGATCATTAAATCAGCCAAGGTACCAGTTCTACTTGAATGATGATAGATAGATGTACTCTGAACATTCTTACGGAGCATTGTTCCCTGAATAATCAGATGTTCCCAGTGAAAATAAGGAAAATCGCAAAATGTGAATAGTGAAGAGGAGGAGAAGAAGAATCTGTCGACAGCTTTTGTTCTTGTTCTTCATACTCTCCCCATAGACTGCACTGCTTTTGATCACGATTACTATTTGAGGATGAACTGACGACATTGAAGATACCAGATATCTGATACTTCATAAGAAGAACAATCAGATTTCGAGAATTGAACATGACTTATTTGTATAATTCCATGGTAGCTCCACCTACCTCCCGAGATCTTGCTGCAAGCCCGTTTTCAGATGTTTTTTCTTTTCTCTCATGCGTCTCGGCGCATTTCAACTGCCCAATATCTAAACCTCAAACGGGGTTCAAATGTTTTGAAATAACGGTGAATATATTGACGCTTTGTAGATCAAGCCTGAGGTCGTTATTTTAATGTTCTCTTAACTAGACCCAATGACAAGTGTTCCCGCAGAAAAATTTGTCGGATTTTTTAAGTCAGAGTGGACTCTATATTTTTTATCTTTAAATTATATATTGGTGCCCCACGAGTAGCCGGAAAAATGTATAAATAAGAGGCAAATCCAGTATAACATTCTTCTCGTTCCGATTCTGAATTGAATGAATAAGAATTAATAGAAAGTGTAAAGCCAACGACTCATTTCTTACAGCCGCTCGTCCTCAAACTGTACAAAAGTAGCAATACTTCTGGCATCTGGGACGCTTTATTATTTCTTAATTATAAAAACTAGATCTTTAAATTTGCCGAACTACACACTACATAATATTTTTATTCAATGAAACCAAATACAATAAGATAAATATGTTTTTGATCAGACAATTGATATATCTGAACATGTTCTGAAATTTTCTTGTGCACCACAACCCATTGCACCAGTTCCATTTTCACAAACACCCCACGAATTACCTATAAAATTACGTAAATTATAATCAAGAAGAGAATATGTATGGCTTTAAAAAGCTTACCGGTATTATACGTCCACTGCAAAATACAATGCTTGCATGCTAGACCAGCTGGCAATTGTAAGGTGACATTATAGAGTCCACCAGCTTTCGAGGTCAAATAATATTTATCTTTTCCATCGATTGTTTTAAGGCGATTCTTAAGGAAGCACTCCTCGTTCTCACCGTACTTGGAATAATCACACAAAAAGAAGTAGAAATATCCGGCATGATTAGCTGTAATCATGACACCAACAGTAATTGTACCACTTTTCTTGTATGTTCCAACAATAACACCTTGACCATATTTGCCACCCAATTCATTATTACGTGGTTTTGGATCAGCATAGTTGTCGCCGCACAATCCGCATTTCCCATTATTGTTGCCCCACTGATTCTACACATTCGAAATAATCGACAGATGTCACAAACCATTACGTATTATAGTGTACAAAATATATAAATACCCAAAATCCACCGCAAAACATTCCCGAATCATCATAATTAGCTGGAGCCGAATTATTGGTGCGCCAACGTGAACCTCGAGCTGGTGGATTTAAAACCATACCATGCCCGTTCGTCATATATAGAACACCTTCAAATACTAACAAGGCCAACAAGAGCTTCATAATTGAATTACAGCGTTGAATCGAATTTAGTTACTTGGCGAATCGCAAACTTCAACTGATGAAAGAACGAGCGGCGACTTAACTTTATATAGATAATCGGGGCATACAAAAATTGGGTGCTCTTTAAAAGTTGCCGACAAAAATTACTATTTTTTAACGACCGATAAGGTTTATCGATTTTAGTGCGCGAACGAGATTTTACATTTTGACAGTTAATATTTTATAACAACAGATAAAATTCTATTTCCTATATATATAAAGCCCTTTTTGGTGGACCTTTCGGCTTATCGAAAAACTATTACAAAATTAACGATCATTTATGCGTGTTGTACTTAAACTATGATATTTAATTACCTTTATGAAATTGTCGTTATTCGGTTTATTACGCGCGATATTTGGTCTTTTAGTTTTATATTAAAGATGAACCGACTTTATGCGATTCTGAGATCCGTAAAGATGAAAACTTCTAAACTACGAAAGATTTCAAATGGCACGCCACTAGGGAATCATCACTGACAGTGAACAGCATTTTTTACTGTATTTTACAAGATTATGCCTTAAAATGAAAACTAGCCAAATTATGGCCTATCTTCGATGTCTTCAAATCTAATCTTTTTTTATATTGAAATCTAAATTGTCTGATAACTGAACATGTGTTCAAGAAAAAAGGACGGTTTGGGATACATGACATTAGACTTTCTTAATAGATAGTATCATCGCGCGTAAAGGTTGTCTACAAAATTGAATACACTTGGCCATGTTAAGCTATCAGCAAACTTCATTTGAGTAATTTCTGATTTCATTTATATAGCGCTGCTCTCAAAAATGCGTTAATTTCCGACTCGAAATTGGCGTTCTTTCCAAGAGAAATAGATATTTGAACTTCAACATCTAGCACGTGTACCGTGTCATCGGCCAAACGTGCCCAGCGTTCCATGTCGAGGGCAGGATTCCACCAGGAGGACATATCTTCTAGGCAGTCATCGTAGTGCCTATGTTGGGAATACTATCCTTGACTTAAGTACTGTATTTAGAAAATTTACAAGTATGGTTGCCTAGCCTTTAAGGATATTTTGGAATAGGAAAAGGTGAGTTATCTAACACAATTTCAATTTCCAGTACTGCTCTAATGCAAATTTTTTATCACTTTTGGGAAAATAAAGTTTTCACTCAAATCTTTTGAGCTTCCTGATTTGTACTCGTGTGAGCCTATTAAGCGTTTCTAGAGTTCCTACAGTAACGTTCAAATTTACCGATTGAGAAATTTTTTCTCTGCTTCCTTCGTCTGCCCAGTTTACTAGTTCACCGTGGTATCCCATTTTCTCAAAGGGTAATCTCTTTTCATAGTAGCTAAATTAGAACTGCATGAGCTGCTTCCATTCCTTCGCACCTTCTTATTTTCATTGCTGAAGATCCAAGTTTTGTGTTTCTTGTATTCCTTAACTCTCTAATTTCAGGTTTATTTTCATTTAGAGAAAACAAGCGATGGCCATAGAGGGCTAGCCTATCCAAGTTGTAGTTTATTTCTTGGTACTAGTCCAACTAGATTGAAACCTATGTATAGAGAATTCTTAATCGAATCATCAGAAATAAGTCAGCTTTCTTCCGATCTACTATTATAGCCGCCGATTAGTAATCTAAGTTAGAAACTTGCAATTGTTTCCAATGTTGCCATTGTTTTGAAATAGTGATGTGGTTTTTCCATTGTTTTGAAATAGTGATGCAAATTATTTGTTCTGCCTTAAAATTATAAAGTTGGTAGGAACAACTTATGAAGGTGTCTTGACTTGAAAAGGTGTTTCGAGAAAAATTTGGAAAAAATTGTTCCAACTATAGATATACAGCGCTTTGCAGACTTCGTGACACAATGTCAATTTTTGAATTGATTTTATTACTGGCCACAGATAAAAAAATGCATTTTCTACCTGCTATAAACTTCATTTCGTCCAAAACGAAATTTTCACATAATTAATATTTTCACCTTGAAGACGGTGGCGCACCTGCCAAGTGGAATAGAGCACGTATTGCCTGACAAATTACCAGCTTATGGTTTCAAAACTTCACCATGAGGACATCTAGGGTTTCATCCTTGTCTTATCACTGCCTATATACTGGCAATAATATCCTTGACTTAAGTATAGCATTAAGAAATTTTACAAGTCTGCGGTCTCATTGGTATGCCTTTTAGGCGCGGAGATCAAAGAACTGCAAAAAAATGGTGAGAGAATTGTGTACTTTTCTGATGAATTTGGGAAGTATACTACCCAGCGTACTCCTAATATACAATAGTTAAAACAAATAATGTAAACATCGTTAAGCAGACATTGCTTGGGATAATGCGCATTTGACCAGATAAAAACATAAAGGAAGTAACAGAATAATGAAACCAGTAACTTCCAAAATATACATAAAGACCAGGTAAAGATTTTCATTGAAGAAAAGTGTCCACGTTAGGTGTTGCAAAAACAGTCCCGAAACAGCTCCGTTTTACTCAAGATTCACAATATTTTGTGCGAGCCTATATGTGAAAAAATCGCTCCTCCCACAGTATTCAATCGATCTTTTCAAGTTATAGTTAGTATGATAATGTGATTCAGATATTCACAAATTTTTAAGATATTGGGTACATTGGGATGATGGGGCGAGTGGCACAAGACAATAACACCTTCTGCACAAATGTCAAGTAATTATTGAGTTAGTATAAATTTGTGTGTTGGTAAATGCGGACATAATGGAAGAAAGTGATAAAATGATTAAGAACGAAATCAAACCTTCCCAAGTCAATATACATTATCCAGCGACTCGAAAAGCTGAGTAGGAATACTAGGAGAAATTTTATAGAATGGTAATATTAACTCTCGGTTTTCGTACAATAACACGAACTAAAAACGCAAATGGAACAATACAAGATCGAAATTCTCGGTCTAATTGAAGTAAAATATACCAGACTTTTCCGGACCTGATAACAGCGGACTGATCTAGCAACAAACTATAGTTATTCCATGATAGCAGAAAAAAACAAATAGACACAAATGAAAGGTACAGACATTAACAGTAACTATCAACTTGTAATATCAAAACTACAAACTTTTGTAATATCAAAGACAAAAACAAAGCTCAACCTTAGCCAACAATGAAGACAATCAGCTACTATAACACTCGAATACCAAGAATACAGCCGCAAACTTAAGAAATTTGATTGAAAACAACACACTGATTATATATTCTCAAGGTGGTGGAAAAGACTACCCCAACCAAAAAAATACGCGCGGTGCAATGTTGGTGTAATAACATGAAATGTTTAACGGGTAACTGCAAAATTCCCGAATACCATTTTGTAATCGCTTAGCAACACATGCAGCACCATTGGAGAGATGAAAGAAATAATTTGCAGAAAACATCGTTGAAATAACATGCAAATCTTCTAATTAAGAAACACTCAACCAACAACAGAGCGAAAAGTTTACAATGTCATCGCTAAAATGAGGAATATAAGGCCTGTGGAATGGACAATATATCAGCTTAAATATCTAAACGAAACGAACAACTGCAACATCTTCGACTTCAAGTAGCATACCACGGACCTAAGAGAATGTAAAAACTGACAGAATATATACCTCATTTCAAACATAAAGGTGTTTGTAATGACAATCATCTTCAGGGTAATGTCATCATCAGAAAATGTGTAACTTACTTATAACAGTGCAAGGATGTTACCTCTTCCCTTCTGTTTCGTAGGAATTACACATAGATATGAAGGCGGCCTTAATTCTAAGATTCTGAACCATTAAAATAGTTTTTACGGGAAGGGGAGGGCCAGCTATATTTATTAAGGACAATATGTATCATCAATATATTGTCCCGTACGGTATAACCTAAAGAAAAAGGACTAAATTAAGTTGTTCCAGAAGTCGGGAAGTAACTTCAGTACCGGACGTGACATCAATGCCACAAATACATTCTGGGATTCAAGACTTGCCTCTTCAAAAGGCAAAAAATTAGTTACAGCTGGCGAAACCAACTTCAAGGGGAAATCAAAAGTCAAAATGAAATAGAAGAGGAACTGGTCAAACAATGGTCCGCTTGGGAATACACCTCCAAATTATTATCCACGAAAGAATACTCCGTTATTTACCCAATAGGAGATAGAGAAGTAGTACAGGAAATGGCAGACTACGCGTGTGCCGCAAGATAAAACCACCTTAAACAACTTATGCATCACACTTAAGGCACTCATTAAATCAGTGAAAAATGAATCAATTGGAAAATACCTTTGTTGGCTAGCTCCAACTAAAGATACCGACTATTCTGTCTGGAAAGCAACAAAAGGGTTAAAACGACCGCAGAACCCACAGTCAAAACAAACGATGGGAAATGGGGTAAAAGTGCGAAAAAATACTTAACATGAGAGTTAAAATAGAGCCATTAAAGAAAATAGCGATTCCATACCGCAGTGCGAAAAATATCAAGGTTTTAACCATACTCAGAAATATTGCCAAAGAGGTGCGTTAGGTGTACTGGTAAACATCACGCTCAAGTACGCCCGGTTGGTAAAGCTACTGAGATTAAGAGAGATTAATCAACCTTTCACCAAAGAGGAAACAAATAAAACGAGAGAACAAATTGCAAAGAGTGACTAATATATAGTTAACACTTGGACGAAAAGGTGGCGAATAAAACTGAATGAAGCAAAATCTGTTCATGTAAATTTCACCAATGAAAAGGTTGATTGGATACCAGTAGAACTTAACTCCCAGCAAATTTCATATGCACACACAGCAAAATACTTAGGCATGACTCCTGACGCGAAAGTTAAATGGAAAGAGCATGTGAAAAAGAAAAAAGAAGAATTAAACATTAGAAACAGAAAGATAAATTGGCTCTTAGGGAGAAGTTCTGAGCTTACTTTACATAATAAATTACTACTGTACCGGTGAATTCTTAAGCCTGTATGGACTTATGGTATTCAGCTCTGGGGCTGTACAAAGCAAACAAACGTCAATATCATCCAGTCATTCCAAAGCAAAGTCCTACGTGGAATAGTAAATGCACCGTGGTACGTGAGAAATGTCGAATTCCATAGAGATTTGAAGATGGATTTCGTTAGCATAGAAATAAATAAATACGCAAGACAACACATGCAACGGATTAGTCAACATAAAAATGCTGAAATTCGCCGAATGTTGGATGACACAAATCCAGTGAGAAGGCTGCAAAAGGAAGAAACCACTTGATCGTCTTAACCTGGATCGGCTCTAAAAATATAATAAAATTATGTAAAAGGTACTAGCCTAAGGACTATAACCCTTCAATCGTGAATATAATGGGAAAATACCTTGTTATCTAGCTCCAACCTTCAACTAAAGATATTGAGTATTCCTACTGGAAAGCAACAAAAGTGTTAAAATGGCCTAAAACGCAGATCTTCCCAATAAACGATGGGAATATCTTAAAGAAACATTTCAACCTTTAGGTCGGCTGACCAGTTCCGAAAACACTGCTGATACGCCCAAAAAGTCTGGTATCGAAGATGAAATTAAGAACATAAAATCATAGAAAACTCCTGGTTACGATCTAATAACAGGGCAAAAATAAAGGAGCGATCTGAAAAAGGCTTATTTATTCCATATAATCAATGCGATCCTCAGGAAAAATATGTACCAATGCCGTGGAAAGTAGAAGAAGTAATAATCCGGGTAAGCCATCCTGGGAAATTTACGTATGTAAAATTTACTAATCTTAAAGTCAGCTACAAACTTGTAACGATTAACGGTCAACAGATTCCGTATAAAAAAACGCTAAAATCAAGGGATGACTTTAAATTCCAGGCTCAAATGGAGAGAGCTCGTTAAAACGAAAAATCAGAACAATTTAATATCAAATATCGAAAAATGTATTCAATGCTCTGCTCGGGTTAAATTCGTAATGGTTAACCGAAAATACAATCAACAGGTGCTAAGGCCTGTATGGACGACCTACGGAATACAGCTCTGGGGCTGCACAAAAAAAACCAACACTATAATAATACAAACGTGTCAAAACAAAGAGCTACGAGGTATAGTTAACGTTCCATGGTACATTAGGAATGACGACCTTCCTAGATTTCTATATCTGCATTTCTAGAAGGTTCATATGGGAAAACTAAACAACTTGCAGTAACTCATAGACTGGGATTAATTCTGCATTTTGATCACTGGCAAATCTTGCTATCTATGAATGAGAGGTCACTGTTGGCAACGTTCTTTGCAGCACCCATTTTTTATTCTGACATACATACACCGAATCGTACAACAACCTGTACAGAAACAATATTGGCGAAACATACGTTGACTAATCCGATTCTACCTCCTAAATCCAAATCACGGAGTATAATAAAATCAAATAAATCAAATCAAATTTAATCTTTTTGTCGAACGTATACAAAAGAAAATCCATTAAATTGTTCCCGTTTCGTATAAACGAGTATATACTAGATAAGAGACGTGTGTGTGTGGTACGAGTACTTCAGAAACACCCATCGATAGATAAAACAAAAACTAATTACAAATTTTTTAGTTTGTATCCGATTTTGTTTTCACTTTGATTGAAATCAAACAGATTGTTCGGAAACAAAGGCTGTAAATTTTCTTAAAAAAAAAAAAAATAAGAAATAAATAAAATTGGTAAAAAGACATAAAAAACAAAAACCAATTTTTTATTAGATTTCCTCCACCAACAACAATACACATTAGATGTAACTCGGTACGACGACGAATTCACAAACAAAATGATTAAGAAAATTATTTTCTTGTTTGATTTTTATGGCAAACGATTTGTTTTTGTTTCTATTTGATTTCAATTTTCGAAATCTTATAATTTTCTTCTCAATTTACTTTAAGATTTTGGTTTTATTGTTTTTTTATTTTTTTATTTGAGAATGGTTCGGATTTCGTGGATATATGTAGGATATATATTTACGAATATCTACCTGTCGTATATGTATACATGTCATGTTCAGAAAACAAAATAATAATTCAAACTGTCACTCAACAATCCATACTCGCGTTTTTTTAATACGTTAGGAAGCTGTCGTCATCTTTATATGCATATGTATTTAAATAATTGAACCGAAATCCTTCCTCCTTACAATTCACGTGCCGCCATTAATATTTATAAGATTGGGAAGGATGAAAAGTCGATAACATTTTGTATGTATATGTGTGGATCATGATTATGGTAGTATTCGAACATATATATATATAATTCAAAGTGGTAGAAACTATACATATAAGTACCTATTGTTACGTATTAGACGAACCCCAATTTCACAATATCGTCATTGGCTTACGAATAATCATTTGATGGGCAAATTATTACACTCATAAAAAAATCCGTTCCGTTCCGTTCGAAACAAGTTTCGATGAAACAGTATTGGAGTGAAGAGCAGCCGGGCTGAAAGGTTGCAGATACGACGATATCCGCAATTTATCTTCTTTTCATGGAGGACCAAGGCAATATATAATTACACCTCAGGATTAAGCACGTATAAGCACTGTTGGTATTTTACATGTGAAACACGTTTTTTACATTTTTTATGTAAATCATGTAAAAAACAGCGTAAATTATATAAAACGTAAATTATATGTAAAAAACGGGGACATCATTCGCAGTGCCATCTATTTTAAAATGTCAAAATTTACCGACTTAAATATTGATATCCAAAAATTTATTATTGTGACATTTTGACATTCAGTATGTAGTCGACAAAAATTGTACACAGTAAATTATTTCACAAATTCTATTCGAAAATAGTAAGAAAATTTATTAATAGATGGTGCTTTAGTTACAATTAGATTTAATAGATGGTGCGTCAGTTTTTTACATAAAATCATATTTTACATTTTTTCATATAGAATTAAAACAATAACTTTGTGTAAATTACACATTTTTTACGTGTAAAAACCTGTGTAAATTACATCGTGTAACTTACACGCCTGGAAGTTTAAATTATAAAGGGCTTTATTCAATGAAACGTTGTTTATTGGAAAGATAATTTTACGACTTTAATGCTTAAATATAATTTTGACCATTTTGCCATCACGGCTGTTGCATACAACACCAATTTTCACTAACTTTTCGCAGCATTTGCGGCCGAGTTTCGCCAATAACTCTTCGAATGTTGATTTCCAAGTGTTAAATCCTCTTTGGTTTATCGCATAAGACAAATGAACAGTCACAGAAAATTATCCAATGGGGTTTAATCACACGATCTTGGTGGCCAATTAATTCGACCATTACGCGAAATTATTCTTTCATCAAAAGTTTCTTTTGATGAACTTTCGCAAACTGTTTGAGCATGAGGCTCCTGTTGGAACTAAATGTTAGCAAGATTAATGCCAGCTAATTTACGAAAAAATGTCTAATCATGTCACTATACCGCTCACCATTGACAGTAACATTCTGACCATTTTCGGTTTTAAAGACTTATAGACCAATGGCTCCGCCAGCCCATAAAGCGCACCAAACAGTTTTTTTGTAGGTGTAATTGTGTTTCGACAGAAGCTTGTGGATTATCCTCACTCCAGAATAAAGTTTAGAATTAAAATTCAACATCAATTTCAATTCGTGCTTCAGCCCCTATTTGGCGGCGAAGTTGAATCTGGAAAGGTTTTAAGCCAAGATCCTTTCGTAAAATCTTCCATAAATTGGATGGACACAGCCCCAGTTGATGAGAACGGCTGATTGATTTGGATCTTCTTCAATGCTTTCCTGTACAGCGGCTACAGCTTCTTCAGTGCACACTGTTAGGCGTCTCACGGGATACACATAATCATTAAGAGTAAACGTCCATTTTATTAAATCATTAAGAATAAAATGGACGAAGTGCACAGTAAGTTAATAACGAACAGGACCATTATTTTGATAAAAAAAATTAGCCACTAGCAGCCCGTAGTATACACTTGCTTCTTTCAAACATGTAAGTCTCATTTCAATACAACGGTTTTGGGCCGATAGAGCCTCTGATCAAATAAACAACATCGATTCAAAATCAGATGAACCAACATCGTTTTATTGAAATGATACTTACAACTATGGAAAGGACCAAGTGTGCAATTAACAAAAAATTCCTGTCTCATAGATCAATTCCACCCTTTATGTTAAACAAACTTTAGGTTAGAGGGTACTGTAATTGGTCCTCCAAAAACTAAAGAATCTGACATTGAGCTTCGATCTATATTCGCCAATTGGTTGTGTCTTGGCAAACGTTATACATTTGAAATAATACTGTATGACAACCGTCGTTCCACTACTACTAGTGCTTAGAGTTTGTTGGTTGGTTCGTCTGCATATAGGTACCTATCGACACAATGATACGAACGGTTTTTAAGCTTGTGATCTCAATGAACCATTAATACTTATAAATTTTAGGTTTCCTGTTAAAGTATAGAATTGCTTTCGCAAATGTAGGAGTAGGTATTTACCGGATCTCGTTTTTTTCAGACCAACCTTTAAGTAGGGCTGAAGTTAATTTTGTATTGAAAATTCTGCTAGCAGATAAATAATACCAAATTATTGCAAATCCTTACTCTCCAACATTTTTACTATATAAATGTTCGACTGATTACAACGACGTCGAAATCCTCTGGCACTTCCAATGATGCTCTAGATAACATATCAGCAATAGTCTCTCGATAAATGTCACTTCAATATTGTTACGTTAGAGCACCATAAACATTATTTGCAATAGTTTTAGTGCATTTAACAATGGTCTAATATAGAGATGAGAGGTTAATGATCAAGGTTTATCAGAATTGTTACGTTGCCAACAATGAGCTGATATCCTTCTCGGTCATAGCTAAATATGTTTTTGCTGCCATTAACGTAATCCAGTACTCTACTCAAATGGGATCTGCTTTTCGACTTCAAAATATTTTAGAGATTTCGTATCGACGACTGACATTTCGAGTAGTCTTGTGTTCATTTCCACTCTCTCTGTTGTTAATTTTTGTAGAATGGCGTTTTCTGTGATTTAGATCTAGACAAATCCATAATGTGTTCGCTTTCTCAACAAGTAATATATTATTAACCCACTATGTGCTGGTTTATTCAGAAGTCACTAACTATATCCTCTTTAATATGTGTATCGAACTCTTTTTTAACGGTGCTCGCAGTGCAACGTGGAGAGTTACTAACTGACTTCACTGTTTCATCCAAGTGAATTTTCACTTCCGCTGGTAAGAGGCGATAACATTTAAATACGTCTTCTATGTATAAAATGTATAAACGCCTAATGGCTATTATTAAGTATTCGTTCGTTATTATATTCACAGCATCTTCATTCCGTACCAAACATTTGTTATAACTCAATAGTTCGAGAGTTATGAACGGATTCTCAGACAATTTAAGCATGATCCACAACTTGGAAAAGTATAAAATATTTTTATTGCTGCATAGACGAGGTCCTTCACATGACCAAGAATTTCTATCAATTAATTACCCTCCTTCTATATAAAAAAAGGTACAAATATTTCTGTGCACCAAGTTATGGTTGAATTTGGGCCATATTACTGCATCGACACCTCGATTAAATCAGAATCGAGCGATTATTTAGCTTTGCTTCATCTTATGCAGTAAATTGAACCCTCCGCTTCTGCTAGTATCCTACGAATTCATTACTTTGGCGTTCGGCCTCGTTTTGACTCCCACTGCTATAAGTTTTATCAAACTTGACAATCACTGAACATCGTTAGATCGAATATTATTTGCTCTCAAAAATCTTTTCTATAAGAAAATGGAGTTTTAAAGCTTTTGTTTAGAAATGAGATCATACTGTCTTACATTATTGTCTGGATTATACTAAATCGAAGTAGGCACGGTTGTAATATTGGCTGACATCACCGTTCCTTAACAGCTGATGAAAAATCATTTCTGAATCAAGTTATCGTCTCGTTGTACGTTACGAGATAATTGACGACTGATGTGAGCGACATTTCGATAAGCACCAGAATCATTTGAATATAGATTCGACAGTATACGCGTATAATGTCCCGATTATCGTTTACCTGACTAACATTTTGAATACCTTCAAATTGATTTATACGAGACGGCAACAATCAAAAATACAACAATCTTGCAGTGACCATCGGTATATCATGTAGAATAATTTGTTCAGCAGCTAGTGGCCACTGGTACAATACGATTATTACAGTCAAATTACTACTATACGTTTAGTTTCTCATGTGGCAAAATTAAGACGATTGGAGTGTGAATTTATCCAACACACATTTTGAGTTTATCGATGGGCAATTGGTTTGTGAAGAGAAATACATCAAGGATTTACCACAATTTTTACTAACCATATGAAATTCATTGCTATATGAATAATCTACTATGTAACGCTTTTCGGTTAAATGGAAACCGTGATCCTGATTCAATTAGAAATTGTTACTGAGTATACTGGAGGCTATATAGTTAAATATATACAATACCAAAATGTTGTACCGAACCAAAATTTCTGTTTGTATCATAATCGCCTGGCACCCGATACGAATTATATTAACTAGATTAAAGGTAGCTGGGTAGCAACACATTCAACTGTTATGGTTATCGATGTACTGCCTAACCATATTATGAATAAGTTTATAACCTGAAATAACTTGTGCAAGGAACATAACCGAACCTAGTAGAAGGTCTTATTATTAGATGTACTTCAGAGATTTATACAAAAAAAATTCTTCAGCTACGGCTCTGATCAATAATTTCTACGTCTATTACCAAATTTCCAATCAAAGGTCAAATATATCTGTTATCGATAACATTTGCACTCATTTGTGACTTTGTTCACACAATGACGCTTCCAAACCGGTTCCGTATAAATTTGCAAACCTCCAGTCTTTTACAAATATAGGAATATACATAAACTTCGTAGTTTTGATTCCATTTTCAACTTCTAGCTCTGCTGAGATAACGCTCGATACTAAATGTCAATGAATGTTGGATTCCCAATAAATTTTTTTTTATCTCTACAATCTCTTTTGGGGCCCGAGGCACTTCCAACTCTTTTGCGGTTCGCTTATTTACGTCCTTACCTTACACCATTACAGCCAAATATTGCCCCAGCGTTAACCACTGCACCACCTGGGCGGTGAATAACAAGTATTAGTAAAGCGTTAAATGAAAACGACATTTTATAAATTTAAAGCAAAAAAATTTACATGTAATTTCTTAAAAAAAATGTTTTTGAAATTTTTTTCTCGTATAATAATTATTTTTAAAGCTATAATCATTTTCAAATCGAATCTTTTAAATTATTTACTGTACAATATCTTAAGACTTATGAAAAAAAAAAATTTAAAAATAATTTTCTTATGTTAATTTTTTTTACATGCAAAAGTTTTATAGAATTTTGTTTATATAATAAATGAATTATATGAATTTATTTTAGAAAATTTTATACTTTTGAAACTTTACTCAGCTTTTCCTGAGCTTTAATTTACTAAATAGATTGTGATGATCTTCCCTTAAAAATAATGAATCCTTTATTTGTTCGGGAATATCATCTCAGTTGGTATCATAGTTTCAAGATCAAGTTCACACACATTACTTCAAGATCATATTCAATCATACAGGCCAAGTTAACAAAAAATCAACAGTTAAGTAGATAACCCTACAAAACCTTTCCTGTATATGTGAAAAATAGCAACTTTATGATTAAAAAATTTCAAGATTTGTTTGGCTTTAAGAGGAAACAATGTCCGTGCTGCACGATAAAATCATAAAAAATTTATTTTTAATTTATTTCAGAATTATTCATAAACCGAACATAAATCGAACCGAAACACATGTCGAAACACAGCTGGTGAATACTTAAATATAAAAATTTCCAACATCTCCAATACGAACACAAATAAATCTGCTATTGCTGCGTCATACACACAGATTTTTTAGAAATTAATTTCCCGTCAAAATTTATAAAAATACGGTTTGTGTTAAATTAAATCTGCATGTGAAATTTTTAACAAATCCTCACTACTGTACGTTTTCAATACATGGCATGTAAAATTTTGAACGTTTCGGTTGTACGAGTAATCATATATAACTCTAATACAACGTTACAGTGCCTTCAAGCCATCATGTGTACTCGTTTACAAAGCAAAAAATCGAACAGAAAGGGAAGCGTGGATGATGATTGGCAAAAAATGATTTTTTTTCTGTTGTTACATTCCCATCGTTGTACATAGTACTTGTAGCTTTGTGATTTCCAACGTTATAATGTTTATAACTTTGTACACAGCGCGCACACACACACACACACACAGAAACACTACCACATCCAATAAATATAACTATGTACATTGTATCTTGAGGTACACGGATCAAAAGGACATTGTATTTTATTAAAAAACTATTATTGTCGGCGAATATCATTCAGGTTTCCAATCAAATTAGTCTTTGGTACTTATTCCGTTTGTGTGGAAAATTGTGCACAAACTGGAAAAATTATATAGGAAAATTTACCAATAGCAACGCTATCATTATATATCATCATGTTTTGATTGTGAAGATTATTATTATTTACTTATTTTGCTGTTTTGTTTTACGGTTGTCGTAATTATCTTATGGGCGTCGAAGAATTGGGTGGTAGATTCTAGTTCCAAGAAGGACTTAAATCAAATCCTATTTTTCTAACGATTCGCACAATCACAACCCCATTTATCCTTTTATAAATCGGTATATTTTGAATGTACGTTTCCGAGTAGGAGTTGGTTTCTGGGTTCAGTACGGTGAATAGTTTGTCAAATAAGCTCAACAAGTGTTTAAATAGCAAGAAGGATTTCTTGCTCAACAGAAATAAAAATGATATGCTTGTAGTTGTACACTCTAAACCTTAAATATTCTCATATAATTCTATTGTACCTAGGCCAACTAACTTGATAGACAAAATTTTGTTAACGAAGTATCGTTTTTCGACTTAATTTTTTCCACGAAATTTTTTTTCAAGATTATTAAAAAAAAGTTTATAATAACATTTTTAATTAAAAATACAAATTTGAGAAGTTTTCCACGAAAATATAATTAAACAATTATGATGTTTTTATACCAACAATCAAAGCTCAAAATCAAAAAAAAAATTTTGCACAACCCTAAATAGCTTCTTTCTGGCATAAAAGCTTTCCTAGAACAGTGATTCGTTGATGTTCGTTGAGAATAGAGTTGAGTATATGTTAAAATAGCACATAAACAGCTCATAATTTTGTGACCTAATTCAGTCTCTAAAAATATTCGATTTGTATAGGATCTCTTTTTTAACAAAAAAAATTTTCAGAATTTTTATTCTTTGAAAAAAAAAATTATGTATAATTTTTTCCAAGTGATCATTATTAATTTTTTTCAAAAAACTATTTTATTATTTAAAATTTTTAATAGAAATAACTAATAAGATATTTTTCTAGAAAAAATATTTTTTTGTTGAAATTTTTTTCAGTTATTTTCACGTAAATTTTTTTTGTCAAATTTTGTTCGTAATAAAATATATATTTGAATTAATATCCCAAACGAGACAAACTAAGGATTAGACAATCCATATGAATATGAGCTAAACCGTAATCACTGGTACATGTAACATCTAATTTTGGTATGAAAATTTTTTTCCTCTAATTTTAAATCAATCCTTATTTCGTTTTAAAACTTTGTTTAATAATTACGTGTATTGACATAAATTGTAAATGTTTCAAGCTTTTTTCTGTTAAAAATTGCAGGAGTACAGGTTCATCAGGTTAAAACGATGTCAAGACATTGTAGTACGTGTTCTCTGTGTCATTTGTACAAATTTTACAGATGAATGAGAATTATGATTGATGGGAAACCATGACTGGTGTGGCAAATATATTCAGACTCATAGCTTTCGGCGCAGTAACAACAAACAACGTTATCATTAAGGTGATCGACCACAGCACTATTTTGAACATCAAGAACCTTCTATGATTTCTAATAATTTAAACTGTGATGGAAATTAGCATATACTCGGATGGGAATAGCGAGTAAACTTGTATGGATCAAATAAGAAGCAATTAAAAATATTTAATTTTTTGAAAAATGGTGTGAATGACCAAAAATCACAGTCAAAAATGTCGAAAAGTTAATTTTACAATCGGTGCACCATGCCAAAGTTTACCAGTATAGTAATTGTCTGACCAAATTAAGTTGGGCCGTGCATGGTAATTATTCCACTATATATTGGGAAACTAAACGTTCTCTTGAAAGATTGGAGATAATAACAAACTACACAGGTGATCATTATCAAACTGGATTACTCGATGGCGTTACAACAAATAAATTTATGCGAGTTTAAACTTAAGAAAAAGCCGAAGATAGGTTTAAAGGCCAAACATTTCATCTATAAGAAACTTAAAACCACACGAAAAATTAGAACAATCAATATTTATAGTACATAGTTAAAATAAACGAAATAAATTGCTATTATGGCTCTGTCAGAAAAAAATACAGACGCCCATCGATTTTTTGAACAGATGAGGATGTAACGTGGAAACGCAACACCTACATCACGATGAACATGAATTTTAGAGCAACATTATCTCCGTCAATTGCTCACTTTATTTAAAATCAAAATCAAGCACAATATATGGACTATGGATAGTTTTCGTAGAAGTCAAACAACATGTAATAAATCCAGCATAAAAGTACAGTCGAAAACACAGTACTAAGGTGGTGAGATAATAAAAATAAAAATTGGATTGTTTTTATCATCGTGACATATCCATAGAACCGCTAATAACTGTCAACCCTGAGTTGGGCAAAGTAACATCGAGCACAAGTTAACATTAATAGGACACACGAAATGTTTTTGTCATTGATCTAACGATCCAAAGCCATAGTGGGCCAAAACCATACAAAGAGTTTGAAGATCCCACGACGAAGTTTATTCAACGAGTGCAATGGGACTAAGATCATTTGGACCAATAACTAGTCGTTTGTAAATCAATCGTTCCAATAGATGCAGATTTTGCGTGACCATCTCATTCCCCAAAAGGTTTCTTAAAAACACAGATTTATGTCAACAAACCACAAATTAGTCGTGTACTAAAGCAGAATATTGTACATGGTTCATGTCGGCTCAGTAATACACCAGTATATAAGTGATGAATATTGCATGAGGCACGGGGACTACACCGGTACTCCACGTGCTTAATAGATTTTGTTTTAACGTTTTCTGATATATACGTAATTTTTTATCATTATAATACTTTCATTAAATTTTTTTCATGTAAAAAATTTTTCAATATAAAATTTTTTTCACCTATAATTTTTGCAAAGCGTCACAGTCCGGTTTATTATTACACACAATTGAATATCTTATTGTTATTTTTAAAATTTGAAGTAAAAAATTTTCTTGTCATATTTTTCAATAGAAAACTTTTTGTCGGAAAACAAATTTTAATAGTAAAATTTATTTTCATTTTCGTTTATAGTCTTATACAGTCTGATATAATCCATATTCGAATGAGAATGGAATACTGTTCACCCTTCCACTTTATTTTACATAGTAGTACAACAGTTCTATGAAAATTTGCGAGAATTTTTCAATGATCAAAAAATTTCAATCGATGCAGATTTTGCGTGGCCATTCCATTCCCCAGATTTGACAGGCCCTTGATTTTTATGTGAGGTTTCTTAAAAAAACAGATTTATGTCAACAAACCACAAATTAGTCGTGTACTAAAGCAGAATATTATCTGAAGCATTTTAATTTTTTACGTGACGCACTGGTACTCAGGTTACAAATTTTGCAAAAAGTCCAGGTATTACACGAGATTATAACATGGTTTATGCGATGTCGGCTCAGTATTACACCGATATCTAAGAATGAATATTGCATGAGGCACGTGGACCGGTACTTCACGTGCTTAACAGATTTTGTTTTAACATTTTCTGACGTAATTTTTTATCATTATAAAACTTTCATTAAATTTTTTCATGTAAACATTTTTTCAATATAAAATTTTTGTCACCTATAATTTTTGCAAAGCGTCACAATTCGGATTATTGTTACACACAATTAAATATCTCATTGTCATTTTTAAAATTTATAGTAAAAAATTTTCTTGTCATATTTTTCAATATTTTTCAATCAAAATTTTACTACTAAAATTTTTTTTCGGAAAAAAAATTTTAGTAGTAAAATTTATTTTCATTTTCGTGTATAATTTTATATATGCTGCTTATAGTCTGAGAAAATCCATATTCTAAATCCTTCCACTTTATTTTGCAGTAGTTCAACAGTTCTATGAAAATGTGCAGTTCTTTTGAAATGAATCAGTATTATAATTTCATCGAAGAAATTTGAAAGCTAAAAATAAAGTTGAAATCACAACATATGAGTTACGGGGACTACACTGTTACTTCACGTGCTTAATAGATTTTATTTTAACATTTTTTGATATATACGTAATTTTTTATCATTATAAAACTTTCATTTAATTTTTTTCATATAAATTTTTTTCATCTAGCAGTTTTGCAAAGTTTCTCAGTTCGTTTATTGTTATACCCGCCGCATTTATTGTTACACACTATTAAATGTCTAATTATCATTTTTTTTATTTGGAGTAAACAAATGTTCATGTTATATTTTTCCTAAGAAAATTTTTTTTCGGGAAAAAAATTTTAGTAGTAAAATTTATTTTTAATCTTGTTCATTTTTGTTTATAGTTTTGTATATATTCCTTTCATATTGGGAGTCTGATAAAATCCATATTATAATGAGAATATATTCACCTCTCCACTTTGTTTTATAGTAGTACCACCTTTCTATGAAATTGTGCACTTTTGAAATAAATCAGTTTTATAATTTCATCAAAACGAAAGCCAAACGTAAAGTTAAAATCACGACATAGTTTAAAATATCATTTTCATCCATTACGAAAATATTTTTTTGTCGTTTAAAAAAAATTTTATCGAATATTTTCTTTTATTTTTCTTTCAGATGAAATCACACGCGTTTTTCTAATTTGAGCAAATTGCAGAACAGCTAAGCAAAAAATATATATAGCACATACAAATTCACGTCAATCAACAGAAAAAAGGTAAGATTAGATAGCTGTTATCATAACTTCTTTGTATATAGAAACACATTAGGCACATTCATTATAATATAATGTATGAAAAGTATACATAAATCAGATATGGGCAAATCATTTGCCTGCAGAAAGTGTAGACACCTCCACGAGACATTCCGACACAATATAAGAATCACGTTTGCCACATACATATACATACATATCATGTATCATTTCCTTTTCGATTTGAATAAATTTCCATAACGATGACATTTTTATTTTACTGTACAGTCATTATGGCGTTTAAAGTTGAATTTTGTTCCCAATGTTGTGTGTGTGTGTGTGTATGGTATATAATGGCGGCGATGAGGGTTGTACGATTGATGGTGGTACAGAATGGCGGAATGGACTAAAATATATTATTTAAAGCTGCCTTTCGAAATTTTTTAATTATTTTCATTTTTGGTCGAATAATACAAAAACCCAATGTTTGGTTGTGTGTTATCAAAAAGTATTTGGGTTGCGTGCTTTTAACTTCTTATGTATAAAATACACAACAAGAAGGAAACTAAAGCGAAAAATAATTATTTGCATTTCGGCTAATAAAAATTTTATTGCCGGATATTTTAGGGTTTTAGTGGCGTATAAGTATATCGAGCTATATATACCGAAAAATTTCTATAATTCTATAAATTTTGTACGTACCATATATGCGTATGCGGGTATCTTGTAGGGTGTGACGATAATCGTATTGATTTTTTGTTCTCGTTTACAAAACCGCACAACAGCCAATACGAATGTTTTAAAAGTTCGCCGCAGATAGAATATAGATTTTATAACGAATCAATATGATAATTATTTATCGTTTACACTAATATAGGAAACAATAACATACTCTAAATATGGTGTTTGTATGGTTTTGGCCATCTGTTGGCACTCCCAATTATTTCGTGATTCCTAAACTTGTTTTTATACTATTAGATGTAGTGAAATTGTGACTACATCATTGGGCTATGAAAATGTATAGTTGTAAAATCGGAGCAAAATTGATATAACATCAAAGATGGGGACGACCCAAACCCTCACATGGTAGACTAATATGTTTTAATAAGTATATATTTTACCTATCACGAGGAGGTTTATGTTTGTATTGAAAATCTGAGTAAACATTTTTGGGAACAACAAAATATCTGATTTAACTCAACACGCTCTGCTCATTATAGAACAGTGGCGAATCGATAAATGGTTTACATGTCAACCCGTTTAAACCCGATTTGATTATATTTACAACTGTTACTGGTGTCATGTTTTCCACTATTCTCTAACCTTTTGCTTGAGATGTGTCGGGTTATGGAACTTTTTCGGCACTTAGTCAGACTATAGATCAAAACTTGCTGAATATAAACGAGTAATGCCAGAATAGGGGGTTTTCTTTAGTGTAGTGTATGAAAATTTAAAACCTTACCAGGTATTTTTCATTAGTCTCACTGGAATGTTTAGTGCAATTAAATTGCAGACTGCTTAGACAAAACGAGTTTTCGCTTGTGTTTCATATAACCTGTATCAGATGCTCCTTTGCCTGTTCAAGTAGTCAGCAACCCTATACTTTTTCAGAGGGTTTAACCCAAAGCTGACCCATTACGCTCCTTCCATGAAAAACCAAATTCTGTTTCTATAAATAGAATACTTACATGAGTTTACACTTAATCAGCGGCTGTCCGGCTTCCCGGTTGCATCCGGTACCTTGTTTTCAAATTCCAGGAATATTTCTGTACATCTACCTGTCTCCTCTGCCCTGTTTCACACTGCCCGTTTGCTTAGGATGCAGAACGCATCTGTGGCCTTTGGTATAATCCTAGGTTTGCATTATGAACTTTTTGTAGGCATTGAGTATACGAAAGTATAGAATTGTAAGTTTTGACGAGTTTTTGATTACTTTTGTATATCCAAAAGCGTTTGAGCGACTTGTATTCTAGAACCACTTGCAACTCTTTCGAGGTAACCTTTGAACGACAAACATTACACGTTAGCCAAAACAAGAACATACAAGTAGAGATCCGATTTATGTATGCAGACCATCTGCACATTAAATTGCTCCATAACAGCCCTTGCATGGACATGGATAGTGTATTTCTGCGCTCCTAGTTCCAAAATGTTTATCAAGGCTATTATACCAGTAATAGCCTTGTTTTTCGTTACTGGCAGTGATTGAAATTCGGCAACCAAATTATAAAGACAATAGAACTACATTCACTATTCGTAAGTTTTTCTAACTTGTCCAAAATATGGTTTTCTTATTTGGACGAATCGGTACCCAGACTAGATTAATAATATTCTTCTCAAATCAGGTCATTTAAATCTATTATCTTGAAAAGATCTAATGAGTCGTCTTAAACGGGGTTCATTGTTGTTTTGGCGGTATCCGAAGTTTTTTGTTAGTTTTTTGGTCTCATATTTCGTTCATAATACTTATGAAGCATGAATGCTTCCATCCACCATGTTATCAGTTATTGGAATAAAAGTGAGA
Source organism: Tipula lateralis (assembly GCA_963932295.1). Lineage (NCBI taxonomy): Eukaryota > Metazoa > Arthropoda > Insecta > Diptera > Tipulidae > Tipula > Tipula lateralis. The sequence goes on from OZ010737.1 coordinate 124,081,646, forward strand.
TATTTCGCCAAAGTTTCTATTAGAAAACAGCGTAGTAAGTGAAGCACGGACGACATGGTCCATTCTAAAGTTCGAATTTTCATTTGGAGAGGTATTTGGCCAATGACGCTAGTAATGTAAAAGTCAGACTTTACGTAGCCCAAACGGAAAAAGTCTGAGGTTCTATATCTAATAATCTAGGACACCAACTCACTGGTCCGATGCGTGACAATAACTGTTCACCGAACTGTTATTGCAATAAACCTGACGGGCTGTGGGACAAGTAGTGCCGTCTTCTTAGAGTCAATTTTCGTCGAGATCAAGGGGTTTCTATTTCACGCAGCAAATAGTCCGTTATAATGGTGCGAGAACACGGACCATTTACAATTACGTTTCGGTTGGCCATATTTGTTGTTTTATCTGGAGGTAATGGCACCTCTTGAATCCTATCGTGTTGCTCTTCAGCCAAAATACGGAAATTTTGCTCATTAACGTAGTCGTTGGGTCAGAAAGGCGCCTAATCGCTGAATAAAATGTTGGTCGAAAACAAGTGATGATTTGAAAGGTCGGCCTGCCACAATTCTTGCATTCCAAATTGGTCGTGTATTCAATAATGAAAATTGGATTTGAAATTGTGCGTTCTGTAGGCCGATTATGTGGAGATTCTGTAAACGCACAAAACATATGCATCATAGAAGGCTGATTTTCGTAATTCAGACTGTTTGACACGACTCACACAACATGTTCTGTCATAAAATCATTAATGTAAAAAGTACCGTAAAATGAATCACCCGTTGTAATCAATTAGTATATCAGCGACTTAAATATCAGATTAAAAATATTATTGGCCATTTCGTTCGAGAGAAAAACTATTAGGAGATAGACCATTTCGTCTGATTGAGAGAGCGAGATAGAGCGAGAGAGAGAGAGAGTCAAAGCGATAGAGAGAGAGAGAGAAAACAAAAGAGATACCTCCCATATCTCTTGGCAGATAATCAGATAGATTCCGATCCAATATTGGATGTCTTAAGAATAGTTGCCATAATGTTCTAGGATGTTCTGTTCTATATACGCCCATGATTTGGCTGGAACGATTTGAGATAATACGTATTTCGTTCACATTTTACAACTCAAAAAAAGTTAAAATCTCTTTTAAGTAAATATATACATATGTTCAAAACATTTACGATGTGAGGTTCTCCGATGTGAACTATTCGTTTTGTAATAAAAATTTCTCAACCTCCCATTCCTACATAAAAGTAAAATTGTATCTCCAAAACTTTTGATGTTATATTTAATCCTCTTTAATAATAACTCAGATTTCTTAAATTTTCACTAAACTACTTCTACTTTAAAGATGTAAATAAAATTTAAGATTATTTTCTGGATGAGTAAAATTTAAAACATTTTCCACAATCATGATTCTTCGAGAACTTAAATTTTTTTTTGTATTATCGTTCCATACACACATTACAACTTTATCTCGTCTTATAATATATCATAAAATTAACATAAAATCTCACTGCAATGCACATTATCTATCTTACATCTATCTATGAGTACATTTTCATATATGATTCAGCAGTGTCAATAGTTTAGTTCCAGCTTTTCTCGTTCTTATCTAAATAGAAGAATGTACTTGTATTTAGATGCACTTCTTATACGTGTATGTACTTGTCTTAAGATGCAACTCTTGAATATATAGATTCTCTCACATAAGACGACATAAGAGATTAAACATGATGAATCTTGTCTGCATATATTATATATGTATATAAATGTATACATATATATATATATATATATATATATATATATATATATATATATATATATATATATATATATATATATATATACATATATATATACATATATATATATATATATATATATATATATATATATATATATATATATATATATATATATATATATATATTTTTATATATATATATATATATATATATATATATATATATATATATATATATATATATATATATATAACGGGTGATTTTTTTGTGGATAGGATTTTCATGCATTAGTATTTGACAGATCACGCTGGATTTCAGACAAGGTGTCAAAGAGAAAGATGCTCAGTATGCTTTGACATTTCATAACTGAAGCCGAACGATCTGCCACAACGTCGAATTTTCAGTGAATGGGCCCTAGAAAAGTTGGCAGAAAATCCGCTTTTTTATCGACAAATTTTGTTCAGCGATGAGGCTCATTTCTGGTTGAATGGCTACGTAAATAAGCAAAATTGCCGCATTTGGAGTGACGAGCAACCAGAAGCCGTTCAAGAACTGCCCATGCATCCCGAAAAATGCACTGTTTGGTGTGGTTTGTACGCTGGTGGAATCATTGCTGTTGGACGCAACGTTACGGTGAATGGCGATCGCTATCGTTCGATGCTAACAAACTTTTTGTTGCCAAAAATGGAAGAACTGAACTTAGTTGACATGTGGTTTCAACAAGATGGCGCTACATGCCACACAGCTCGCGATTCTATGGCCATTTTGAGGGAAAACTGCGGAGAACAATTCATCTCAAGAAATGGCCCGGTAAGTTGGCCACCAAGATCATGCGATTTGACGCCTTTAGACTATTTTTTGTGGGGCTATGTTAAGTCTAAAGTCTACAGAAATAAGCCAGCAACTATTCCAGTTTTGGAAGACAACATTTCCGAAGAAATTCGGGCTATTCCGGCCGAAATGCTCGAAAAAGTTGCCCAAAATTGGACTTTCCGAATGGACCACCTAAGACGCAGCCGCGGTCAACATTTAAATGAAATTATCTTCAAAAAGTAAATGTCATGGACCAATCTAACGTTTCAAATAAAGAACCGATGAGATTTTGCAAATTTTATGCGTTTTTTTTTTAAAAAAAGTTCTCAAGCTCTTAAAAAATCACCCGTTATATATATATATATATATATATATATATATATATATATATATATATATATACATATATATATATATATATATATATATATATTTATATATATATATATATATATATATATATATATATATATATATATATATATATATATATATATATATATATATATATTTATATTTGATATATATGTATATATTTATATTTGATATATATGTATATATATGTATATATATAAATTAAGGTTAGGTTAGGTTAGGTTAGGTTGAATGGGTGCTACAGTACTCTAAGACCAGTGATGGTCCGTTGTAATACCACAGGATCTTATTTCCCTAGAACCCTTACGAGAACCAGCTAGCGTGATAAGTCTCGCACCTTACAGTTTTCGAGATCAGAAAGGCAGTTCATTAATAACTTACCCAAATATTCATTTGTTTTGTGTGCCAAAGCCTCTTTTTTCTCTCCATCCATACAGCTCATGCAAAAGTCATTTGCTTCTAGTCCTAGTCTTCTCGCATATTTTCCAAGAACGCAGTGTCCTGTGAGTATCCCCACGATCGTTTTAAGATCACGACTTCATAAAGATATCAGTGTCTTTGAGCGTTTCAAGTTAAGCTATGACCAGACTTGCCTTGCTATCCCGTATAAGAGAGTGTTCGTTCCACCTTTCATTCGCTGAGAATACTGCCTCCTTTTTATCTAAGTCTTGAGTGCCTTAATGGGCCTCACCATTATACCACATTATGTCTGAACCAATTCAGGACCTCCTCAATCTCTATCACCTCTGCCTGGTACACGCTGCAGTGATCAGGGAGACGAACTGATATATTTACTTTCAATTTGTCACAGAAAACTGCTGCTCCTACATAACCGTGTAGCTTGGAGCTGTCTGTGAAGAACTGCAGTGGTTCCGTTTCCGCAACCGACCCCAAAATTCTCTTGAGAGACAGAGAGTTCGAAACCTTTTCTGTAAGCACAAAGTCGGTATAACGTAGTCTACATTCGCCAGTTCCTTCCTTAGCGATCTAATTATCGTCAATTGTATTGTCTAAAGACCTTTTCACTGAGATATGGCTGAAAGTCGGGTGGCCGTAATTGCCGCCATCTGCTTACCATTAATATCGATGCAAAGAATGTGCAACATGACCTCCAAGGTGCGTGTAGGTGTTGCCTTCAGCGCCCGCTTACAAGTAACTAAGCTTAATGTCCAAGATTAGGCCTAGAAATTTTGCCTTTTCAGTAAAAGCTAGTCTCCTGGCATTTAAAAGAGATGGATCTACTACCGAGACATTATATTTCCTACTATTTATAATAGTACCAGTTCAGTTATGGACGAGCTAATTGCCACTCCACATTTGATGGCTCACATCAATGATAAGTAGGGCATTTTGGGTTACCTCCTTCATCGTGTTTAAATATTTCCCAGAGACAGTTATCGCTACGTCATCTGCATAAGCAATCAATCCGATCCCCTCTCTCTCTCCAGGTCTAACAGAAAACCTATTGATTGCTATGTTCCAGAGAAGAGGAGATAGGAAGCTTCCCTGCGAGGTTCTCTTAGCCACCCGCCTCCTGATGTTAGATTCCCCGAGCTCCGAGTTAACCATCTTGCATCCAAGAATGTGATTGATTAACCCACTTAAAGGGTAATTCACCCCTAGGAACGACCATATCTCCAGAATTGCCTCCATCCTGACATGGAGCCTGACTGTCCACATAAATTCAAGATGCAATAATAGATAGTTAGCAGATTCAATTGAGTAATTTGTAACCTGTTGAGAAATGTTTTGATTGTAGCTCGTTAAGCTTTGTTTTACAATCCCTGGTTGATTGGTTGATTTTATCGAGTGCTTGCTGTAAGCATTTGACTGCTTGATTGCGTGATTCACTTGATACCAATACTGCTGGATCATCAGCAAAAGTTTTTATAAAGGTTGTTCCTGTTGTCGATATATCGGAAGTGTAAAGTAGAAATAGAATGGGTCCTAATACGCTGTCCTGATGCACCCCTGCCGTGTGGATATTGGACTATGTTTCTTTACAGCTAATTTTATAAGAGGCGAAATCGGCTACGATTCAAAATTATGATAAGGTGCAATAGGCTAGTAACTTGTTATTTTTGGAAGAAAATGAACATCTTATGTGATAGAAAAATGTGTATGTAATTGGACAGTGATTTACAAACATTTTGACAACTCTCTTTTAATGTTAATGTAAGTTGGCAGCCAGAGTCAAGCAGTTTGCTTACAATATACAGGCGTTGAATTGCAATATGGGCAACGTGTGATCTAGTCGAGCCAATTGTAACAAAATTGTACCATTGATCCAATAGCTAGGTTGAGAAACTTGTGACATCTTGTGCTTGAAAAGGCTCGAACCAATTCTTTACATATTGAGTGTGTTTTAACTACCCTGGTTTGAAAGATGTTTCGAGCAATCACGTTGTTGTCGTTTGATAATTCAACTAGTGTTCAACTGCGATTGAACTATTATAGTGTTCAGTTCGTCAGCCGAAGCTGTATTATTTTCTTATAGCTGTATTAATAATATAATCTGTTTGACTCTAAAACTTGGTTAATCAGAAATCCTCAATTTCAATTGAAGTTAAATGTGCCAACCATTGCTTCAGTTTCAGACACATTAAAAAAATGAAATACTGGTTTCATAATATCATATTGGTCCATTCATAGCTCACAGTGAAAAAACTCAGGTCGATTATCCTTAAACTATAGACACATATCTGGTTTCGTAACTCCAGTTTCGATTTAACCATTATTTCGTTGTAATGTGTCACTGCTAACCATGGTTTGCAACTCGGGTTGAACATAGTTTCAGAATGAGCTATTTTTTCTAATCCCATGGCATTATAGTGACGACAGTGCCAATTTATACAGTTAGTGAATAGCGAAAACTATAAATATTGGTTTAGTATTTGTTTATTTTTTTTACAAAAATTGAAGTTTTAATTAAACTGAAATAGCTTACAGTAGTTAAACTGTAGATAAAAATTAATATGTTTTACACAGTATATTAAAATCTTATGGAAATAATATACATATTTTATTTGAAACCTTAAATAATTTTGTTGTTAAAATATTGAAGAAAATGAAAATATTTACAGAAAAATTCTGTTGGTTACAAATATGACAGCAGAAGAAATGCTCTTTATCGATAGAAGTGCCCCTGGTGGCGAGTAGAAATATATTTTTTTCTGCTGAACATTTTCTGCAATCTTATACAGCATCGTAACATCATCATGTTCTGGTTGATAGCGAGAACATGACGATGTTATGGATTATTTTGCTGCTTAGCAAGGATGTCTGCCGCCTGCTTCTGTTTTTCTTGTTATGCTGCTTTTATGCGTAATTGTTGTTTTTATCAACCAAAGTCAATTGCCGCTGTTGAACAATATTCGTGACCTACCTTCCATGTCACTACTATAGGCTAGCAGGGAGCAGTATGCAATGTGCTAATGGTTCTAAGTTAATCGTCCTCAATTTGGCTGTATTAATGTAAGGTAGCATGGAAGTAAGTGAACCGCGAAAGAGTTGGGAGTGTATTGAGCCTCAAAACAGAAATCAACAATCGAAAGGGTAGGAACGTGATGAGAACACTGAGTAGTGTTGGTCAAATTTCTGACAAAAAATCATGAGTCCACGAAATGTACTTTTTGATTAACAATTTTTTGTTCTACTATGTTTGAGTAGTTTTTATCGTTTCACTGCATAAGATGTTTGTTTTATATATGATACAATCCCAATCCACCTAAAACTGATGAATGAAGTCTCAAAAACAAATTAATACAAATTATAATATTTTAAGTGTTAAGAAACTATTATTTCATCGTAGAATTGATCAATTTATTTCGAATAAAAAAAAAAATTGTTTTCAGTCTGGAAAATTTAAGAAAAACGTTTCGTGCGTAATCATGTGATAATGACCGAATAACTTATACATTTCTCATTTTCTTTATAAATTTTTAATTAATGATGGAAAATTTCTTAATTTTGAAAATTATATTAATAATTTAATTTAAATGTGAATCAATGTTTTCTCGGGGTGTTTACGTAACACAGACAAATGTTCTTTGTGTACCGAAGCGGTATTTCATTGCGAAATATAAGAATCAGCCTTGGTGTCGATCTTCTATATGTTTATGGTCGTACAGATGATATTGTGCGGATGCGATATTTTGAGTACTTCGTGGATAGTAAATTCGAACGAATGGATTGAGACTGACGTTAATCCAAACGTAGCAAAGTTAGAATATAAAATTAGAGAAAATATTGTACCTTGGTCTATTAAATCCCAACATGATGTGTGCCTTAAAGGCCTTAAAGTCGCAAGGCTATACATTGCTACACCGTAGAGATGACCTCGAAAATTTTGGAGTTTGATTTCGCATTGTTCCAAAAGCAGCCGAAGTGATGAAGATATATTCGACTCAAAATCAAAACCATTTCAGATTCAGTAATCTATCTGTTCCTCTATAGCGTCATAAAGCTATCTGTGTTTAGGTTATGTTAGTCTTGATCCACAGTGAGTATGTTTAGCGTTGTAATCGCCTGCTTTTGGCGAGCACTATACTGATACTGATAGATGAAAATTTCCAAACCATTCATGCAGGTAGATGCTGGTTGACTGAATATTGTCTTTATATTAGGTCAACAGTGCTTTCACCTTCCTTTCATTTGGATGAATAGTGTCATAAACTATCCTGAGGACTAATTCTTCGGTTCAAATTTGTTATATGATTTTCGTGAGAGTCTCTGTATCGTCTGGATCTAGTTCTGAACGAAACAATGGTTGGTGGACTGTTTCTTTGTTTAAACTATTTGCTATCGGTTTGGCATGGCACTTAGCAACGAGAGTATTGTTTCATTCACCTGTCTCATCGAAACTCTTTATTCATTTTACTACACCATCATTCCATTCTGGCTCGTTAAATGATAAGTACAGTAATGTTTACCAATGCTCTGTAAACATTAATGGTGAGTGGCTAATTTTTTACTTCTTACACTTTCCTTTTGATCACATACCAGAAATTTAAGATTCCATTCGTAACTGTATTATATTATACTGGAAAGATTTTGTAAAGATAAATAGGTGGTTGTTCCTCTGTCTCTCTTTCGGATGTTGACAGCATTATTACGTTCGATTAAATCACCGTCGATCAATAAACTAAAGCTAGTCTATTCACTGGCCTAGATTACTTTTTTATTACGTTATTTATAACGAGCAACCAAATGAACTCGCAACCAAATGAATGGACAGTCTTAAAGTTGATGAATGGCTGCATCTACACGACATACAATTGATAGTTTGACCAATATTAAACATTAGCTCGTGTTCACCCTTTTTCATCTCCCAATTACCTTCCATCATCCCACAACCAAAGATATAGTGACGACATGGGGATACCAAGCTCAACGATCCAACCATATAGGTTATATCAATTTTACGATACGTATTGATTTTACAGGGTTCAGCACTAGGCTGCAGTAGCAACCAAACAACGCATGACATGTTATACCCTATATAGTAGCATCTCGTTGTGTGTACAATCCTATAATAGCATATCGTTAAATGAAATTCGGACGCAACAGTGTTATGGCTTTGTATTTGGCTGGAAATCCTAACCAGCCATTGTTAATGAGCTACAACATTTACATGTGAACAAAATGGTTCTGTATCGGATCATTACCCATTACAATGAAACTAGTAGCATCAATAAACGGCATAAAGGTGGAAATTGAATAGCAACAGTGCTATAGAAATGGTTCGAAAGGTAAAAATCTGAATGTGTCTGCTCGTAGCATGTGCTACATATTAAAAATGTACTATACGCCCGAAGCCCTATAAAATAGAAAACGTGCAAGACTTATTACTTCCACAGAAGTAAGTTCGGTTAGCGAAAGTGTTATAACCAGTTGCTCGTTCGTGGCGACCTTGAAAATTTGTAATTTTCTATTGTGAAAAAATTTACGGTTCAGCAATATGTCTGCGTATCAGTGATGGTTTGGGCGGCGGTAAGTGCCACAGAAAGCTCACTACTTGCTCTAAGAGAAGATGGCGTAAAAAAATCAAATTTATCGTGAAAAGGTTTTAAAGGATGCTTTGTGAACTTGGGCACGTAATCATTTTGGTACAAACCATTGGACGCCCATTTGACTAAAATATTGATCGAATGTCGGTAATCAGAAGACAATATGATTCCCGGGGTTTTGTTTCTAACGGATCGGGTGAGATTATTGTAGAAACGATATGTGACAGCAATGCTTCGAACGAGTTTGGAAAATGTTGAATATTTTGTAGCCAGCTCATCTAGAGGTTCATTTCCAACTATAATATCCAATTTCTGTGGCTTGGTAGGTTTGTCTTCGTTAGTATGAGGCGCTGTTTGGGCTACATTCTTCTGATTATGCCACTATTCTTGATTTAGTTTGAGCCATTCCGGTCCCATCCACCATATAGGTTGTAATTTTTTAGGATTGACGGTGAGGTTCCTCTTGATGAACTGCCGGATTTTCTTCAGTTGGTACGGTTTGCTATAAAGGTCTTCCAGCGTTTGGGATGCGACAACAACCACCATAAAACATTTGTTGAATCTGTCCAATAAATTGGCGTTAGAGTTTGAGGTTGTATAAGACTTCGATCACTACCTTTATATTAATCGGGTAAGCAATACGGACACATAACTCTAATCGTGGAATAGAGACATGCTTTATAGGAGCGATTCTGGTTTGAGGACACAATATAGGTGGGTTTGGACCTTACCTTCTTTATTTTCTGATCGACAGAAGACAAAAGCCGCATACGCAGACTCGGATGAATCTGAGATAGCTGATGCATCAAAGACGACCCTGAGCTTGGTCGTATACTACTCGATTCCTTTACTACCGCATGATGTGTCATATAATATGAATTGTTTGGGTTTGTAATTGGTACGGTTGGACAAATACGTTCCAGATGACCCAACTGTATATAGTGGCGTATAAATTCAACGTATTCTGCTTTCATATCAGGATATCTATTCATTCGATTTTCAAGAGCAAACAATCGTCTAATAGCTCTGTCTCTTGAATTTCACAATGGGTTTCTAGACTGTTTGAAAGGAAGGTTTACCATAAATCGCCCAGTCAGTGTACGTTGGTATGTTTGCATATAATGACCGTCGCACAACCTTTCTTCTGGTGATAAATGCAACCTTGCTGGTACTTCTTGTGCTTCCCAGAGCTTATGCATTACCTGGGCTACTTCAACCTCGGTTGATGAGTTGATTTGTGCTAAACAATTGACATCGCCAGTATCGGTTTTCCGGCAATGACCCACCCGAATACGGTATTGTGAGCGATTGGGTTTCCTCGATTGTTCGTTAGCTTTCCTTCTGTTAAGATATCGAAGAAGTACTCAGCTTCACTCAAAATATCAATGTTGCTGGTCTGGTGAAAGATAAGGTCAGGTAACGGTAATGAGGCTCCATAATTCTTGGGTTACGTGGCTCCATAATTGGTTAAGGTTTGGTATTAATGCAGTAACCTTTGGTAAAATCAGCACGTTAATGGTTAACTTGAATGGTTCTGAGCTTATTTCTATAGGGGTCTCTCCTCTTATTGTTCCTGCGGTTGAAGAACCAACTCCTCCAATTGTTATATGTGTCTTGTGCCGTAGTAAAGCCAAACGTTTAATACACTCTTCAGAAATAAAGGTTGCTTGAGAACCTGAATCAAGAAGAGCTCGGCGGTTCCTAGGAATCATCAATATTAATCTTTATTATATAAAAAAACCAAGTTGGGTCATGTGTATATGGGCCAATAGCGCACATTTGCATATATAAAATTTGTTTCCACACAAACTTTGATCTGGATTGAAAATCTCATTGATTATGATTTGTCAGTTTTTGTTTAGAAGGTAGAAACAACTTGTTCGACATTGAGTACTTATTTCCCGATATCGAACAATTCCACAATTTTCTGGGATGATTTTGAAAAATCCTGGGATGGGATGAAATTAGTATTACCTGATGAATATTTTATTTTTTTCTGGGGTGAGATCCTGGGATAACACAGTTGTTAAATCCAAAGTTTTTTTACAAGAAAAAAATCGTTCCCAAATTCATTTCTTAACAAAAGTGGCCTCCATATTTCTCTAAGTCACCGCCCAGATGGCGCAGTGGTTAAAGTGGTTAAATCTCCGGCAGTTGCAGCGGGAGGTACCGGGTTTGAATCCCGATAGGGGCAGGATGTAAAAGGGATTTTTCACCATACGATTACAATCGGTGGTGTGAATGAACACATCTATGACCCCCTGTTGGGAGTGCAGAATTCATGGGCCAACCCATCTTCCATGTAAGTACTATAGGCTGTCATGGAGCTATGCAATGTGCAGATGGTTCTACGTAAATCTTACCTATAGCCGTACGTCCTCGATTTGGATGTAATGGCGTGAGGTAAGGACGCAAATAAGCGAACCGTGAAAGAGTTGGAAGTGTCTCGAGCTCCGAAACAGATTTTAGAGATAAAAACAAACAATTTCTCTAAATTCAATATATTTTACAGTATGGTCCATTCTGCAGGCCAAAGTTTTAACTAAACAATATATACGAGGCTTAAACAGTGGTCTTCGTTGAAAATGGGGCAAAATACTATCACACTAAATTCCTGCAATGTTCCAGTGAAACCTTTTCGACAGACAAAGTGAACGAGTGATGTTCGTGGCCTCAATGTACGATTGAGTAATGCCGATACCTATCAATACAACTAAAAAATTGACTTTAATCCGGTGGAATACCCTGTTCAAACATTTGATATGACTGCAGTCTAGTTTATTTGTATAATCTTATTCTGCATCCAACATTATTTTCTGTCTGCACCGCAAACTGTTTGTTTTGGAAAAATACCAAAAATATTTTCACAAAACGGCGTAATGACGTTGTTTTTGTTTTGTTATTTACATTTGCATTCTGTAAAAATTGGGTTTATATACTGAGATAATATTGACATACCCCACATGATCTCATAAATTTTTTTTAGTGTCAATAGAGAGTGTGTCACAGCCTTATGCACCAAAAAGTTTAAAATCTGTAGATTTGGTTCGCTATTTTATTGGTTCATCAGTACTTAGTCAGGGAAATTTTGAAGAAATCGTCCTGGGACTGCAATTCATGATCTGACTGATCTCTGGTTATCACAGTTTAACTGCATTTTTACCAGGTTTTACAGGTCATTATTGGTCCGTACCGTGTCAACAATCTCTTTACTGATAACCAACTCTCCATACTGATAAAAAAATAACACGTCAGATCGTTCTGTCCGCCGTGGAGCCATCGAAAGGCGATTCTCCCTTAAAAGGTCGCTGTGACATTCGGTACGGATCAACACGCAGAACGTGATCGAACCATTTTTCGCACTCATTTGTCAACATCCAATTTTCACATCTATACATGACAATGAGTTCGAACACTCTGTACAATTTCAGCTTATCCGCATTTGCAAGATATTTTGATTTCAGCAGTGGACGTAGAGGATACAAAGCCCGATTGCCAGCGGCAACCCGAAACTTGATATCCTCTCCCACACTATTATCGTGAGTAATGAGAGATCCAAGATACTTGAATCTCACCACTCCTTCAAACGTGTGGTTACCACTACTGAAATCACTTGCTCATGAAAACCTTCTTGGTCATGAAAACCAGATATCAGATATTTGGTTTTGGACTCATATATTTTGAGACCAACGGAAGTTGAACATTCTTTTAGTGCATGCATAGTATCTCTTTCACTCCGTTGCCATGTGCTTGGCAGCATCGACACCCGAGGTTATCAATACTGCCCAAATGTTCACTTCATCAGACTGGTAATAAGATCGCAAAATCATATTGCTAACAATATCTTGATATTTCCGTTGCATTTCTGTATTTATCGGACCTACCTAGAAGAATCGCGTTTTTTAATTTTCTGTCCGCCCGATTTTTACGAAAATTTCCATCGTAGCTTTGAAGTGACCAGATAACGGTCGCTGCCTACGAATTTCGTTGACGAGCGATACGACCGCACGTCTTGAACAACCCGAACCCGTTTTTTTAAAATCAACACTTGGTCAATTTGAGTTCGGAATGTGCCCATGTTTCAAATCATGAGTGATCGCAAATTACATTATTCTTTTTCCATTTCTGGTCGCGCAGTTTTGTGTCGGGAGTACGGACCTATATTATTACATAAGTCGGTTTGATTTCTGCCAGCTTTAGCATTAAAGTCACCAATCTGTCATCGTGTTCTGATCTTAAGCCTAGCAGATTATCTAAAAAATTTAAAATGAGTCTTTATCTTGGTGTTGGCTAATCTATGTGCAAGCGATGCTTAGACACATTCGATTATCGACTGCTTGAAAGTCCGACCCAGCTTTTTTTACATGTGGCCCAATGAGAAATCTAACTCCAAGATTTCCGAGGAAATCTCCACTGTGTAGCGATGTATAGCCTTGGGACTCATGGTATCTGCTGAATTCCAGCCAATACCCTTTTATCCATGTGATGAGGATGAAGAGGTGTGATGTGGAGTCCAACGCCCCAGGTTTTTTAAGTAGTTGCACATCCCATACGCCGTTTTTGTTTGTTGACATTTTTAACATTTGATTTTGTTCCAAACCCTGTTAGTTTGAAGCCACATCCCAAGATATATAAAGTCGACAGGACAACCTTTTGACACTAACCCTGCGCAAAGCAATGCTTTTTCAGCTTACCCAACATAACGGATACAGTTTATAACTCGTAAATCAAACCAGGTCACATAAAACGAATAGAATAATCTATGACTTAAAGGCTACGGCCATTAATCGCTTGCAGGTAGTCCCAATGCTGCTAGCATATTTTGGTCAACGGCGATAATCACACTCGGGACCACGGTATGATGAGAAATTTCCGTAGTTTCAACCGGTGACGAAACCATTAACCAATATTCCATCGATTTCAATGAAATTCTCGAGTATAGGGTACCACCAGTTGGGGCATTATTATATGAGCCACCCTCTATTTACGAAAATTAAATTTTCTAATCAAAACCGAATCATCGGTACACATTTTTAAGTCTTCATTAAATCAATCCGTATAAAGCTCGTGTATATATGTACAAGTACACAAACAATGTACATTTGTACTACTATGTCGAATTGAAAATTAAATCCCCACAAATCTCATCCAAACACTGAAATTGTTCCGCTCATTCATTGTGTAACGCTTCCCCTTTACGATATTTTCTATTCAAATCGCTAATACTCGGTCGTGTGTATCTTCCGCTAAACAGAGATACACTCGTATACAAAAGCTAAGACGAATTTTGGAAAATTGTTGAATGAAAGCTGCTATTCGATTTGTAAATACATTTTTTTAGAAAGTTTATAATACGAGTACAACAAAAGCAACATGATGTCAAAAAGAAGATTTTAATCATGTAAACGACGTTATTGTCTATGGGAAGATGAACAAGACAAAGGCTTACAGCAACATTAGTATTTAATGTATAAGTGTTTATCTACTCTTTTCTATGTAGTGCTTGTGTATGTATGTGTGTCTATACCTATCGTCTAATTAACAATTTCCTCAATTTTTAAGTTTGTTAAATCGTGTGCGAGAGTAACAACATAATCATGTATGTAAATTTAATCCGATTTATGTATGTATACGTTGTTTGTTAGCGGCAGATAATTGGTTGATATATGTGTTGCCGTATGCGATAATGAGTACATATTTAGCTGCTATTATCCTTAAATGCAGATAATTATAACATAATCTATATAGCAAAAGGTAAGAGATGAAGGTGGATGAGGAACAACGGATGATGGTTGGAAAAGAATTGTCTATGTACCACTAGCTCTGGTAACAACTAGGGGTTGTGACACCAACAATCGTTATATTAGCTGCAGCTATAACTGATTTGTTCTTACCAATATTTTGGTAAACCAATGGCTCGGTAACCAATTTTTAACCGGCCCTACGATTTTAATAAGCTATACAACCGGTGACACTATAAGATAATAATTCACCAAAATATCCAGCACCAACTGGCATCAAAAATTCTTCTGTTGGTACAGCTCGACCATGAGCATATTAAACTGTATCAAATAGGCTCAGTCGAAACTCGATTTCATTTACGTCATCAGTATCCAATTTTGCAAAACTTTTTCGAACTTTTCGATTTCTAGAATTGTTTTTGGCTTATTAACATAGATAAGAGACTTTTTATTCATCAAAAAAATCGAAAGGCGTTATTCGAAAGGCATTCTAGGCGGCCAATAGCACCGAACCAACAAGTTAAATAAATGACTTATACGGAACTGTTCTAAATAATCGAACGATAGCGATATAGCCCATAAACCTCACCAATGTTGTATATGGGTGCATTGGTAGTTTTTACCTTCGACTACTCATCACACGAACTGCAGCAATTTGGTAACCATTCGACCAAAAATGAGCTTCCTTGCTGAGCACAATTATTTCTCAAGATCTTTTCACCAAAACAACGACTGAATAACACCATCCGAATTGTTATGTCCGGTGACGGATGGCCATTTCGGAGTCTTCCTAAATAGTATAGCTTCTACAAAATTTCAATGCAACATTGAAAAGACGGTTCCTGGAATCTCCGTTGTATAGTTCAAACATAGCGCACATAATTGACTTATAGGATTGAGACAAGCTTGACATCTAGGGAAATTTACCAGTTCATCAAGCTCGTCTGTATTGGTTTGAATTAGCAGAGCTCTGCTACTAACTTTAATTTTTGTGGGATACTGCACGAGCGGATCAGTCCAAAAATACATTATCGAATCACAAGAGATGATCAAGTATCCGTGGCAACAAGTTAAGTTCGTAATGTAACAATTGGATCGTTATAGTGTCTTCGATTCAAATCAAACAAGAAATCACCAAAAATACTGGGTCCCATGCAAATTTGTATCCATCAGTAGAAGTTACAAATGATTTAGTATCGTCACAGTGACGTCACAGTGGCAACGTCACAGTGGTTATCAATATGATTTTGTGTTTATAAATTCTCAAACTTCACATTGTCCTAAATTATCATGATTGGGGTCACCAAAAAAAACGGCTTTAGTAAATCCATTTCTTTTCGTGACTCCAAACCAATTTAACCTTAAAAACAAAAGAGACGCTACTACCTAGGTTATATAGAGAATGCAATAGTTCAATATGTCATCAAAGATTTCGTCTCTGTATATAAGGAACCAGTAGCGAATGCAGTGGCGTTCCTTAAAAATAACGACAAATAACGACCAAATTTGGCACATCGAGTACCTTGATTGTGTTGACATCAGCACTAAATAAAAAAAAATGACAACATCCGGGGTTTTCAGACTCCCAGCTTAATTACGTCATTATTACTTTATAAACGTATACACTCTCAGTCCCGGAATCTATTTGCTTTTTAAATGAAGTTCAAGATATGTGGTATCATCAAGGTTGTCAGTTGATCCTCAAATAGGAATTGATATCTAAAACAGTGCAGTCAATGGGAAGAGTATTAAGAACAGAAGTACTCAACAGTTTCTTCTTCCTCCCTACCCTCCCCACAATGTTCGCAGTTGGCGTTGTTCCTAATTTTAATTCGGAACATTTAACGGAGCAATGCCTCATGAGAACGCCCAGTAATATTCGCAAGATGCGTCTATCATAGTTCAAGAATGACTTTGCTGATTTATTGCAAAAATCAAACTTTCCCTTTTGCCTTTAAGAGGTCATAAAGATTTCACAGATATATTGCCCACATTCAAAATTACTAGGTTAGACGCAGATAGGTATTCCAAGAGGAAAATACCTCTAAGAAGTATATCACAGCTGCCCAGCAAACTTGATGTAATGTCACTACGGTCTGCGTACTGTTTTAACGACGAACTACTGTATGGTTATTACACCACATATCTAAAAGGAGCCTGTAATTCATGTTATTACTAGGTCTCGAGCAGGTATCACTTACCAGGAAGAAACCTGAATTGAGTTGGTTCTCATGAATCAACGGTTCTTAAATCAAAACGAAGAAAACGTCCTTAATTTAGTCTACAATACCTTACCTGAAATACGTCCATCCTGTCAAGAAAAACTAAGTTGCCGATGTTGAATGCCTACGTAAAATCCGTATAAATAGTTGAATGATAGTTACGACATACGCAAAGCATACCGCTTACACGTTATAAATAAGTTTGACGCCTAAGCATTATATACCATTAACGAGCGCCGCCCAACCAGATAGCATACCTATATTATCCGCAATAGGTAAGCATTCTATAAATACAAAGTGGAAATTGAGAAAATAATTTTCTTATTGATTTTCGTTTCAATTTTAATTAAAACAAGTAAATCCATCAAACTCGTATACGCGTCTATGTATGTATGTGTGTATACAATGCAACTCAACTCGATAAAGAAACGAATAACTCAAACTCGAACAAATAGATGGACATAAAAACAACAGCAAATAATAAGAAAAGCCAAATAAACAAAATTAAATTTTCTTTTTGAATGGAAAAATAATCGGGGCCAACAACAACTCTATGTTCTGAGTACAAACATACATACATACATAATGAAAATGAAAATGGAGATGAAAAACAAACATTCGTCGGTCGTAATACATTCGGAAAATTATTTATTTGCGGGTTGTTAAAATATTTATTGAATGATTAAGATTAGGGCAATTTTGTCAACACGGACGTATTTGCTGTGTTCGGTCGTCGGTTTAGGTGTGTGTGCCTGTGTGTTTGGACAGTGAAATATTTGACACAGGACACAAATGAAATATTAATGAAGTTTTGGTTGTTTCCGGTCAAATATTGTTATGGTATACGATGTGCCGGTATAGAAGATAAAATGTTGGGCTTTAAATTGGTAACGATGGAAAGATGGTCATGCGGTTGTATAGTTGTTACTCACTCTATCTATATGTATATATCTATATTGGAAATTGTCCAAAAAAGTTAAAGCACGTTCCAAATATGTTTAAAAGCTCTGTTTTGCTGCTAACGATTGATTATTTTCTGCTACAGCATTTCATATCATTACTTGTAACGTATAGTTTGTTTGGACCCGATATGGAAGATGGGTCGAATGATTTTTACACTCCTCTGAGGGTTAGTTAAAATTTTGGTGATGCCGCAGAATTTTCAATCAATGTATTGTTTAAGTCGTAGAATTGTTGCCTATTTCTTCTTCGTTTAGCCTTATTCCAAACTATATATCGAAACGGAATAATTATATGGTCTATAAGAAGTTTTCCACTTATAAAGATAATCGATCTTCAAAGCACTTTATTTGTTATCTTAAAAATTTGATAGAATTATATCTGCCGTCTTTGGTCAATATCCATCGGGTTCAATTCATTTGTTCGCAAAACATTTTTAATCTGGGGGCTTAATATGAAATTTTTCGATTTCGATTTTTTCGGAAAAATTTGCCCTATTATAAAGCTAAACAATAAAAATTCGAAGCAAATTTTTTCGAACGCAGCACTATTTCATTCAACATATATCATTAAGCCCCCTGGGGGCTATTATAAAATAATCCGATATAGGATTTTTTCCAAAATGAAATTTGTCTACTATACATAGCAGTCGGATTATGACATTCGATTTTCGGATTTCGTTTTAGTTTCATAATAGCAAAATCTGCTTTCGAATTCGATATCGAATTTTTCATAATAGACCTCCAGTTGGATTTTAGACTAGTAGTCATCTGTAATTTATTACTGTGGAGTGAGTGTGGCCCTATTCTTGTAATTCCAGGAGGAATTGAATAGGTAATTAGGGAAAGATTTTATATGAAATTTTTGTTCAAATATATTTTTTCCGGCCTACTGACGAAAAAAGTTCGATGTAAATATTTATAAATTGGAAATAATTTTTCCATACCAAAATTGGAAGGGAAAATTACTCCAATTATTCCCAAGCTTTTAACCTCAGTATACCAGAAAAAAACTATTTAACCTCAAATTACAAATAAAATTATTCCCCAATACCCTATGCCCCGGGAATTACCAGAATAGGGCCTAGTCATTGATGTACTTTGCTGTTGCAAGTATTACCGTGTCATCGGCAAATGTCACCATTGTTGCTTCTGTAATTGGTATATCTCTAGTACAAAGGAGATAAAAAGGATTTGTCCAAGAACACTCCCTTGTGGTACTTGTGCTGTTATTCGTTCGTAGTATCCATTCCCATATTTTGCTCAGAAGACTCTGATATGTATGATTTTATGCTCCAGAAAATTTTGGTTGTTTGAATTCTAGCCCCTAATGCCATACTTTGTCAAAAGTTTGCGCTACATCAAGGTATGGATGGTTGAGCATATTTGTTTGCTTTGTAGTGATTTCTCGAATACATATCAGTAATTCGATGTACTTGTACTATTGTAGAATGTTTTCCCTTAATCCAAACTGATGTGGGGGTATAAAATTCCTTTCTTTGATAGTTGGTTTTAATCTTTTTATAAGAGACTTTACAAATAGTTTCGATAAAGTTGGTAGCAGAGAAAGTAGCCTATATGAAGCTGTATCATTCGGAGGTTTGTTCGGCTTAAGTCTCATAATAACTTCTGAAACTTGCTTATGTACGTCCTAATTTACGCCATTACAGCTAAATCGAGGATGTTTACGACTATTGGCCTGATTTATGTAGAACCATCTGCATATTGTATAGAACCATGCCAGAGTATAGTACTGACATTTGAGAGTTGGGTTGGTTCATAAATTTTGCACTCCAACAGATTTTCATTGACGTGTTCCAACAAAGGGTCAAAGATAACTTTTGCATCCTGCCACTTTCGTTATTCGAACCCGCATTTGGTCGGTTATCTAATGTTTCCTAGCATTTGGTCTGTTAACTAATGTTTCCATTTATGAGTATAGGTAATCGAAGAGTTTTTATGGTATGATAGTTATATGAATTTCTCTATTAAATTATAATCTTGAGTCTCCGTTTTTTTTGGCTTATAAAATTCCACCCTATATAGTGGGAAATACCTCTTATAAATCGTTCATCATGTACTTCATCATGTACTCTTATGTATCGGTCATCATACACTTCTTATAAAACGTCAGCTATTTTATCAGATTCTCTAAATGTTCGATTATTTTCTGAATAGCTTCAATAAG
Organism: Tipula lateralis; assembly: GCA_963932295.1. Classification (NCBI taxonomy): domain Eukaryota; kingdom Metazoa; phylum Arthropoda; class Insecta; order Diptera; family Tipulidae; genus Tipula; species Tipula lateralis. The sequence goes on from OZ010737.1 coordinate 124,101,688, forward strand.
GGGTGGTGCAGTCCTATCATCCCAAACATTTTCAATTTACAACTTTTTAAAACTTTTACTCTACATATCATTGATGTACAGGTCGCCGGGTGCGGGTTCATGGTTAAAAGAGTTTCTCATCACGTCACGCGGTCTGCAAAAATTAACATGCACCAGATGGCATAAAAACCGATTGTGTGTAAAATCATTCGTTGGGCGGAAAACCTTCAATGTGCACCAATACGTATTTATGGTAAGATCTCAGTTGAGATAGTGCCGTTAGTGTGATTTACGGCCTTTAAGTCATAGATTATTACATAATGAAAAGCAATGGCTCTAACGTAGATCCGTACGGTACTCTTGGCATACGTATTATTTGGTACTGTCTAAAACATGCAGTTATCAACGTTTGTGCATTGTTGCCTGTCTTGAAGATTATTATTAAACCATTTAAACCTTGCATGTCTTGTAAGAGTTCTCGAAATTCAGATTATTGGTCGACCGGTCGGGTTTTGTTTATCTGGTTTATTAATGGATCTTAAGCATCTCGATCTAACCACTGTTGGGCGTGTAAATTATACGATGTAATTTACACGGATTTTTACATGTCATAAAACGTGTTCTATATATAAAAAGCGTAAAAAACGACTTTATGTAAAAATCCGATGCGCCATCTCTTATTAAATTATCTCTTATTAGAGCAGGGTAGCTCACAATCAAAACAATAAAGGTTCACGGTTCTGTATGTGACAATTGAGAAACTCTGGAAATAGATTTGTCTATCTCAGATATTTCATTTGGTACATATTGTCCTGTGTCTGATATGTGAAGCTAGGAGTTAAACCACTAAATAAATTCCACCTTACTAAAAAAATCTTTCAAAAAAGCTTTATATAGGAAATCGAATCGCTTTACCTCCGACCTGATGATACCTGGACATAAATCTTCGTGTATAGTTGTCAACTTGCTAGTTTATATCTCTTATAAATCACAAGTATAGTAGTTTCCGTTATGATAGACCTTACCGAAACGTTAACTGTGAAATGAACTGTCATAGTACTCTCACTATTATTGACTTTATTATTGACCTTGAGTCTTAAACTATCATTGACCTTAAATCTTACATATTACCACAAAATTATCAAAATTTGAACGATATCATAAGAGATGCTATTGCTGTACTTGACAGTGGCGTTACCACAGTGGATTGACGGCGTGAATTCCATAGGTGGCATTTTTTAACAGCTAAGGTGCTGCATCAATCAGTCGTTGAAGCCTGTTTTCAACTTGAATGTTTTCAAGTTGAGTGTATTCTGTAATGCTGTTTCGCTGGGTGAGTTTTGATCTGGTGGCGTCATTGAATAATTGAGTGGTCGAAAGGGTTCCATCAAACATATGCGACTGAACGTTGCATTGTGTTCGTTTGTGTTGTGAGTCGTGTTGCAACACTTCTAGCGAATTATAGATGTTCATTCGAATTGTTTTCGATTTCCGTTAATTTCTTTGTTGGCGTGACTATTCATTGTGAATTATTATGTTGTACTTCATTGTGAACGGCCACACTATCAGGCTACGAGTCAAATGGCGACGATAATCATCGAATTGGTGAAATCAAATGTTTGCGTTAAATTGGTTTTGAGAAATGAATTGCAATTGACTTCCATGGTATTACGAATTGATGTTTCTTGATTTTTAGGCTTATGCTTAAGCGTCGACACTTTCAAGAACAACATTGTTCTTGAAAGCAACATTGTTATTGCTCGCATGGCATTCTGACATGACTGTTGCAGTGAATTACAGGTTATGTTACAAGGTTGCCAAGGAAGGTTCTGTTTCTGAGGTTATGTTACAAGGAAAGAACTTTCAACTATTTTGAATTATCCAGAAATGCATTTCTGCTGAAATCGAGAGTGTGAATCTGGAGTTTTTGAAATTATAATCAAATCGGATCATTATTTTAGTTTATTAGCATTCCATTGAGGCTAACTAATTGTTATTTTAAATACTCACAAATACTCGCTTTCATGGGTTTGTGTTAGACATTCTTAGTTTGTTATCGTTGTTGATTGTAGCTTACTGGTTAAGAGAAATTTTCATTACGCCGCGATCTCGAGTTCGATTTTCGCCAAAAATTAAGATACACCAAATGACATGAAAAACGATTGTGTGTAAAAACATTCGTTGGGCTGACCTCCATTACCGCCTTTTTTTATCGTTATTACTGGTTCGTAAGGTCTCAGTTGAGGTGCAGAACGAGCCTTTTACGGCTTGTAAGCCATAGATTATTATAGGTTATGTATGTTATCGATGGTATACCCATAACTTTTACGTACAGTACAACATCTGAAATTCCTAATTGGTAACCCTTACGCACCTATGTCGAGCATGACATCTTCTGATACGATCTGTTAAGCTTTCAGTAGCACAATACAGGTTAACCTTCTGCTCACAGGTGTCCAAATATAGCACAGCACACATAAATCCATCATAATTGGACGAGAAATTCACCTTCGGAGAGCAGGGGGAGGGTAATACGGTGTTCACAGCCAAAAATACGTACTTATCATTTATAAATACGAACATATCATTTATCGTCACACTACAATAGAAATTAATAAATCGAAAACATTTCGAATTAAATATCTGTAATTCACTAGAAGTGTTGCAATGCGACTCCACACCATATTCTCGTATATGTATGATTCGTACAAGGAATCAAGGAATCTATCTTGTTCATTTGATGACGTTACTTATCAGTTCCTATACATCAGGCCAATAACTGTCGATTACCTAAAAGGAAACCTATACCATAATACTAAGTAAATACTTTTGTCACCATCGTATCACAAAAAATAGCGTGCTTGCTCTGTCATTCCAGGGGCCTCGGGTTCGATTTCCAAAAAAATTGGCCAAAAATCCCAGTGTTGTCAATTAATATTTAATGTGTATGTGTGTGTGTGGCTGTGGATTGAACCGTGCGTCCTAGTGGCATTGAGTACTGGATTACTTTGTTTCCGTCTTCTTTAATTATAAATTAATAATTAATAATAGAAGCTCAGACTTCTAATACTATAGACACATATCTGGTTTCGTCACTACAGTTTCGAGTTAACCATGATTTCATTGTAATGTGTCACTGCTAACCATGGTTTGCACCTTGGTTTAAACATGGTTTCGGAATGAGCTATTTTTTCTCATCCCATGGCATTATAGTGACGACAGTGCCAAGTTATACAGTTAGTAGATAGCGAAAACTATAAATATTGTTTTTTTATGTATTTATTTATTTTTTTTATAAAAATTGAAGTAATCAAAAAAAATAATAGAGAATTCGATAAATTAACGCAAAATAAAACTAAAAATAAAAATAGGAAAATTTGGGTGGAGGACGAAATAAAAATATTTTTAATCCACACAGTTAACGTAATCCACACAGTTCCAAGAATTAGAATTGGAAGGACTCATTTTAGAGTTATATGTTTTCATTTTTTTTGGTAAATTGAACAAGTCTCCCACAAAATGAATTTTTAAGTGAAAAAATCTTAGTTCCCCTGTTATTTCAGGTACTGTACGTCTATGACTAACAATGTAGAGCAGTGGTATCGCTGTATATTTTTGCCCTTGGTTTTATGCGCGCCCTTGGGTGCAATGAGGGTTAATTTTCGACAGCCAAATGGAAAACGTGTGGTTTGAACTGCCCATGATCTCTCCACTCTATGATATAGTAAGAATGAGTATAGTCCAACCATTTGGCCAGGTTTGAATAGGTCAGTCAGTATCAAATCGCTTTATGTAAAACATTATGATAAAATCGAAATCATAAATATAAACAATTAATTACGTAAATTTTCCGAATTTCCTACCCATGATGACGCTGACGACGACGACGATGATGATGATGATATCGGTGATATTTTAGTATAATAAATAAGCGTGTCTGCCCATAAAAAGTTTATTGACTCGTTTAGCGAAACGACGACAAAAACAACAATACCAACACCATCACCAAAAAAATCTAACATCGGAAAATTGTTTTCCATTTCAATTACAGTATTGTTTTGATAATTTTTTTTTATGTCGTACTGCGACGTTTTGTTCTGAATTTGTGTATCTCTGTGTTACTGTGTGATGTGTATGCTTCGCATACAGTGCGCGAACACTGCGAGTTTCACTTTGACGTAAACACTTGTTGCATAAGCAAATCGAATTTTTTGATCGCACTGTGCATTGCCCTGTTGCTTGTCTTCCACTGTACACGAAATACGTTTTTTGAGGGGGGCTGCTATTGGAATAAAATATTAGAATTTAATTGACCAATTAAAGGATAATTTTTATGTCAACAATATTATTTCCATTCCAATTTTCATTTATACAATTTACGTACATACATACATATACGTTCGACAGGTTTTTTGTTGTTGGTCGTGAGAATCTATATATATATATATATATATATATATATATATATATATATATATATATATATATATATATATATATATATATATATATATATATGTATATATATATATATATATATATATATATATATATATATATATATATATATATATATATGTGTGTATGGTGTCGAAGGTGGTAAAATATCTTGGCTCTAGATATATAATGAAATTCATTGAAATGTTATCGTTGTTGTTGGGAAATTTAATTATAATTTTAGTATCATTAATTAAATTGTATAATAATCTATTTAATATGAAATTAATTTCTTAAATAAGAAACAAAAATTAATTGAAGTTCGGTAATTATTTGGATATGGTGAAGCGAGAGAGATAATAAAAGGATTTATTGGAAAAAGCTTTTTTATCAGCTTTTACGAATTTTTTTATTTTTATTTTTTTTTTTGGTATTTCCAAAAGTTGTAAAACTTGGCATAGTAGTTAAGTGGCTTTCCTGTATAGTTGTTGCTGTTGATATACGTAAACACAATTTACCTTTTTAATACTAATGAGATAATTTATGGTCGGTTTTGCAGGATTATATTTGGTTTTTGCTCCGTTCTTTTATGGTAATCCGCACTGTTTATACTCGTAAACGAGATTACGGGTTGAATTGGAAATAATGAATATATTGTATGTTGTGTTGAGCCAAACTTAATCGGGTATTGTCTACATTCATATAATATGAAATTATGTATGAATATCCCATTTTTTTGGTCGTGTTGGTTAGGGCGTGCAGGATATCTGCTCTCAAAAGTTAAGTCTAGAATATGTGCAAATTAAATAATGTAATAAGCCACATAGCTTCAGCTTTTCGTCATATTAACTTCAGCATACACGCATTCATCTCACTATATATTTCACCATTAAGACTAATCAATCCGACTTGTGGCCAGTTCGGCAAAATTATAGTATAACACATGAAAAGCAGTTCTAGCCTGAGTGTTTAATTACAGCCTGATCGTCGTTTACTCGTATATAAATCATTCGGTTTGGCCTCTTGGGATCAATTTTAGCTTAAAGCTTTGCGTTCTACTTCATTGTTAGAGATCGGTTCAAATCGTCATTATCAGTTTCGAACGAATAAAAACAAGGTCATACCCTATCTAATTATTAGAAGTTGATCGGTGTAAACCTGATATCAACATAAAAAAATTTGGTTGATAAGTTATGAACTGCAACAAGGTTGTGGAATATTTTCTAATACTTAACATCTCGAGCCACGTGAAGGTTGGGTCCAGTGCATGATAATTATCAAAAATTTGACGGTTTTTGACGGGTTTTCCAATAAGAGGTTTCATTTTCATATTTAAAATAAACAAGTATTTTTTAAGAGAAATCCATGAATGTTCTACACATACCGTCCTCTTTACAAAGTAATCCATGAATTACTTTGTAAAGAGGAAGGTATGCCATTAGCATTTGAAAACGATATCAGCCGCCACGAATACACTTGAAGCTCTATATATTTTTCATGAAATTTTCCATGATCAATTCACACATTTACTGTATGTCCTCGATAACTTCATGAATTTCATCGATTAAGCCTTGAATCGATTGTATAGAGCATTGGCATAACCCTTATTTTTCAGGTGGCCCCATAGAAAAAAGATTAAAGGTGTTAAAGCCGTCTATCATAATTTCGGTCATAAAAAATCATTAATCATATAGTGCAATCATTAATCGTAACGCAGTCCATTCACTGTAACAGCCTCATTTTCAAAAAAAGTAAGGTCCATAATCACACCGCCAGCCCAAAAACCGAGCCAAAAAGTAACACGTTGAGGATAGAGAAGCTTAATATTAACAATCATTCTTGGATTTTGATAGCTCTAAATGTGATAATTCTGTTTATTAACGTTAGGCTAACGAATATACGACTTTTATGATGATCGACCGGCTTGAGTTCTTGTGTTAGCTGAACCCCAATAACCTTAATACCTTAGTCTTTATGTAAAATACGGTGTAATGTCGTTTGTGAAATATTTAATTCCAAAGATTGAGGAGGAATCAAAAAACCTGAGTTTTCTTGCAATATTCTCCGCTGTTCTTGAGTGACGCGCATAGTTTGTCCCAACAAATCCAAGTTTTTCACCAGTTTTCCACCACGACGACCAAAAAATGCTTTATTTTTGCGAACTGTTAAAATTTTCACCATATTTCGAATTTTGTTTGAGGCCGAGGCATTCATAACGTTGTCACGTTTATCATACAGTGTATTGCGCCATACCAGACTTTAATACAGAAAAAGTTAGTTTATTAATTTTTCGCTCTAACAGGAAATCATAGATTTGTTCATCTGGCAGCACCAATCATTATCAGATTATGGAAAATTGATTTACTGCTTAATCGATTGTTTAAATGTTTTTATGTAATGTTTTATACTATACATGGGACAAATTGGAAACATAAACAATTTTGTAGAGCTTGGTGAGGTTTATAATTCCAATTAAATGGTTCCAGTTTTATTCAACTATCTTCGAGGGTGCTCAAATATCAATGTGGTTAGCTAAAAGTACTCCATCAATTCGGTTAGGATCTCTTAGCCCAGAAACAACAGATATTTAGTTTTTAAGACATTTGTTTTAACACCAGGCAAAGCTGAAGATTGTGCCAATACTTCAAGTTACAAGAAATGCTTTTTCTCCCGTAACAGATATTATATGATATTCCAATCAGTCCATGGCAGTTCTTCTAGTTTAAGTTGCAAGCTAAAATCGTCTATATATATATATATATATATATATATATATATATATATATATATATATATATATATATATATATATATATATATATATATATATATATATTTAAATTTATATATATATATATATATTTATATATATATATATATATATATATATATATATATATATATATATATATATATATGTATATATGTATACATATATATAAATATATATATATATATATATATATATATATATATATATATATATATATATATATATATATATATATATATATATATATATATATATATGTGTGTGTATATCTAACCCATTAGAGTTTTGTAAACATTATTTTTACACATCAAACTATATCATTATAGTGGCATCTATATTTGAGCACTTACATTATTTTTTGTATAACAGTTTTTATTTTGAAAATCCGAAACTCAACCAATAAAGAAATTTTCTTCGAAAAGTGGTGGCAAGATGGTACAGTCGAAAGTCGGTGCAATGAAGTAAGTGTACTAAATTATTAAAGTTCAACACCATCAAAAGTTTGAACCATATCTTCGTTTTTCTTTACTAGGAGTACTTCTGTTTCTTTGCTAAGAGTGACTAGACTATACTTTCAAAGTACAGATCACTAATAATATAGATAAAATCTTACTTCCAAACTTTAAACTAACGTTTTGTAATCTTTGCTGGTCATAATAAAAATCCTGAACTTGTCCAGGTCGTTTACCTTATCTTTGCGGTAACAGTAGAAAAAAGAAATGAAGTAGGTATCCGCACTAATAATGATATTTACCAGAGACCTGAATAGCAATATCGACCTAATTTTGAAGTGTTTCCATATTTAATAGCAGATAGTCAGCAGGTTTTCAATTGGCGATAATTTTGGTAGATGCATAATATTAAGGTATAGTCTATCATTAACCTATATTATCGTGGTGCAAAAATATGTCTTTACCATGGGTATAATATGTAACATCACTGCGCTCGTAAGCGCATATATATAATTGACAGCTTTGCTTATTTATAACATCAACCCCGTAAAATCGTATCAGATATAGGGGTTGCATCTTTCTCATGCCGATCTTGTTTTTCTATTAGGGTACTTGACCGAAGTTTCGGTTTTAGTTTGAGACTTACTTTTATTTTTTTTAGAATTGCGGAAGTCTCCCGCAGAACAAAGCAAGATAGATGTATTCCCCTTTTTAGACTTGTTGTTGAGTCAGTCATCAGTGATCATAGCAAAAATCAAATTTAAAATTGACCATTATGTGCTTGTTGTTAAGTATTTCGGCGGATACAGATTCTACGAAGAGTAACGTGCTTTGCGCTCTCTCCAGCCTTTCGTTTTGGCTTTTGATATAGCTAAAAACTCGAAACAAACGCAGGTCAGCACTGTCTGGAAGGTGCCAAATACCATTTGAACTCGAGGTAATTCAATTGCTCCTTAGTCATGAATTCTTTCTTCCACGGTCAAATTTCCCCAACAATGCTGCCAAACTACTTCGAAATCTCAACACTATTATTCTGCTGCTCCAAAATTTTCTCCACGGTTTGACGAAGTTTACTTTGTACCTCTTTAAGGTTAGTTTTCGAGAAGTCTACAAGACAGATTTCCACAGTCACCGGCTTCACCACTTTGCTGAGAGAAGCGTCTTTGAGAGCCTCAAAATCTAAAATGAATCTCTCTTTGGACATCTTTTTTATATAAAGAGGACAGAGATCCTAATATTCAAAAAGATCTGTATTGCCGGTTTATGACGCATTAAGGTCGTCACCATCCTTTAATTTTAGTCGTTCAATTTTGGTTGCCACGAGTATCCAGGATACATGGTGTCAACTGCAGGACAACCAGAAGTATTATAGTACAGTTCCCTAATACTGAAGGTTACTAATACCCAAACTCTGCATATTTAGTTATATACTAACCATTTATCTTAAGGCTGACGCTATCCCATCGTAGATTGTGCGATTTGTTTGAGTTTAATTCTTTCAGCAATGAATAGTTAGGTTATAGCGTTACCAGTCGTTACTGTGGGAAGATTGTACTTACACTTGTGGATCAATTAGGGATATAAAGTCGTTTCAGATCACCCAAACAATATCGTATAGAGCCGAAGAGGCTGCCCACTCGACTTGATTCCTTCTGTCCCTCATCAAATCCACCAAGGCAACATAATGCAGGCACTGTATGATTTCGGAAGGTGACTGATGTTTTGTTTCTTACAAACCGATCGCCAAATCCACACTGCAATGGATAAATAAACAAAGGAGTGATTGCTTATCGAAACAGAGATATTTAAACGCAGTGAAATGTTATGGTATACAAAGTGGCATCGTGGCATTCACCAGACACGAATTGTCGAAGGGTTCGACGTATTTTCAAATTCAGCTACGTTTTAGTAAAATAATTTCACATTTTGACCTTATCCAATGAAAATCTCGGAAGATAAGATCAATAAAGACGCCAACATCTAAACTAAACAAATCTTCAACCCCGTCTCCTAAATTTTTTGAACAAAACGGATTAACCTTTAAAATTTATTAGCTACCGATTTATTTTATTGCATATTTCTGTTGGAACTTAAATTGTACAAAACGTCGGGATAAGTATGGATGTGGAATCCACAAGGAACATATGTCTTAAAATGTGATAAAGGCGAATTAAGGTTGGGGAGCAAAAAATATAAATTTTTTCTGTTTCCATATAAAACTTCCACCCTCCCCAGAGACCATCGACCTAAGGAATGAAAAACATAGCAAAAAACCAATCTAATCTCATACATACAGCATCAATTCGATTAGATTATATGACAATGTGTTCTATATTAACAAAATACCGCAGATGAATGACAATTTGATTTTAATCTTAAGACAAATCGTATAATTATACCGGTGAACTTTTCCATCTTAATTCAATTAACATGTTAAGTTGTTTCAACACAGTAAAGCTTTTTCATTGCACTTGAAACAAAGTTTCAATTTGACTTTATACTCCACTATGTATGTGTGCATGTATGATTGTACGTATGTATGAGTGAGTATTGATTATTAACAAAGTTGCTGTTTAACTTTAAAAGTTTTATCCATTTGTGTAATTGGAATTGATGGTGAGGAGAACAAACTTTGTCGTTTTAGATGTTTGACTGAACTGAATTTCTTATCTTGGATTTAAACTTTTTTGTTATTTTGTTGTTATCAGTACAAGTACACATATGCATTGTATATATTTACGATTTATTTCGATTTTTTGTATAAGTTTAAGGTTTTTGTTTTGGATTTCTTTCAGATTGGTGAATTAGCAGTTATCTGAGTAATAATGTTTTCAAATGACATTCTAACTGTATTCCAGACGGTAAGTACACAATTTATATAAATCAATAAAAAATATTAAAATTTTAATGGCGCCAATCTAGATTAGTCCAAGTAGTTTTAACCCTTTTGCGGTTTTCTTTATCGGTTTAGACTAGCAGGTTTAGTCTTTGCCAGCAAAATAGAGGTTATACAGGTCAGAATTAAGTACACTATTGTACAGCTAGATGGCAGGATATTTAGGGTAGTACCGATGGATGGTGTAGGTGGCGACTAAATTTGGTAAGGTGGGTCACCGTAATAATCCTCAACTGCTTAAAGTACCAACAAATAATAAAATCGATGATATGATTACGGATCGGCACGTAGAACGTGCTATCACTTAGAAAACCTGGTGAAAATGAATCACTTAATCTTAGAGGTGGATTACTCTTTGCGACCCAGGTGAAAAAATAAGTCCACCCAAATGATAATGGAATGCGTTATCTCCACTGGTGCTGTAGACTCACTCAATTTACTTTACAATAGTTAGAATGATGTAATGGGCACTGTTCTGTTGGATTGGATTTCTGCAATTAATTTTGATGATCATGTTGGAATCCCTATCTTCCTCGAGACCACATCTCATTCTGGTTATGTTTTTGGACTTACATATCTCATAACTCTTCCTATATTATCATCATGATAAAAGTGTTGCAAATCCGAATAAATATTTCAGAATTTTAACCCAATCCACTATCATGTCATATGAGAGTTGAATTTTGACGAGAATAAGGTGACCAAAATAGTTTCAATAAGAATATCTAGAACTATTTATTAATTTAGCAATCACAATGCTGAGTTAGTTATTACCAAATCGGCGCTTTGCTAGGAACTAATCAAATCGAAGTTTAAACACAGTTTACTTTACCGACCAAATGGTGCAGTGGTGACAGCAGCGGCAATTGGAGCGGGAGTTACGATCGGTGGTTTGGAGTGAACTATATAGGCTGGTATGGAGCTATGCAGTATACAGATGGTTCTGCTTAAATCGTAAGTCCTCGATTCGGCTATATATAATGGCGTATAAAGTAGGAGGTAATTAGACGAACCGCGAAAAAGTTGGGGCCTTGACCACCAAAACAGATTGCAAAGATGACAGACAGTTCACTTTATCCAATAAGATCGGAAAATTCTATTACTGACAAAATCTCGATATTTTCGATTCATCAAACTCTAACAGAAAAATCGCAGTCCAATCCATCCGGGCTCATTTTATTTGGTACACTACGGTGTAAGGATTCTTTGTTGAACTATCTGTGTGCAATTTTCTTTTCTATTTCATAAGTACAGGCAGGTTTTGCATCTTATGTATAAGCAAAACTCACTATGCAGATATAGGGAGAAGCTTACAATCAAAGGTTTTAACCTCTTCAATAACAGACTTTTGATACTGTCGATAACATTGGTCTGTATGCTGCAGTTTAAGCATAAATGAATTCAAGTGTTTTAAGGGATAGAGGATATAATCAAGCATGATCTCTCTTTCAATCAATATTCAGAACCAGAGAACATCTTTGAACTTTGTTATTGCATCACTCGATTCGGTCTTATAAAAGTGGTACCTATCCATCGTACTTAAGCCAATGCTTTTGAAATAATATCTTAAAACAACATAACCTGCGAAGAAACCGGTTAAAAGACTCATGTTTGACTAGAATCGCCGAGGGTGAGATAAATATAATGTCAACCGCAGACAAGGAATTCTGTGTCAGTAGGAGATGTCTTCCAGACATTCCCAGCATATTACCGCTGCTTTATAGTTTTTTAATGATTCCACAGAAGGGTCCCGCTCCAATGAACGTAGCAGCAGCACATTTGGAAGCAAATATATTAGCAACGTATTCAAATAATCCCAAACCGTTTTATAATTAGTGGAATGAGATTCAAGAGTTTTTAGAACCTCTTGACTCTCCAGTACAATGTAGATCATTTTCCCATTTAGGCCCTTGTTTAAGCCTTGAATAGAACAGAGATTGCACGGGTCTGCCAAAAGACTATATAAATTTCATCTCCCTACTCCACCTTCTGTTTTTGAGCCATATGTGTACCATACCATTTACCATATTTCAAAGTACTCTCCTTTTATGCTCAAATATTCCCGATCCAGTATGGCTATACGGAAGAGTTAATCGAAGTCTACACTAGCTGAGATACAATCAGACGGTATACTCATTGACAGGTCTGCCCCTCCCTTACGTTAAGCCAGACTATGCAATGAAAATTATTTATTACAGTCTGCGCTACTTTTTCTTCAGTTTTGGGCCACCATACTGGTTTAAAATTACCAATAGATTATTTTATGTTGTAAGCCCTTGGTTTATCTATAAAATCTTTGACAGACATTCGTAGCCCTATTATGGAACTACCATTTAACGAGGAAGCGTTAGTTTCTTCCTCATAAAGGGTCAACAGAAGCGTTATACTGATTGGACAGCCGTTTATGATCTTAATGGTTACCAATTCAATATCTTAACCGACTGTAATAATTCTATTTTCCAACATGAAATCAATTTACCTGTTTGTATCGACTCATAGGAGGTATTTTCAAAAGCATTCTAATGCCTACAAAAACTTTCTTCGCAGTGATAGTTTTCCCCGCGAACTAGATAACCAGACAGTTCGATATTGCTAGTTCTTTCCAAGTGTTCTTCGTCGAAAAAAAATAACGCTGTGCGGTCGATATGCCTTGGTTTTGGGTGTCAGGTCGGTTTTATCCTTTTGGCATAAAGATCACGTTAATTTTTTCTCCAGTTTTGGAATGTATGGTATAGTTAAGGTACATATATAACAAGCTTAAATTTGGACTAGACTGGGAAGAATCTCATTGATACCTCCTTTCTGGGGCAGGCCTTGAAAAATTTCAATGACTTAATAACTCATTTTACCTTATTAAAAGGGAAAATCCTACCTAGGAGATTTCAGGTGCTTCTGTGAGGTGTGTGGTAAAAAAACTTTTAAAAAATTTCTTAGGAGTCCTTTTAGGATGTGACCTCTAAGTAAATCGTACTCAGGAACATTTTTCAATGTTTTTAAATCTTTCTTGCTTATTTTGGATTTTAGAAGAATTTCTTGTTATGGCTTATTGGTGAATAACCCGGATCTTATCTGGAGTAATATGGTCAGAACACAACTATACATTTTCTCAAACTGCGGATGAATTACAAATAAAATACTAACAAGTTTCATTGTGAAACGGGAATTAAATATTACATTATACATCGATTAGAAACGCGTGGTTCTCCTGCTTCGATTTGATAAAGTAATTATAACCAACGAGTACTGAGTGAGATGGTCTAAGGAATACATAGCCCTAATATGAGCCCGTGATGCTTTAAGTTCCACTATGTCTAAAAATATAAGTAAAAATGAAGACTCGGGGGTTGTGGCGGATCTAATAACGTAAACGATTTAGACCACCTGCAACCTTAAATATTGAATTTGCTGGTAATGGCATATTTTTTTACTAAATTTGATATACGAATCTCAGTAGAGCCATAAGACATTCTAATTTTGTAGAACATAATTTGGAATCAGGACTGCAGCCCAAGCTTTCGTCTGATTATACATTACTAATTAAACTATACAACTTAGTTTTCATTATTTAGCCGAAATCTGCTTCAATTGACCTATGTATTAACACATCTCGGTATTAACACAGTTTGGTTGGTTCACACACACCATAAATTTTGTTTTATGTCACTGAAACAATGGAAGTGTTTGGTGTAGTTGTGGAATCAATAGCAGAAATCACAATTCGACTCACAGATTTTTTTCTGATTAGCGTCTTTGTTGAGGTTTAAACACAATCTTACACAATGCAAACAAAACCGTTTCTAAAACAAAAAATTATTTTGACAGTTAGTATAATCGAAAAACATTTATAAAGTAGTACGAAAATTTGTTAATAGATGTTGCTTTAGTTACAAATAGATTTGATAAGAGATGGCGTACCAAAATATAAAAAAACGTTTTTTTACATTAAATCAGTACTGTGAGGTATTACTACCGTTGGTTTTTGGTGTTGTTGATCTGCGGGAGGTATTTTACTTTTCCCTTTCCTGGTGTTATCCTTTATTCTCTTTGCAAGGGTAAGCTCGTAACCGAGTACTTAAGTATTACGTTCGTTGTTATGTTGGTGATAACCGAATTAATTTATATTGATGACATGTTTAACGGTTAAGATTGTGACGCATCGTGGTACAATTCAATGAGTATCTATGACAGAGCACATTATACAAATTAAAAAACATTAAAAAACTAAATCATTAAATTAAAAAAATCTTCTCAAATTTCCCATAAATAAAATTAGCATATCTCCTTGACCTAATTTTCAAATTTTCTCATCTAATTTATGAGCAGCAGTTCTGATTTAATTATTTCAACATTTTACAGTACATCAACTTTATGGTAAAACATTTATACTCACCATCAGCTACGTTATACGAGCGTATACCCAAAGCATATCCCATATAATGTCATTATCCCCTATATTACAAGGGTTTTAGATACGTTTATATAATGCTCCCCGTATATATGCCGCCGTATATATGTTACGAAAATCATAAAAATATTTTGTTTTAAATAAAATCAACTTGAAAATATGGAAAATGAAAGGGAAAACGATTTTTCACATATACAAAAAAAACACAATATTATGATTATGTTATAAAAGACATAAAACACAGTGGCATAAAGCTTCGCATGTGTATATGCATTAAACATACTCGTTGAAACTTCGCAGAAAAGGAAAAAATTCAAGCGGGTACATAAAACATAAAATATGTTGTAGAATTGAAGATTAATGTTTTTGAACGAAATTGACTTTGATTTGGTTGGTAGCGAAACGAGTTTTAGGATCTTGTCTACTTGAACTATATATGTTGTGCTACACGTACATAGTGGCATTAATCAGTTTTGTTGTGGTTATCATGTGTGTAAAGGTTAATCGGATTATCACACATAGAAATGAAGATTTTATCATAATTGGTGTGGCCAGGTAGTTTACACCTGTTGTACGGGTATAAAAGTTAAATTATTTTCCTTTTGACTAACCGACATTTATAACCTCCATCAATCGTACATGTCTACTACTTGAAATGATATATACATATATATATATATATATATATATATATATATATATATATATATATATATATATATATAGACCACCCTGGTGACGCAGTGGTTAAAGCTGCGACAGTTGGAGCGGGAGGTATCGGGTTCGAATCCCGATAGGGACAGGATGAAAAGGGGATTTTTCACCATTCGATTACGATCGGTGGTGTGAATGAACACATCTATGGCCTCCTGTTGGAGTGCAGAATTCATGGGCCAACCCATCTTCAATTTGGCTGTAATGGCGTAAGGTTAAGATGTAAATAAACGAACCGCGAAAGAGTTGAAAGTGCCTCGGGCCCCGAAACAGATTGTAGAGATAAAAACAAAAAAAAAAATACATGAATATAATTAAATGCCGTTACATATTGGTTATTCCCTAATTTATCACTATTCTTTGCCAATTGTGTATGTGAATCTCATTCTACGTGCATTTATTCAAGACAATTTAAGACTCAAGTGATCGAACATTTTTTTCCATGTCAGCTTAAATGCGTCTACCAATTACATGGTTCATGACGTCAGTGGATGGAATGAAAAATCGACCTTCCGTTGTTGAATTTCGTGAACAAACCTCCCCAATCCCTCAATCCACCGTGCTTCTTGTCCTTCGGGATTTTAAATCTGAAGTAGTCATGTCAAGGCGTCACGATCCTTTCTTAACAGAAATTACTGCCCATGAGGTAATTCCGGAAATGTTCTACACATTTCACTATGGCCAACAATTCTCTTCTTGTCACACAATTGTCTGGTATTGATAAAATTTTCGAGTAATATGTAATGACACGTTCCTGTTCATCCATTTCTTGTGACACCATTGCTCCTAAGCTATGATAACTTGCATCCGTATCCAGAATAAAGCAATGGTGCTGTACATAATCGCCTCTTCATTTCGTTGAACGCTTCCTCGTGTTCATTACTCAATTGCAACGGCTTGTTCTACTGCGTTAGTTCATATAAACTCCTTGCGATGTTGGCAAATCCTAGCAATAATTGTTGATAATATGTTCATAATCCAATGAAACTCCTTAGCTCATGTAAGTTTTGCGGTCTTGGCCAATCCTTTACGGCGGAGGTCTTATTTTCATCTGTATGAATGTTACTTGTTGTTATCTGCCGCTTGTGTATTTGAATACGCACATTTCTTTAGACTTAACTTTAATCCTGCTGATTGAAATCTTTTGAATTCTTCCTCTGTAGATGATCATTGAAGTCTTTTCTCATAACGATGATGTTTTCCAAATAAATCAGGCATGTTTTCCAGTGGAAACCTTTAGGTACGCATTCCATTAGCTTTTCGAATGTCGCAGGAGCGTTACAAAGCCCAAATAGCATGGCATTAAATTGCCATAATCAATTGACCACACTGAACGCAGTTTTTCCCTTATCTTCGTCTGCAACATCCACCTGCCAATAACCGCACTGGAAATCCAATGTTGAAAACATCTGTGATCTAGGTAAAGGGTAACTATACTTCTTGGTAACTGTGTTGAGCTTTCGATAATCCACACAGAACATCATGTTTCCATCCTTATTTTCCACCAATACACCAATAGTAACCATCTCATCCAATTCTGCGTGTTATGCCAATAGTAATCTTCATGTTTGTTCTGCCATTATCTTCCAGTGCACAACAGAAAATGTATATAAACATACCTCTGGAGCAACTCCTTTGCTGCTTGTTTTTCTTTTGGAGTTAATGGTTCCGTCCATTTCTGTGTTAGTTCCTCCGTTATTTTCCGTTGTCGTTGATCTTTGGCGTTTACACACGGATTCGTCCCCTCGCATTTTATAATGGTAGATACTTCCTCACCTCGGTCGATGATAGTTCCCTTTTTGATTGTTTTTGTCATATCCGATAAATTATATATACGAGTATACGAACTCGGAAGTCACAATCCGGTTTTACATAATTTTCCGATCATAATTTCTTTGGTCTGTAGTTCCTCACTGTTCACTTCCTCAACCCACAACCCTTGTGTTCCAGGACCTCAATCTGGGTTCCCCTAATTAACCGTTTCCGAGTATGGTGGTAGCTTCGTCCGAAGGTCCAATTTAATCCTCCCTACGACTGGCTCCTTCCCGTTGATCAGTTGCAAAGGCAGTTCGACATAACCGTAGCTCAATGTTCACCGTCCGACATCCAATACGAATCCATTTTGTTTCATGAAGTCCATTCCTAGGAAGACCTCATCCACAATATCCGTCGAAAACGGTTGTTTCCGATTTGTATTGTCACCACCTTCTTTATTTTAATAGCCGCACTGTCGCCGTTTGTAAGTTGAACCCGTCCATAAGTCGATCTCCATTCCTGATTAAATCCGACCGCACAATCGTTCTCGTTACTCGCGTGTCCAACGTTATAATACTGGATCGTCCCTCTGCTTCGCCTCGCACCATCAAGCCATCACTACCCTGATGGCGTTCTCGCCTGTTTACGCTTTATTTCTATTTTATTATTTCGATCCCGGAATCTCGTTGTCCGCCAATTATCTGTTGAATTGGTGTTATTTCCTGGTTTGCGACCATTTGCTGGATCCAATCCTACACGACGTACTTTGACTACTGGTTTGATGTTGCTGTTTGCAGTCTCGTTTGTTAGTGCAGATTCGATAGTTACGGCAGTTGCTTTTGGAGACAATACTACCGCACGTCTCGTATCCGGATCCCGTATTCCATCGGTAAAAGCATCGTTCTTGATACGCTCTGTATATTCACTCGCCATGTTGTAGTGGGCGAGGTGCACTAACCACTCGATATAAACCGCATACTCCTGGAGCGTCTCTCATATCTTCTGACAGCGTCCCTTAAATTCCATCCGATGAAGCTCCTTTTTGTAATCACCTCCATATTTGCGTTCCAAAGCCAACATAATTTTGCCGTAGTTTTGTCGTTCATACTCCGACACGATCTGTAGTAACTCGACAACACTTCCTTTTAAGGCCACTATAAACGCAGCCACTCGATCCTCCTCAGATCAACCGAGCTTGAAGATGTTAAATGGTGTGGTTCCGTCGAACGTTGATGGCTTCAATTTCATTGAGCTGGTTGGTCGAGCAATTTAAGCGCTGCCGTTGGTTTTTAGAGCCATGACTATCTTCTCGAGTTTCGGAAGCCGTTTAATGACAAGGACATATCTTGAAATTTTTCGTTGGCATCGGCCATTTAATCTTGCTGAAATTTCTCTAAGCGATCCTTTCATACTATCAATTTTTCTTGTCTGGTTTATAATTTCTCTTATTCGACTCACATTTGATCCGTTAGATCATTTTTTAATTATTCTTGGCCGGTAACTAGCTGCATCTGTTGCATAACAGCCATTAATTGCCCCCATGTCGAATCATCCTGATGTTGTTATAGTTATTAAAAAACTTCACTTTCCCTTATTATCACGTTCCGATATAATAACACTTCAAAATTCAAAACTGAACTGATTCGTAACTCAAATGTCTACAACTATTTAATGTCTACACATGCGACGAATCACAGTGACACCTGTGATAATTAAAAAAAGTTCACAATCATAGCCATAGTTTAGGGGTTACCTTGTAACCAAATGTTTACACATATGAACAGAATAAAAATAACGAAATAGGCGGAGCTAACAAAATACGACAAAACGAGACTTCGCGAAATGTAGAATACAAACAATTACAGAATGTTCTACAAGGATTTACGTCGTATAAATAAGTTTAGACATTCAAATTAGTTTGGAATTTTAAAATATAAATATCAGAAAGTGATAATAAGTGAAAGTATTGTCATTGTATGGCATGTCATAGAGGCCACACTTATAAAGTGGTTTAGTACCAGGCTTAACTCAAGAAGAATTACTACTGACCTAGACAGTGGTGACTGCCGGGAAAAGATATCCTTCTATTTCCGTATTTGTGATACCTGGTAGTCCAACAAAATGACAACAAATTGTATTGTTATGCGGAAGATATCGGTTGTTAAATATACGGAAGTTGCGTTTACATGCAACTGTTAATTAATATAGTGATGACCTGATGTCTTCATTAAGGCCAATTTATAAAACAGAGCTGGTTCATTTCGATTATACGCCCGAGTCTGAAAAACTTAAATCTTTCAAAAATTGAGGATCATGTCATCCCCCGTTCTCTTCAGAACTTTGTATAGAGAACTGCTAAGATCAGTAGATTACTTGGCATGCCATATTGAAGAGAACTATACAATAAAGAATGCATTATTTACTGGAAAAGTAGATTCATTTGGTAAATAATGCAATCACAGAACACCTACAAGTGTGCCCTGACGATACGTTTCGGTTATCTTACCTTAAATCTGCTTTGGAGCATATATCTGGTTGCCTTGAACTATAAGTGAAGTCGTATGAAGAAAACTTTTGAACCACTCGCAAAGACTTGCTTGTCTGGTCATTGGCCAGCCATTCATCGTAAGAGCCATGATCGTTGTATCAGGTGTGCATTTCTTACGTGCTTGTGGGAGAGAGACAATTATTCGGTACATTCAGTAGTGTTGGGTACAATCAGCGAAATATGATGGGAAGTGGGAGGTCATTTAGAAAAATTCGGGCACTATCGCGTCCAAACACCTATTTGGGAAATTATTTAGTGGAATTATCACAAAAAGATCTAAATAGGACTACATAATAACCTAGTCTACTGCACTGACGAAGATATGGTAATTTTCTCGAATTGCTTTGGACTCTGTAATCCGTAGCAGGTGCGCTACTTTTCAGGCTGCATTTTTGAGTGCAGCACTATTGAAATAAAATGCGGAGATCGAAGTATCTCAATATTTCCTGACCAGACCGCTTTAAGGACTATTGGCACCAATACTGTTTCGTTTAAACTAGATTTGTTCGCTTGTGAAGCTTCTACTTTAGTTCCTGCCTGACGAGGTCTGTTCCAGACTGTTACCCACAGTTTTGCTGGTCCAGGTGAGAAACTTCACCTGTTCCTTAGTTAGCAACTCGTAAAGGATTCCAGATTTTCGGCTAAGCCCTAATTAGCCAGACCGTATCTCAGGTTAGTTATTGATAAAATTTTTGTGATCCTGTGCTATGCTAGTTGTACGGGTTTTGTTAAACTCTTTTCATGCCTCTAGCTCGCTAGTTCTAGATTTGGAAGTGAGATCCTCGTGTTTTTGGTTCAAACCTCTGCTGAAATAAAGTCACTCGTTATTTCAGCATTGTGAACTGGTGCGTCATGGTGTGAAAAGTAGCGTCGCAAATCCTCTTTCTTCCGGTTTTACAATAAATTTTTGAAAACTTTTGGTAAATAGTCTTCGGTATATGATTTTGCAATTATCGTCTGACCCTTTTCAAGGGGAATAGCAACTACAATTGTTGCTCGGGTGAAGTTAACTGACATCATTAAGTAATGATTGTTGCTGATTTTTGTTGCTTAACATTTACGGGTAAGTTTGCTTCTGTTGGGTTCCATAACATGGACTGCTGTTTGGTTTTGGGATCGTACTTGTAGAACCAAGTTTCCTCACCGTTTTCGAATTTATTTATGAAAAATTTTGCAAAATTAACTTGAGCTTCGTTTTGGACCTTATTTAAAAATCGCATTTAAGGCTAATTCATCAGCAATAGTTTTTGGTATCAATCGTGGATCTTCGTCAACTTTAGACTTTACCAGAGCCACAACAACGTGGAAAATTATGGTCGACCTTTTCAGAGTTTGTCCTTTACACAGAAATGCCCCGGATAAAATACTCGGAGCCACTTGGAAATATTCTGTAGAGACGGTGCAATCATTTCATATGCAATTTGTCATCCATTGAATTTTTGTAGTAGCTTCCTTTACACCGAAACCTGGAGAAAATCATATAACGAATTTCTGTTTTCGTCGGTGGTGGAATTTTGAACTGATCGTGGAACATCTCCATCCATTTTGTGTTTTTTTGTCTCCAGTTTTACCGATCGTTCTGAGTTTTTGAAAGAAGTCTCATAAAACAATTGCACCGTTTTTGGCATTTTTTAAATTTAAACGACGCCTACTAAGCGAACTTTTGGTACTCCCCTCGTATATACTGTTGCGTTTTTGAATTTGTTCTATGTCGTACATTATCCAGCTCTGTAATATTTTTCTGTTTGACGTCGTTTTCATTCAATACGCATATAAGGTGTCCAGACCAGCGCCTTATATATGTAGCAGACCTACATTTCGTTCTTCATGCAATATCGGTTAATCAATTTTCTTATTTACTGAGTATCCTGCATTATTCAGCTGTACAAAGTTAAAAGTTTCTCGGATGTTGACTTTATGTCAGGTAATGAAATCATAAGCCTATACACATCTCAAATTATATCATATAATTTTGAAAGATATGACATTTTGTACATATCTTTCCTGTCGCTTGGATCTCGAGCAACAGGCATAAAACCAAGAACTATCTGTCACAAAAATAAGAAACCAAAAAATATTATGTTTGTTAGATTTTCATTTAAATTACCATTGAAAGGAAAACTTTTAACCTTCTTCTTCTTCTTCCATGTCGTCGTCATCGTTGTTGTTCGTCTTGGTTCTTGTGTCAGAGCTTTTTTAATTAAATAATTCTTATTTAATGTAACGAAAGATGAAAATATTATAAATTTTATTCAGTTGCTGTCACAATCACAATAATATTCATAAACAACCTTTCGTTCGGCAAAATGGCTTTCAGAAACATTTAGGTACGGTTTATGCTGTGAAACGAAATGGTAAATCATGAAAATTTATGATTGTCGTTCTTATTCATCATTACACAACATAAAATGAATTAAATATGAATTTCGGTTCGAATAACGAAACATGGGTCTCATGAATTTTTGGGACAGTTAAAATTTTAAATTATGCGACTATCTGGCCATGGCTCAAGATAAATTCTCCGGAACGAACATAATGTCGCAAAAATGATTTGCTATACAATGAAAACTCTAAAGCACTGTGCAACGAATCGATATATGTAACCCAACTCAATCATAATCAAACGCGATTAATGTTGTTTTTATGTCATCAACCATGTCGTGTGATGGCTCAAATTCATATATAAAAGGGTGCGCATGCAGCATCCAAATATATAAAATTGAATTAATTATATTTTGTTATCGAATAATTTAAATATTTTATTGTTGACTGATGTCCAAGTAGGAACAACTGAATTATATCCTGTGTCTCACGAGACGATACGGAGTTAGACAAAAATTATTAGATTTTCCGAAATCCTTAAGACACAAAATATGTTATGGGTGTGTCGTAGAAAATAAACAAACGAAAATATAATGTATCTAATAAAAATTTAATAACAAACATCCAGCTAGGCATCTTGACAGCATCGGAGAGGTGGTTGGTTTATTATTAAATAAAAAAAAACAAATTACGACGAAAATATTTTCAATTACCTGAGAAAAACAAATTTTCCCATTTTACTCGGTAATAAATTTTCATTTATTACAAATCATAATATTTTTGCAAATATTTTCTAAAGAAATTTAATTTTTTATTTGTTGTTTGTTTTATTTTTATTCCGGGGATACATTTTCCCTTCATCTGCTCAACTATTTATAGAAACTGCTTGTATGAATACATAGTAAACGTTTCTTCTTCTGGCCTACCGTTGTTTCTTTCTATTCATATAAGTATTTCGTAACGCCATCACTGATGCTCATTCAGTGAGAATATACATCAAGACCTTCAATTTGTTCAAAAACAACTCTCTTTCGGGTGCAAAGATCATTTCACTGGAAAACGCAACACCAAACGTGATTACACTATCGCGAATTGCTCCCATTACAAATTGTAAATTATCTATAAGGATTATTGAATCCGTGCGACAATTTTATCTTCTAGCAAAGAGGACCGGCTTAATTCCAAGAGTTTTGGGCCGATCATATCTAGGATTTTCATTAAAAACATCCATGGTCTTACTCTACAATTTTGGAACGTATCACAGAGTAAAATTGGCTGGTCTAGAATGATTTCATGCCCGACCTGTAGATGATCATATGCATTCTTATCAAGGTGCCAGTCATTTTTTTAGCACACAACTATCCTTTCCATTCACGAGCACTGCAGGAATTTCGGTACTGAAGACCAAAATGACTGCTCATAAGATAGAGTCTGTATTGTTCCCAATTTATATTTTTTGTAATTCTGATTTGTAATTTTCTAAAAAGCGATTATCAGAGAGAGAGTAACATCATCTTGTGCGTCCCTGTTGGAGACTTTAACATTTAGAGTCCATAAGGTAAGAGTAATGTGGATTAATTCTGCATTGAGGACGACGGAAAGCTGAGTGATGATCCACATTTAAGAAAGCCAGGTGAAATTGAAATATGTACTAAAGAAGGTAGTTATCTCTTGTTTTAATAATCAACCTACCCCTGCACATTTGTTGTGACTTCTACGGGGTGGAGCAAAACTCCCGCTACCATTTTGATTGCCTATAACTTTGTTCAAAGAAAAGACAAGTATTAATCGTTTGGTTCTCATAAAAATTTTATTTGGTCTCTACATTTTTTTTCGTTATGATTGGAAAACTGTGTCGGCTCAATGGTGACCGCGATTCACTATGCAACTTTGGACTCTTTTTAAGGCATTTTTTATGACATCCTGCATCATCTCAGGCAGAATATCTTCAGTTTCTAAAGATGTTGCATCGTTTGGGGCTTGTTCACATAAACTTTTGATTTTAAAAAACCCCATTTGAAAAATTCTGAGGCTGTTAAATCTGGAGATCTGGCTGGCCATGCTAAATCGCCATTTCGCGAAATTAGTCCTCGTGGAAAAACTTTATTCAATAATTCAATTGTTGAACTGGCTGTATGTGCTGTGGCCCCATCGTGCTGTAACATGTCCTATAGCCCTTTCTCTTCCATTTCAGGAATAAGCAAATTTCGAATCATATGTCTTGGTACTGTTCGGCAGTAACAGTAACTTTAACACCTTGGTCATTTTCAAAAAAATAGGGACCAATGATGTTTCCAGCATGAATACCACACCATAGAGTTGTTTTAAGTGGATGCAATGATGTTTGATGAATTAATTGAGGATTCTGTGTTCCCCAAAACCGACTTTTCTGTTTATTGGTGTGGCCACTGAGATGAAAATGGGCTTCATCGCTCATTATCAATTTAGACGAAGAATCTTCAATTTCACCAGGTAGTCTTAGGATTGCATTACTGTACTCAACTCGTTGATCAAGATCACTCGGTACCAATTTTTGGACTAATTTAATTTTGTACGGGAACATTTTCAAATCAGTTTTCAAAATTCGCCTTGAACTGCGTGCAGTCTCAGTGTAACTGGGAACCACGTCTCTGAATTAATGTTTCTAGAGAGTCTGCAATACTATCGCGCACCAGAGCCACATTTTCAGTGTTACGAGACGTCCGTTGTCTACCAGACCGAGATCTGTCTACCGTCGTACCGTACTGTCGAAAATTTGTATGTTAACGATAAATTGTCGTGCACTAGACGATTAGGATATTTTTGACGTAATTTCCACTGAGTGGCAATAATGGAACGATTATTTTCAATAAATATTGTCATTACTTTTGCTCGTTATCGTGGCGTATATTTATTCATTATAAAATTGGGGCGTCTACACAATACAATGGTTAAAGCGAAACTAAGCTAAACGTCACATAATCAAGTTGGCGCGCAATTAAAATGGTAGCGGAACTTTTCCATCACCCTGTATATAGTTTTAATAATAAAATCTTAACAGGAGCTCTATCTAACATTTTAAAGAACCCTAAAAGTTAATACCTTGTTTCTTTACTTCAACGACTACTGCAAGGTTATTCCAACAGATTCCATTCAAGAACCTTTAATCCATATTATTGCCCCCTAAGGCAGAGCCAAATATAATGGAAAACCAAAAAATGTCAAAATCTAAGAAAATATCGAATGGAAGTGTCAAAATTTGAATGATGTAGTACCGACAAAAACAAAGATCTAAACCCGACAAACCAACATCTGGTCCATTAAAAAAAAATTCAGTCCGGAATTGTTTCTGTAGAATCGTTGACCTTACAATTTCAATACAAAATTAATGGCACGATACATCACAAAATTATATCAAAAGTGGAGATGTCGAAAAGTCTGGCAGAGACACAGAAAAAAATAACTATACAGAAGAAAACCATACGAATAAAATTTATCCTGGGGTTATTTCATTGGTTGTGGTTGTATCAGAAAATAAGAGAGTAAAAATTTAAATATATAAATTTTACACTCTCGAAATAGGAAACAAATAAATATACACAAACAAATTAAAATTTTTAAACAGAGAATTTGATCTATACATTGCAGTATTTTATTCTCTTTCAATTGTTATTTTGGTATAAAGAGACAACTTCAAATATAAGAAATTTTTTTCGTCCGTAGGTTTCCTTCTGTATAGTTTTTTTTTCTGTGCATCAAGGTTTAATTATTTAAACGAAGTGAAACTGCTAACTAAAGAAACAAGAGCAATTCGTTTAGTTAATATTCCGGCCACTAGGATTCTAGTTCTACTCACTCTGGGAACTAACAAAACTCTTAAAAGGCCGAACATACAGCTTGCAGAACATGAAGTGAGAGTGAAAGAGCTCACTTGGTTGCAGCAAACTTTGAAAATGTATTTCAACCACTCCTGAGGTGCATAACATAAGCACAGACAAAAGGTGGTTAACCTAAACATTAAGCCCGCATGAGCTATGAAATTCTTTATTAAAAATTCTTTATTAAATAATTAAACGAAAACTATTTCTTGTAATAAACACGGCGTTTAGAATAAACTACATTTTATGTCAGATAAAAGTTGCAGATAATAATTTGAAATACTATTAAATATCCCAATTATCACACATTGGATATAGACCAATATCACTACTTCCTACCATTTTAGTGCTTACAACCACCGCAAAAGATATTAGTGCCACCGATTACGCATTCCATACCACTTACGAAGGATTTTATCTCAATTCGGAAATGTGACTGCTCCCTTGGAAAACTAGACAAGTTAAGACCAAGGGAGATATATGACTTACGCTAATTGAACTACAGTTGAACACTAAAGAACGAACTCTTTCAAATCTCGGACAGCAACAAACGAAGTCAATGTCAAAAAATTCTTTACAACTGGCAGCCTGAAATATAATAATGCATAGTTGATCTTTTAGGTAATCATGATCCGTAAGAATCACCACCAAACCCTTGATTTGATCCTGTTTCAAAAACTACTAAGGCAACTTCAAGTTGGATTCACCAACAAATAACTTTAATATGGCAGGTGGAGGTGACAAACTTCTTTCACCTTAAACCTGTCAGAGCAATTTCGTTAATCATCTTTAGCATAATCAATAAACTAGAAACATTCATTAATAGTTGCATAAAACTAAGTAATCAGGATCGCATGGTTTAGCCATTGCAGGTATCAGGCATGTTACTGAGATAAGAGGCAGATAAATAATTACCTCTGATAAATCGATCTTTATTATCATTTTTATATATTCTTAAGAAAGACAGATGACAAACTGATTAATCGAAATGGTATTAATCAGACTTACCTGAATCAGAATACGGAAAACCCTGCTTCTGCTGCAATATTAAAGAACAATACTGAAACCAATACAAACTTGAAAAAGACTAAGTCATGAATGAAAGGAAACCCCAACTGTAATTCATGAGGGAAAATTACATTAGTTCCCGATTTGTACCGAACAAAAGAGAACAGAATGTAAGTCCTGCATTGTCTTGTATAATCAACTTACCGGGTGTTTCTCAATTCCCATTTGGGCGATTTAACATCAAATATTGGTTGGGTAAGGCTTGTGGTTAACTGATCATTACTCATAAATGTTGCAGCCAGGAAAATGAACAATAAGAAGTAACTCAAAAATGAAATGTTACTTTGAGGGTCTATGAGCGGATCTCAGTTTTTTTTATAATTTTTTTGAGTGACTTTGAAAGTGTCCTAATCTATCCCAAGGTTATAACGTCTGTATCCTTATTCTTTAGATTACAAATAACAGACCAGGAATTTTCAAACAAGGCCGAAATAGTAGTTGTAACCAAATAAAATAAATGGAAAATTCGACTATGACCGAGAAGCGGGCAAAATGAGTATAAATACGCGAGTAGAAAGCGAAGAGTTTTAGTTTGAATTGGGAAAGCGATCAATCAAAATCGGAAAAAGTGAAATAGTGAAATAGTTAAAGTAACAGTGAAATAAAAGTACTGTAATTGTGAATTGTGGTGATTATTAATAAAAATTATAGTGGAAAACAAGCAAGTAGTTTTCATGATTCACAATCCAGTGATCGAACTGAGGATTGGTTTGCATCCCTACTAGGTCAATCAATCTCAATGTTTTTAGCTGACTGTATATCCGTTTATGAAAGGAGTAGAGACATTAGGGTTTTCACTGGTTACACATAACTAGAATAGTAAGCTC
The DNA here is from genome assembly GCA_963932295.1 of Tipula lateralis. Taxonomy (NCBI): domain Eukaryota; kingdom Metazoa; phylum Arthropoda; class Insecta; order Diptera; family Tipulidae; genus Tipula; species Tipula lateralis. Next base: position 124,129,721 of record OZ010737.1, read on the forward strand.
CTCTGAAAGAGTGGGTAAAGTAAAAAAATATGGCAAATAAACTGATACAAAACGCAGTTTAATGCAATCACGTGAAATCTCCCGAAATATTTCCGATTTACCCTGAATATAATCGGTTGATGAAGAGCGTAATGATTGCAGCGTTAATCTACATCGTGGATCATCAATCCTTTATTTTTAAATTCAGTACAAGGATATTCTGACTTCCCGGGAATCCAAACCTCTACTCTAAACAGGTGAAGGGGGGTTACCAACTTCATGGTACCTGCATTGAGAGTGAGTACGCATTTAATTAGAAGCTACCTCGAGAGTTGTGCCTGTGATAGTTCGAGGTTGCTTTACAGTCCCTGTAAAATCCGTTAACAGGTTCCACACTGATCATTGGGAAATATCTGATAGCTTTAATTGCTGACGCTTTCGATTGCGTTTTCCAAGTCGTCTAGTCTTAATACAAGGGCGGAGAGAAGTCTGGTAAAATTGCTACAGATGGCGCCACAATCGCAGATCCCAGATGTCATGTGTCAATACCATCTATCACTGAACCAAGTTAACATTTTCAGATGTATCTGTAATTTAGTTCAGTAGACAATCCATTGTTTTTAACCATTGTGGAAAAAACCATTACACAAAGCTTGATAATTATTATGGAGGCTCTTCACCATCGATTAAAATGATTCACAAGTGGTTTACTGATTTTCGTTTTGGTTTTACAAGCAAAACTGATGCCGAACGTTCAGAATGCCCAAATGAAGTTACCACACCAAAAATGGTTGAAAAAATTCATGATACGCTATTGCAAAACCGCAGAGTGAAAGTGTGCGAAATAGCTGAGATAGTAGACATCTCAGATGAACGTGTGCGCAAATGGCAGGTTTGTCCATGTTCAAGCGAAAAACCGTGGATGAAACACAGATCGATCACTTTACACCGGACACCAAAGAAATGATTTCTACTACTGACAGTGGATTTCTACTTCTGACAAGGTCATGGCCATAGTTTTTTGGGGGATGAAGGCGGCATAATTCACATCGATTACTTTCAAAAGCGGGGAGAATAGTCAACGGCGAATATTATTGGACCATTCAACGACGTTTTGAAAAACAAAACGTCGCAGTTGCCTTGCACATCCACAATATTCTCTGGATTTAGCCCCCTGCGACTATTTCCTGTTTCCGAACCTGAAGAAATGGCTCAACGGAAAAATATCCACCTCTAATAAGGAGATGATCGATGCAACAAACGCCTATTTTGAAGGGTTGGACAAATCGAATTATTCGAAATAGATTAGCGATGTTCGGACTACTCTCTTTATTTTTTTAACACTCATATTCACTAATACATATTATGTATTTCTTAAAATAGCAAAATGAGTATACATTAAAAAAAGCAAGAGTATAAGATAAAATTTAATGTTTATTGTATTAGGTGAATCGTTGTATTGAATATCGGTGTATATGAGAGATCGGTGTTTTTTCGTAAATGAGTATATCGGTGTTAATGAGCAACTCGGTTAATTTGAGTATGTCGGCGTTTATGAGTCGATCGGTTTATTTGAGTAGTTCGATCTGTCGATGTTTATGAGTAAATTAACTGAACTGATTTTAGATTGGAATTGACTGAATCGGGAATATGGAATTATATATATATATATATATATATATATATATATATATATATATATATATATATATATATATATATATATATATATATATATATATATATATAAAATATATATTGAACCGATCGGTTAAAAGTATCGGGTTAAGAGTATCAGGTTAACGATGTAATAGGTATAGGTACTCAAAAGTATCGATATGTCCTATAACTAGAACAGATCGATAAATTGGAAAAACGTTGGACTTAGCGTATCGAGGAGCTAACAGACAACTAATATTATTCCTTATTTTATTTTTACCAGACTTCTCACTTCACCATCTTAGGATGGTTTTATTCCGGTTTGGACTCCGGTCACCATTCGAATCATGTTACAGAATCGGCATAGGGTTGTGATTTTTTAACAAACGAAAACTATTTGCTCCTTCAACACATAAGATGCTGTTATTTATATAATTTTATAATTTTCCACCATTTCCGATCATTAAAAATTTGGCAGCAAGACAATTTTTCAATAAAATAATTGTCAAAAGGGACAGTTTCTAATTACATAAATTTTTATGATTTTACAAGAAAACAAAATAAAAATCTTGACTGCTGTTAAAAAATCATTAAAATTGTTGAGATAACAAAAATATTATCTTTGCTGTTATTTTTTATGGTAGAAATTATTTTTTACTTGTCGACATCTCAATTATCCAACCGATTAATTCTTGGAAACAAAAAAACATACTAAGCTTCTCTAACCAACGTTGCTAATGAAAATTACCAAGTCAACAAAATTTTTCTTTGGGCGTGTATATGTATGGTATGTCTGTATGTATGTGTGTGTGTAATATATATATATATATATTTCAACTCATGTACACCCGATGTACACTTTATTTATTTATGTATTGTGTGTAATTGTATATTGTTAATCCGAAGGGAGTTGTAGGTTTTAATGGTGTGTACTCTGAAAATTACAAACAAAAACAATTTAAATGGTGCCCGGCTCTATATTTACAGCACAGTAAAATTATCGGATCATTATGCTGGAAGGGGCAAACAATTTATTTATCAAAATGTTTTTGTTTTTTCGAAAAATTTTAAATTTTTATTTTCATTAGAATCTCAAGAGATTTATTAGTATATAGTCAGCAATGATTACGCATCCTTTTCATGTTTTGTTTTTTCTGCCTAATCATTTTGTCCTTTTGTGTTAGGGAATTTTGTATTGACTGAAAAGACATTATCATAAAATCTTTTTCAACTTTGACCCAAATACAAAACAAAGAATTTTTTTTCATTTTGCTTATTGGGTGAATATCTAACCAAATCTGTTAGTTGATTTTTGAACATTCAAACTATAAACTTAGGCTTGATTCCACGACTCAGAATAGACTCAAGATTTCTTTATATTTGTCCGACCAAATACCTTAGCGATTAAACCTGTGGAAGGTTTTGGATTCGAATTCTAAAATAACGAGCAAAAACAAGTTATAGTACTGAAATGAAAGATGTGTCACATGACCGATTACGATCGGTCATTTGACACATCTTTCATTTCAGTACCATAAATCGGTCTATGTAACTCGGACGAGCTAAAGATTTGAGCCGTTTTCGCCTAACACATGATCAAGGCACTCCCTACTTGTTTGCGGTTCGCTTATCTACGTCCTTACTTTTACACCATTAAAGCCCATTCGATGACGTACGGCTATAGGTCCGATTTTCTAACTATCGGCACATTATGCATAGCTGCATGCCGGCATATAGTGCTGACAAGGAAGATGGATCGCCTATGAGTTCTGCACTCCAACAGGGGGTGATAGTTGTGTTCATTAACATCACAGATCGTAATCTAATAGTGAAAATCTCTTTTTGCATCCTGACCCTATCGGGATTCGAACCCGGTACCTCCCACTCCAACTGCCGCAGTTTTAACCACTGCGCCACCTCACTACCAAATTAATGTGAATAATGTGAATACTTGAGGATATAATTATCCTTAACCGTATACAAAGGATACTCCATAACACCGACATATTTGATCTAGAAATATATTCTGTCATGATTATTCACCGTACTTATGGGTGCAACAGATACACTTTGTTTAAAACTTTGCTTTCTTTTCTCCACAACAGTTATAAGAAATCAAGCTTTTTGATGTTGAGTTTTGTAATAAAGTGAATCAGCTGTAGCCCTAAATAGGAAGTTATCATAACACAAACTATGGTTAAATGTGTTGGCAATATTGTGGAACTGAATGTAATGCAGAACTAAGGATCTAACCCTAAGTTAATATCAAGATGAGGCCAAATTTCTATAGACGATACCACCAGCAAGGTGTGGTTTCACCCCTCTTGTTGCCTGTGGTTATCGACGAACTTCTTGAAATACCTGAATGTCTTAACAGATATAACTCTATACACGCCCTTCTTATTATAGAAAATAGGGTCTGCTTAATGGTTTACATAATCTGAAGTCGTACAAAAGCTGATTTAGTTCTACTTACAAGGCATATCACTGTAGCTTTTTCTGTATATCATTTAGGACTTATAATCTACAGCCCATTATACATTAAACACCCGGGTGTTTTTCTATAATAGATAACTTTCTTGAAAGTATTATCTGGATTTTAAACTCCAAAAACCTACTACATTTGTTGGCAATACCAAAAAGTTATTGTTCTCCTGCTATTCACTTGAAATGTATTGGGGTGTGGAATGTTTTCGACGCTATTTTGGGCTTCTGGCTGTTATTAATTTCCATAAATCATTTGAGGTTGTTTATCTATCCAGGAATAAGTGGTTATCATTAATTTAATTGACTTGGTCAATCAAATAACCGAATCGCTAGTGTTCTTTTCAGGCTCCTTTGAACTGGGTGTTGACTTTGGTATCTATAATACTATCCATCAAATAATATAAAAAACTTATGATAGTTTGGAGGCATACGGTATTATCTTCTTCGAATAGAATTAATAGCGAATATCACTTGTATTATTTCAGCTTCTAATCTCATGTTAGTGTTAGTTAGTAAAATATATCCTCAACTTCTGGTAAGGGATTGTCAACAGTTTTCAAATTTTCTTGGTTACAACGATACGGTCATGTTATTAATAATATCTTTTCACTGTAACATTGAAGTTAAACAAATTGCAGACAAACAGCAGTGTGGCCAAAATTGACTCTCTCTTGTGTTTCAAAGGACCTGGACAAACTACTCTATTTATCCTCACATAGTTAAAAAACAATTCAAAGCACTGCCCTATTTTATTAAAAGCAAGTGCAATCAACGCTTCCAACCTATCAAAAGGTAAGGTATGTTTATAAGTGAGTTCAATGAATCAACTTTCCATAAAAAACCTCTTTTCATAAAAAATCAAACTTACTGGTTTTACTTACTTACGGCCCATGGTAGTTTCAACACTCATCTTCATCGCATGGGATTTGTCACTGATAGCGTTATGGACGAATGCCTTAAAGATGTTGATGATAGCCTATACTTCATCATCAGCTGACGAGTTTCAACTTCTCAGATATTTTGTTTTTAGTTCCAGAAATATTCCTGTACATCCAGTTGTGTACTTCTCAGTTTCTTGAAGATGTAGCAGTTTGAGCCACGAGCTCTCTCACGTCGCAATCTCGATTTCGATTGTAGCTATTTACCATATGCTCAGGATGATATAACAAGCGATTGTGTTTAAAAGGATTCATTGGACTGACCGTTACGTGTTAATTGTTCGTAATGTCTAAGCTGAGATGCAGTTATATGGACATTTACAACCTTTAAGCTATAAATGATTAATAATAACCTCAATGTAATCATTAGCATTTTGCTTAATTTTATGAAGCTGTGAGAAATGCAGTTCTTGATCTCGACTTATCCAAATAAAACAAAATTAAAAAAGTAGGCAGAAATTATTCCAGAACTCAATGCCACGGTTCAACACACATTCACACACAAATCCTTACACATTACAAACACCAAGTTGTTATTTTGCAGTCACCACCGGGAATCGAATCCTCAACCCCCGAATGACAGAACAAGCACGCTACTTTTTCTGCCCACGAAGAAGACAAAATCATCCCGATATTACAAATATTAACGAAGTTACAATATGACAGATCCCATCGAAGCTAACCCAATTTCGTATTTTCCGAAAACAGAAAGTGTATGGGAGATTGTTGGCATATTATGGAATAGGTTTCACTGTGATAAGATTTAGCTAGGATAATGTAAGTGCATCAACATTGCATACATGTGCATTTCTGATCACGCATTCTGGGCACGAGTTCAAAAATGAGGCCTCTCCTGTTACCTTTGTTAAATGTAGTTTACTGTTCACTTCCTGCTCCAACTCGCTCCGAAGTACGAGGATATTGAATAGAAAAAATACGCTCATTTGATGACCACAGTTGATAAAAATTGTTAGGTTTGTGGTTTTCTTGCATTCCTTCGGTACTCCCAACAGACTATTTGCATCAATAAATGAAGCAGATAGGGCAAGAAGCCACGTTAAATCAAGTATAATTGATGAAGAGTGGACTTTTACCTTACTGCTTTTGACCTTTACTTGTGGGAAAACGATTAAATCTATTACAACACGACTATTGAACCAATATCAAAAGGCATACGAACGCGGTCTTCAAGATAATAAGCGTCCTTTGGATCTTATATACGTACTGAAAGTCCTGCAGCGTATGTGAGCTATCTTACCCATAAACTTAGCAAAATTATATTTTTCATTGATCGTGAATCTTAACACACCAAATAGAAAAAAAACGTAGGCGATAAAAAGAAAATTTGTTCTTGCGTTATCCAATGCAGCTGGTATACTCTGAATGAACATATATCTGGGTTGGAATTCCGATTGAGACCTAGTAGAGTAAACGATATCTCGCCTTCACTTATTATTAATTCGTTATCCCACTCACATTATTTAAGCATATGTTCAACCCCCACTCTGATTGATCCTGATTACATGTATGTGCTTGTGCCATATTCTTGGCTATCATCAATGCATCGTCTGCGATAAAATTCTCACGACACACCTTTGCCACGTTCGGAAATTGCTATCCAAATTTACTAGACTGGAGCAATACTCCGGTTGATATAAAGGGTGCAGATGTCATACCGTATGTAACAATCAAGACCAATCATATACCGATTAGTAGGTCATCTACAGAGTCTGTCTAAAGAATACGTTACAAATATTTTGGCACACCTTTCCTATAAACAATGCAACCTCGAATGATCTAACTCTCAAGATTAATTGACCCAAGTGTATTATTATAAATTTGGAACCGCATAAATATCCTGTCTTAATGGCACATTGTTTAACAATACCAAAGTGTGTATCGAGTGGGTGGCCCAAATTTATTTAATTTATCGTTAAAATAAATTCTATTTGATGATATTCCCAAACCATTAAATGGGAATCGATTTTTGTCGTCATGCTATGACGTTGTAAAGCTGTCGATTCACCTAAGGGTGTTCGACTCATCAAATTTTGATAGAATAGTAAATATTTTTTCCGAAACAAAATTTCTGCGAGTTAAATACTGTTGCATTGATTGACAGGCAATTGAATCATGATTTACATACTTCTACGTGAAATGTCCTTGTATAATAATGTCTAAATTTGAAAAATTCATTCAAAGTAAGAAACTCATTCCCACATCACTATATATCGATTTTCTCTTTTTTCGTTTATCATGTTTTTCCTGTATCTCCACTTTAGGAGCATAAGGCGTCTACTAGACTTTTCCATCTAACTCTGTTTGGGGCCACTGATTTTATTTCAGCACATGAGTTTCCAAAATGTTTGGCTTCCACAATTATCGTTCGCTTTCCCGTAACAGGTGGTCTTCTACTTTACTCTTTCCTTGTGGGTTCCATTCCAGTGTCATTCGAGTTATATCGTCTGGTGATTTTCTTAATGTGTGACTGATCCATCTCCATTTACGCCTTCGTATATCAGTCTCAATGTTCCCTTGATATGTCTGCCTATGTAGCTCGGTATTGGGTATTTTGTTAGGCCAGAAGCTCCTTAGTATTTGTCTCAGGCATTTGTTGACGAATACTTGTATCTTGTTTGTGATCTGCCGAGTTTGTCTCCATGTCTCCAGCCGTATAGAAGAACTGATAAATCATGCTACACAAAGTCTGAAAGTGTCTCAGACTTTGTGTAGCATGATGAAGGTTGCTCTGGCTTTATTTATTCGCTTGGTGATATGGTTGACAATTTGTTTTCGAGCATGTCATTGAAGGTTTGCTGTGTTTCGCTATTCTTTAATCTTTCGGTGTTGAATTTTCTCCTGTTTGACTTGTTGTGTTTTATGGCGACTGGTTTGATTTTGAATTGTGATATTACCAATTGATAGTCACTATGGATGTCCGCACCCCTCATTAATCTTACATCTTGAAGCGATGAAAGTTATTTCTTGTTAATCATTACATGGTCTATTTGGTTTCTTGTTCTGCCATCCGTGTATTTGTAGAAATTTGCCTACGAATAGCTGGTTTGTGGTACAGAAGTCGATGAGTCTTTCTCCATTATTATTTTTCAGCGCGTGTGTTCTCATGAAGGTTGCCAAGTCGGAATTATCCATACCATTTTTTGCGTTAAAATCTCCTTGAATTATTTTCACATCATTTCGGTGTGTTTTTGCCATGGTGGATTGGAGTTATTCGTAGAATTCATCTTTCATAATTTCATCTGCCTTTTCTGTTGGATTATAGCATTGTATGATTGTATTGTTTCTTATTTTCGATTGAGACCTTGCCATGATTATTCTGCTTTTCACTGGTATCCATTCCATTAGTGCCTTTTTCGCTTTTGGTGTTGTTATTATGCCTACACCATGCTCATGTGTATCATCTCGGCCAGAGTATATTAGGAAATATCCGTTGCTCGTATTCATTTCACCACTGTTCTTCTATCTTACTCGCATAGATCTAGAATTTCGATTTTGTAACGTCTCATTTCTTGCTTCAATTGCGCTAATCTTGATGTTTTAGTCAGAGTTCTTATATTCCAGGATCCGATTTTTATCCGTTGAGTTATTATTTCTTCTATACTAGTTTCCGTTTCTGTAATCATTTTGATTTCAGATTAATGAATGATTACTCCATTGAATCCTAGTCAGACCCCAGGGCTGCATGGTAAGGCATACTGACATGCCGGGAGGAGGGTTCGTTCCATTTTTTCCCCTTCTATGTTGTTCCCAAGCGACCACCTAAAGTTGTATTAACCATAGAGAATGTTGCTTGACTCTTTCCATGAAGATGTTGTCGCTTTATCTGTCTCTTCCACTCACCCCGATCAGTAATATACAGCAACTAAATTGTGTATAATCCGTGGATCCTTCCCACTTGCTTACTGCTCCAATGCTTGCACTATTTTTTCAGACGTAAGTATTATAAAGAGTTAGCAGTGCCAGGAATAACTAACTGTAAAACTCTCAAAGTACTTTTTATTAACTTTGACACTATTTTGTAGATTTACAAATATTCTTTGATATGTTTACACCGTTTACGAAAAGCTCTCTCAACGAGTATAAATCGAGTCTCACATCTAAGAATACTTGGTTTGCATTTTAAAAATATTTTTTAACATTTGAAAAGAACTGTGGCATTCAGAGTAATCCAAATAATTCGCAGATACAACTATGATCAAACCATAATCAATCAATTAATGAATCGATATTTCGAGTTAAGTTTTAGTAATTCGATAGCACTGTTCGTCCATACACTCATTCAATGACGTCATCATCAGATCACAGCCAGCCTACCGAATTACAACATAAAAGCAAACAAACTCTAATTTACAACTCACTCAAAAAGTACTATTTAAATTACATAAAGTAACCATTACTTAGTACTAACCATTACTTCCATCAACATTACTCCTCCCCTGTAAGTGAATTTCTCCTTCCGTTTAACGTCATATAATGGCCTGGTATTATCGAAAAGATCAAAAATCGATCAGATATACTATGCAACTTGACTCAAATTCGTGCTGTGCGATTCCGTACGTTGTGTTGTGTCGTGACAGCACTAGCGAATTACATGGACAGAACTTAACTCGAAGTATCGAATTATTGATTGATGAGGGGCGTGACGATGACAATGAAAACTGCATATTCGTAGGACGACCTAAAAAACACGATGCTGCCGAACTAAAATCAACAAGGTTTATGCGAATGTTTCCATGTTTCTTATATTGTGTGTCTATTGCCCGATTGAAGAATATACTTAAATTACAAATAATCAGCGGAAAATATTGATACACAAACCGTACCTTAGTTTATCTACTATCAGCCCATGTATCATTCCAATTTTTACGTTAAATCCTACACTAAATCGTTCACAATGAACATTTTTAATTAAAATCAACTCACAAACCAATTTTCCCATAACCAGCAACTATTCGAGTGTATTTTATACCTAGACGAGCATGTCCATCCTATTCATGTACCAAAGCATATAGTTGAAAGACATAACAAAATACGTCCACATTCTCATTCTGAAGTCTAAAATGTCTTTAAGTTTGTGTAACACAAATTTGCTTTTGTCTAGATATAGGTGAAATTTATAGATAGATATACATCGTCTTAGTATCTCTACGTTTAAACAGTAATGAACGACCAATTCGTGTCTCTTCAAGAGGAATCTTTAATTTGTCGAAAAAGTATCAAATCAAATACCTATTACTCGTACACAATAAGTAAAATTGTAATAATGACACACACACACCCACCTAAACAAATCTAATTTAACATCGTCTCAAAATGTGTATGTACCTCTCCCCACGAGCCAAATGTAACTAAACATACAAGACAAAAAAAATTAATTTTCTTAATTTTTCATGTTTCAATCAAATAATACTATGCAAGGGGGAAAGAGGGGTGGGGGAGTAATAGCAACCATATTCCTACATAAGATATTGTTATTTTCTTAGCTGTAGATTATTTTTAGACACATATAAGATTAGTTAAATCACACGAAATAATATCATTCAAGCTGTATCAAAATGGATGAATAACAAGACAGAATACCCGAAGACGATTTTGCGAGAAAATATTCTTTTCTGATATTAATACTCTTCTGTAATGGATACTGAATTTATTTTTCGTTTGTTTGCACAAATAGATTAAGATTTTATGTATATAATTTGGGAAAGCTTTTTGTGTGAAAGCTCACAATTTAATCATGTTATATATTTGAACTAATTATTTAATTACTCGTTGAGGTTACGTTAATTCAGTTGAGTTATAAAAGACTTTTCAAATCCATAAACACATGGTAAGATGATAAGGTTTCTTGTACGTGAAGTGGCTCTCAATTATAATATTGTAACGACTCTCACCGGATTATTAACGATTCCGACGAGGATCGAAATAAAAACGACCTGAGTTTAGTCAAACTGTTACTTTCCTTATTCCACACAATAAATTGTTAAGATTAGCCGCTTGCCACTGATGTCTTATTTTCACTTCTTAAAAACTGTAACACTTCACTGGTTTAAATAAAACTTATCCAAAACGGCGAGTTAGCACTGCTTATTATACAAATCAGTGGGATTCTCGATCTTTTCATTCTATAATATATTTCAAGAGGTTTCTATGCGCCACTTTAGTAGTGTTTACAAATGGTAACTCGCTTTAGTCTTGATGTTGATTCGTTCGTTGTATAGTGTTTTCTCTTTCTTCATTGATTATCACTTCTTAAGATGAAATCGACTATGAACAACGGGGCTTGAGTTGTTGAAGATATAACATCTCTCGCTCTCTGAAATAATCTCAGTTGGATTCGAACTAGGTAATATTTTGACTACTACCACGTATACCGCGTCTATAATAACTCGACTATTGACTGATATGACGATGACGGTCATTACATTATTAACAATAATCACCGATTGTTCAATATCTGTATATTGTATATCTGTATATGCGAATAATGGATTTGGTTTAAATCTATCTACTTGACATTTGATTACTTCGAAATATTGCATTAATTGAGGCAGTTACTGTTCATTTTGTTTTATAAACAACGGAGATTTAGGGAAACGTTAAAACGTTATTCGTTTGTTGGCTTTATAGTGTAGAAGCCAACTAGAACTTTATTATTAAAGAAATGCAGTAGTACTCCATCGAGTTAGACCCAACCAAAACACACTCTGTGCATATGTACATCGCAATCAGCAGGTAATGTGGATCATGTTTGACAAGCATCCAGTTACTATTGTCTGAGTTCATAATAAACTGGAAATTCACATAAAAGGTACAAATAATTATATTCAAGAAATAATCCTACCAATTTGAGTTTGTTCGCAGGAAAATAATGCTAAGACTTCAGGCCACCGGATTACAACAGTCCCTTTTTATATTCTTTACTAACACTGTTAACGGTTAATAACAATCTTCATATTTGATTGCTCCATATGCAATCCTATACTACATGAAACAAATCATAAAAAGATGTCACGGTACAAACCCGATACGTTCCGCTCATCGCACACAGCTTTAACTAAGTGTAACTCGGTTTGCAATGGATTCCCAAATATTTACACATCTGAAAGCTTCAATAAAAATAAAAATGTTCAAGACTTTAACTTCAAATTTTTGATCCTTTAAATTATAAATCTGCTTAGAGAACTTTAAATGCTCAAACTTCACTCATTAAATTTCACCATAATGGTTTTCTCATAAAATTTTACTTAATAATAAGTTTCACTCATTAAATTTCACTCATAATTTTCACTCAAAAGTTTCACTCATCAAGTTCAGCTTTTATTATTTTCCCGTTATTTCTGGTTATTTCTGAAATTTAGTACGTTGATTCGCTAATTTAAAGCACCTCTCTTCAAATAAGATATTAATAACAGATAAAATTACTTTTGCAAAGCTCCTGGTTATTCAAAACAAACAACACACATGCCCGTAATTATCTGGCTAGCTTATCCAATTTTGATCACATTTGGATTTTAGTTTTTACAAATGAGTTGCTATTGATCTATCTTGCATTCATAAATCTCCTAGATTTCTCCAGTGTAAGAACTTGCCTGAGGGGAGCAGCAGTTTATTATTTCCTCTAATTGGTAAGAGATGGCTTGTTTGGCGTCACGAGTAAGATGGCTTGTTTGGCGTCACAGAAGTGCTCACACACGACGGGTGGGTGCTTAACTAATTTGCCAACTCATGTATAGTTAGATGCAAATTTCATGTTTAAATGAAAATTTCGCAAGTGGATATTATACATTATTCCTCAACCGGTTCATAACTATACCATTAACTGAATTGAAATAAATTAAAATAATTGAAGAAATGAAATTAAATTATTTAAATTTTTGAATTATTTTAATTTATTTCAATTCCTCACAGCAAACCTCGCACCTCACCTTCCCATTACAAAATGATTCTGAATCACAGAGTTCACATGAGTGCATTACTTAGTCAGTGCTCTCTAAACGGTCAGTATATACCCTTTAGATCAGTCAAAAACGTTTTCACAAATGATAATGATTGGATATGTATATTGGATAATCGATGTTACAAAACATTCTTCTGCGTCGGATAAATGAGTGTGATATGTTGCTACATGTGTACAAGGAAATGATTACTCGCTTCCATTTGTTTACCAGGGTATCGAAAAGAAAGAGATAAAGAATATTCTCCAAAGTTTTAGTATAGGTATGCACTACTAAGTGCTCCTATCATATATAAAAAGAGAGTCATCTTCACCATAGAGTTAAGATTGGCTATTACATGTAGGTCAAATCTCTAAACAGCGATCTGAGGAAGATTATGCACAAGTTAAATGGGTATTTATATTAATTTCATAATCAGACACACGGTGTTCAAATGATAGTTTCGGGCTTAGCATTGTTAAAGACATCTGTATCCAGAAATAACACCATAAATGATTTCTTATACTCAAGATATTTCCCTAGAAAGAGATTAAAAACCGCGCTAAGTAAGTGGAAAGGGAGGGATAATTTTAAACCTTTGCAGTACACGTGCTGACATTTCGTCAGTTTATTCGGTTTGTTCGAGTTTCTGATTCGGCTCGTTCGAGTATCTGACTGCACTTTTATAAAAATTTCAATGGATTAAAATAAGTTCTTTTTCCTGGCTTAAATATGAAAATGACACTTACTGCATTCCACTTATATTTAAAGATGATGTCAAGCCATGTTATCAATTTGCTAAGTATCCATAGGAATGTTATCATCAGGGCATGGTTATTCATATGTTTAGCAGTTTAAACGCTATGCGACTTTCCCTCTGTTAATTATTTGACATGTAGCAACTGTTGGCGTATTAATCTTTGACTTTGCCAAAGCAACTTTTAAAATAAGCACTGGGAATGGGTATCTAGTAGTATTTCCAATGTTTCCGTATATCAAAATGTAACGCCTCGTAATTATGTTGGAAAACTTTAAATAGTAGTTTGAGTTGTAGTAACTCGCTAGGCCAATCCGATCTAATGATGACGTCATTGAATGACTGTAGCTCCTATATTGATATAGGTGTTTTGCAGTTTTTTCAGTACTGAATCGCTAGTAATAGTGTCAGTCATTTTTCCTTATATTCCTAAAGTTTTAACAATAATTTCCTCAGTAAGTTTAACATATAATTTGATTGAAACTGCAGTTAGTTGCAAAAATAAGTAGAATTTTTATCTTTTATCGACAACTTCTTGTTCACTAAACAAAAATTGTGACAACATATAATGACAACTTGGTGTTCACAACTTAAGTGTGTCGTAGTCAAAGAGTAACTTTTTTTAACTGCAGTCTCGAGTATGGTAAGCTGGTGTCACTATATGTTTAATTTGTTTTTTCTTTGTTGAATTAATTTTTTGGTGAAAATTTATGAATTTGACAGAAAATAACAATAGGTCGTTCAGTGGCTGAAAATGTTGTTTCGATTAACACCGATGTTCGTTTTTCATATAATTTTGCAATATAATAAGTGATTGAACCCATTGATATCATTATAACAATGAAATACAAAATGTCATAATTAAAAACATTTTTTACATTCATTAATTAAACAGATCTCATTTATTTTCTAAATTAATGAATTAATTAGACATTCATTTTATTTATTTCCAGACAGACGCTTTTGCCATTGAGTTCTACACAAGCTATATTGATAAATGTAAGTATATCAATCCAACTTTTTTCTTATATAATGAGTTGATTTATAAATAATGTTGAAGATTTTTGTCGATAGAACGATAATATTGATTGGGAACGACTGATACATTAAAATTTTCTACAGACGAAGATATAAGCTTAAATCAATGATTAAAAATGAACGAATTCTGGGGTTACGATTGTTTTATAACCTCTTATATGCACATAATTGCCTAAATATTCTTCAAAGGTATATTATCAAGCAGCCACGTGCCTCAAAAATAAAATGGCAACTACATTGTATATAAATAACATAACGTAATATCCTTATTTAA
Source organism: Tipula lateralis (assembly GCA_963932295.1). Classification (NCBI taxonomy): domain Eukaryota; kingdom Metazoa; phylum Arthropoda; class Insecta; order Diptera; family Tipulidae; genus Tipula; species Tipula lateralis. The sequence continues at coordinate 124,144,808 of OZ010737.1, forward strand.
ATGATTTTTGTGTAACACTTAAGTATACATTTACTTACATATTTTGTTTAGGTATACAACCTATAAATACCAAACCTTACGTAGGTTCAAAATTTTTGTTATTATATTTAATTTCCTTAAATTTATATTCGCTTTTATTAGATTACAAAATTCATAACGAAACGGAACATTTATTAAGAAAAAATGTGACAAAGTCAATAATAAAAATTTAATGAAAAAATGTCAAATCAATTTCCAAATATGATGGGCATACATATGTGGGCTGTTCGTTAATCGCTATAAATGAATTTCGATATTATTCGTCTCAATTCTAGTATTGCTCGAAGGAATAGACTTGATTATGCCTCGAATTAATAATTCCAATTTCATATCTGTTTTTTTTCACATATGCTCTTGGTCATCAAAATTCATTTACATAGTGTAGCTAAGCCAAGTGTGTACGAATAACGTTATTCACATATTCTAATAAATTGTTAGATTAACCTCCAGCTCACTATTTGAGTTAATTATAATAATTTCAAGTCAATATAGATCATGAGTTCACCCATTATAACTTTGACCTTTTTATTGGTCAATAACTTCCTAAGCTGTATAAGCTTGCTGCAAGTTACGCTCCGAATCAACACACAGAAAGCGCACTTTCTAGTTTGTAAACATAAATGTTTGCTTAGATATTCCAGTAAGTACTCAAGTTTCTACAATTGATATTCGAAAGGTTGTCTGAAATTCAGAAACCGACCAAATGACGCAGAGGTTAATGCGACAGTTGAAGCGGGAGGTACTGGGTTCGTATCCGGATAGGGACAGGATACAAAATTAATCTTTCTCCACCTTATAACGATCATTAGTGTGAATGAACACATATATGATCCCTTATTGGAGTGCAGAATTTATTAGCCGACCTATTTTCCATGTTTGTAAAATAGGCTAAAATGAGGCTAAATGCAATATGCAATTATGAAGAATGGCTCATCTAACGTTTTCAATTTGAACATTGAACGAAATATTGTGCCATTAAGTCTTATTCAAACAAGTTTTATTTTGTGCTTAGCACAGATTTTAAGAACCACTTGATTCTTTAAAATAAATATTTGGTTCGGGCAGTCTCGACCAACAAAGCACATCTGACAGGAAACTGATATAAAAAGCAAAAGAGGATTAGTAAAATTTATGCCAAAATACTCAGTAATTAGCAGTGTATCAGAGATGTGAATATTCAATATTCCGATCAAAATTTGGCCATTAGAAATGGAGAGGAAAATGCCACGACAGTGAGAAGAGTTTCGTCGAAATGACCTCCTGTGAAAAACAATACACTCCATATTTGCAAATCTGCTATAGATTGTCGAACGAAATACCATGAAGAGGTAACTACTATATAATTGATCTCTTTGTGTATGTTAAGAGTATCAGTTGATAATGCTGTAGAATGCTATTTATATTAATATTTTTTGTTTATAATAAAACACTTTTCTCAGCTACTGTTTAATTGTTATAATTTAATTTTTATTTATATTTCGCTTCATTGGCATCATCAGAATTTACAAAATTAGTTAGTTAAAATTAAATAACATAATAGGTAAAACATTAAAATAAATTATTTAAAATTAGTTAATTGGCGGTAAATATGGCTTACATTTTGGTAAATAATAATAAATATATAAATATATAAATAAATAAATATAAAAAGTTTAACAATCACAAATAATTACACATATTGATTTATAGATTATAGATTTATTGATAAAAGTACTCTTCTGAAACTTAAAGTTAATAATCCTATCCTCCCAAGAATATACGGGCTTCCAAAACTCCATAAACCTAATATACCTCTTAGACCCATAGTATCCACAATCAATTCTCCTGTCTATAATATTTCCAAATATCTGAACCAGATCCTAAAACACTTGACACTCTCCAGTCAATATAATATTAAAAATTCTACTGAATTTAAAGATTATATTAGATCAGTCAATTTAGTAGAAGATGATGTCCTGTGTTCCTTTGATGTAATTTCCTTGTTTACTAATATTCCCATTGAAATAGTTTTAGAAGAAATTAATGATAGATTTGAAGAAATAAAGTATGAAACTGACCTCCAAAAAGCAGAATTTTTAGAATTACTTAAATTTTGTATAGTAGATAATAATTATTTTACGTTTAATAATAAAATATATATAATATACAGAAGAAAGGATTAACAATGGGCAATCCCTTATCACCAACACTAGCTGCTATTGTGATGGAGAAGTTATTTAATGAAAGTCTTAAACAACTTACCAGAAAACCGACATTCATAAAAAAATATGTAGATGACGCCATTTTGGCAATTCCAAAAGATTTAATAACTTCTACAAAACAAATTTTTGAGTTTTTTAATGAAAGTATTAAATTTACAATAGAAGAAGAAATAAATAATTCAATTACATTTCTTGATTTAAACTTACATAGAACTGACAGTAAAATTATTACTAACTGGCATCAGAAAGACACGGTAGATTATTCAGGTAGATTATTAAATTTTCTCTCATCTCATCCACAATCCATGAAAATCAATATTGCTAAATCGTTTATAAAACGAGTTACACATCTTAGTGACAACAAATTTCTTAAAGAAAATATACAACGTATTAAACACATATTAAGTAAAAACAATTATCCTGATAAACTGGTCAATCGTCTAATTTACAAAACAATTTTCACAAACAATAACATAACAAATACAACATCCACAAATGCCAATAGTACAACAACTACAGATTCCCAATCAAAAATTATATTTGATAGCATAACGTATGTACCACAGTTGACTGAAAAATGCATGAAAATAATAAACAGTAACCAACAAAGAACAAGAATAGCTAACAAAACTATTAACACATCTTCTAATGTACTTTTTACTAAACTAAATACCACATACTAACATTGCCAATGTAGTTTACAAAATTCCATGTTTAGATTTTCCGAACAAATCATACATAGGGCATACTTCAAAAGCTCTGTCAGAACGATTGAAACAACATAAAAGAAATATTTTAAATCAATCAGAAATGACAGCACTTGCGAAACATAGTAAACTAAATAACCATAGTTTCAATTTCCCTGGAACTAAAATTTTAGAAATTGAGACCAAAAAACGTAAACGAGAAACATTGGAAATGATTCACATACATTTAAACCAAGAAAATACAGTAAACCACAGATCAGATACACAATTTTTAAGTTTCAACCAAAAGACTCTTTTGAACAAATTTAAATCTATAAAACATTAAAACAAGATCACACATAAACTATACACAGTATCAGACGATTAAGTTAAACCAGCACAATGTCAACAAATCATGAATTTCGACATTTTAGGTTTGCAATTTTAGGTTTGTTCATTCAATTCATTTATTACATTTTTACATTTTTTTTCGAACTTGAAAATAATTATATAGGAATGGATGTCCAAACTATAGTGTTATAGGTATACGACAACACTAATTTTTTTTTTCCAATTGGTTTCCAAATTTCTTAAAATTAAATAACAACAAAACATTGTATTATTCAATATATCATTCACTGTATTTAAGTTCAACATATATATTGTGATAATTAACTGGATATAGAATATTTAACTCTTAACTAAAATATGTCTAATTATTTGTGATTGTTAAACTTTTTATATTTCTTTATTTATTTATTTATATATTTATTATTATTTACCAAAATGTAAGCCATATTTACCGCCAATTTACTTATTTTAAATAATTTATTTTAATGTTTTACCTATTATGTTATTTAATTTTAACTAACTAATTTTGTAGATTCTGATGATGCCAATGAGGCGAAATATAAATAAAAATTAAATTATAACAATTAAACAGTAGCTGAGAAAAGTGTTTTATTACAAACAAAAAATATAAGTTAAGAGTATCGAACCAATTCTCAAGTATGTATATTTCAGTCTGCAGCATTTATTGGCCTAATTCAAATTTTGTTGGGTATTGAAATGGGCTGTCCAACGACAGTGTTTATATAGTTAGTGTAACACTTATTAACGTCTGCCCCACCAAAAAGTCCCATTGAGTTAAATCACTGTTGCATGGTGGCCAACGGACATCTCCCTTACGGCTGATTATTCATGCTCCGAAGATGCTTGGTTTATTTGCTTTGTATAGTAAATTGAGTCGTCTCGTTAAAAACAAATGTCGTTTGTGTCCTCCTCTTGAATTCGATGTAGCAAAAAACTAGCATATCTCGATAACGCTGTCCAGTGACTATAAGATGGCCTCTTATTTATTTTGTAAACAAGATATCACCAGTCCAAAATCCACTCCAAACTAAAATTTTGTTTGCGAGTTGATGGATGGTCAGAGAGCAACAGCCAATATTCTCATTGGTACGAGCTGTAAATTCACATGCACGTGTAGTTTATCCAATAACAATCCAGTTTCATTTCTATCCACGCAAATTTCTTACAGATTTAGTGTGGCTTCACCACTATTGAATGTAAGTTTCCAATATTTCCCAATTCGACGTAAGTGTTGCCATACTCAAAATAGCCCGTAGTGGAAATTGCAAACGCTAAATAGACCATCAATTATCATTTTCAATCTTACACATCTAAACAAAGTTAATTATACCGATGGCTTTTAAATACATAACTGTCGTGCAGCTGTTATCTAGAAATTACTTAAACATTTTGTTTCGAACAATTCTGTCATCCCTTCTGAAAAATTACCACATATCCACATATTACCACATATATTAAATTTATATACAAACACTCAGAGAAAAAATCGGGTGAATTTAACCAAAAACCAGGGCATGATATACTTAAAAAATAGTCAGTTTTACACCAACCAGTGGCTTGGTTAAATTACAACCAAAAGTTTGGTTATTTAATAATTTTTCTTCTAACAACTAATTTTTTGGTAACCGAATTAATTACTTGGTAAATTTAACCAAAAAAATTGATACATGTAACCAAATACTTTTATAACGATGAAAAAACTTTTTGGTTAAATTAAAAACTAATTTGTAATGTAACAAAATATATTTTCAATTTTAAATCCAACTTTGATAGCGGTAATCGATAAAATGGTAAATGAAACAAGATTATAGGTAGATTTAGCTCATTTTATTTGGTTGATTTAAACAATTCGCCGAATAGTTTATATATATATATATATATATATATATATATATATATATATATATAAATATATACATATATATATATATATATATATATATATATATATATATATTTATATATACATATATATATATATATATATATATATATATATATATATATATATATATATATATATATATATATATATTTATTTATATATTTATTTAATATAAATATTTAAATTATTTGTTGTTATTTGAATTTATATCTGTTTTTAAAAAAACACTTTGTTGATATATATATATATATATATATATATATATATATATATATATATATATATATATATATATATATATATATATATATATATATATATATATATATATATATTATATATATATATAAAACTTATATTATTTTAGTTAAATTTATTTAAACCTAATATAGTTTAAACTTCTATTATACAAATTCAAAACATAATGTCTAATTAGATAAAAATAGAATAAAATTATATACGTATAGAAATTAAAAAATTTAACAACTTAATAAAAATTGTAAAGTTTTATCATTTATTAATTTATAAATCATTGAAAATAGTTAAAATAATATTTATTTTAAATTATAATACATTATTAAATTTTATTTTGAATAAGGATTATTCATCAATTCTAAAATAGCAGGAACATCTCGATTAAAAGAATTTTTCAAATCTAGATATTTTAAATTAAATAAATTTTATAGATAAAAACATATATTAAGTTATTTCAAAAAATTTCAAAATTTGAATTTTCCCAAATCGAAATGACGTAGAAATCTCGATAGTAATGACTTCAAGCTCGTTCTTTAATTTCCACATTCTTTGCGTAGATTTTTTTTTTTTGAGTTCAAACAAATCTTTGGCCTTGATGATGAATGATGATTGAGCTTCGAGCTTTGTTAAATTAATAGTTTTTTCTTATTAATGGAGATTCAACTGGGAAGTAAAAAAGTAAGAGCATACAACATTTCTAAATTATATGTTTCCGTAAATAAAATAAATAAAAACCAAATTTCAATAACACTGTTCAATAATCAAAAACCTACCTTTTACTTTTATTCATGAAAGATTATAGTTGCCAGTATTCTTAAATCCAACTATCTGCGCCGCAAACACCCACTTTCTTATGTCCCACACGCCAATGTACACTAAAACACTGTCGTTCGTATATATGGAACTCGTTTATTCAATGAACCAATACATTAATAAAAAGATACTATATAATAAAAATAAACGAAAATAATTTACCTTGTTCTATTTCTTCACTCGCTAAATATTGCTAACCAACTAGCACCGCGTTACGATCCAAAAAATCCGAACCAAAAACAATCTGACATTCGTGTCTTCCATCGACCGTCACGCTACTCTCAACAATACAGCGAGCACGTATTGTTCGAGCTCGAATTGGTTATGTGTTCCTTGTTCTTTTGCATTCAAACTATCTAATGACCCGGTCAGAATCGATTACTCTAAGTTTAATTGTTGTTTCTTTTAGATTACAAATAAACAAACATTGTCGGAATGACAAACCCCGACAAGATATTAACTTATCTTTGCGCATGGATTACACTTTAATTTTTTTTTAAATAATCTTTTAACTGAAACATATTTTACTATAACATTATAATAAATTGTTTTATCACTTAAATAAATTAGTTTTAACCAAATCAAAAACATATTCACAAAACTTTTTCACATTTTTTTATTTTATATTTGGACCATATCACACAAATGACACATTACTACTAAATTAATAAGTAGACAATAGATCATTGAAAAGGAAGACAAACTATAATATTTCAAAATATATTTAGGAGTAAAAGGGATAGCCCTATATAATTTATGTCTTCTATTACGAGAAAAAAAATTTACTAAACTTTCTGTTAAATTTTCCCAAAGTTTTTGTTAAATGTTACTTATCTTGTTCAAAATCTTTTCTTTGTAGTTACCTGCAGATTTCACTATATGGAGATTAATACCATTCGGAGGTCTCAATGGAGGTTTCAATAACGTATATTTTGTTTTCAAATCTTTTTGAATTACCATAATACTTAGGTTAGCATAACTCCACAGTTAACCTATAGAGCTGAACTATATAGGTTCATATTTTCCTGTGTTTAAGACACGTCATTATTTACCTTGTTCATGAGGACCAGTCACAAAGGGTAAGAAGACATCTTATTTTTCTTTCAATTGTTTTATGCACTTAGGAACATACAAATTCAGAAAAAATTTTCATGTGGGCAGTCCGAGCTAAAACAGCAAAGACTCTCTGCATTATCGATTTTTCCATTTTTAGGGTGGAAACATTTACCAGCATTCTAAAATGGCATATTGAAAAAGATGGTTATGTGCCCTTTCATTCGTTATTAAACATTTTTGTTGAATAAGCAGGGTAATCCTATCCTTTCAATGTATACAATAATTCTTAAATTGATTATATTCGTGTGGCAGCATCCGACACCTAGCCTACCATGAGAATGATTAAAACGCCTAAATGTTTGCATCTAGCACTGCACGGTGATTCAAATCGAATGTTGATGTACAATTTCGTCGATTTTAGGACGAATAGTCGATCAATAATGAACTTGTGCCTAATGTAATTTTTATGTCAGAGAATGCTTTGGATTCTATTTATGTTTTATCTAAACTTAAGAGGCCGCGAGATAGCTCATTCAAAGCTTCACAGTTTCTACTTAAATCCAAAAATCACGGAACTAACTGTTATGTAACTAACCACGTGTAATATCAAATAATGTGACACCCAAAATAGCCGCATATCATTGATTCATTCAACAAATTAATCATCCAACCTTGATGCCAGAAATGAAACAAACCCCGACCATATAAATAGTGTGTAGGTCTAAAAATAACCCAAAATCGTAATAATAAATCATAAAATCGAATCACGACAATTGGTTTTGTATGTCTTTTTCAATCCCTTTAAGTAAATCGAAAAAAACAAGCGAATAAAATTTAATTGAGGTACATTAAAATGGCACATAATTTAACATATATAATTAATCATAAAATCACATTATGTTCATCGTACTTGAATCGTGTGCACCATCAATTGAATATTAATGAGTATCGACGTCACCATATCATTATTGTATTTTTCGCGATTATATTACATAAAAATCAACATCAAACAAGCATATCGAACATACCAACAACAGTATCAAATCATTTTCTAAGTTGGTAATGACATCAGTTCAGCATGAATGCTCGTGCTCGAGTGCGTAAAAAATTATGTTGGCGAACTATCGATTCTAATGACATTTGATAAATTTTCCACAAACTTCCTTCTCAAATTTACCACAAATAAAAGGAAAATAATTGTTAGAAAATAGAAACCATTATATGCTGTAGAATTTGGAATAACAATAAGAAATTCGTGGAATCTGTTACGTCGCTGTAGTAAATAATTTCTTGTTCGTGGAAATTACTTTAAGATTGTTTTGTTATTTTATGACGCAGATGACGATTTGCAGGGCTTCACAAAACCACTATATACATTTGGGAATTGAAATGAAAGTGCATAACAATTTTCATTCAGGACAAAGCACTACTAGAGACTCTTGTTGAATGTTTACCAGAGTACTCCCAAATATTGATTACGAAAATTTCCTAAACTATTTCCTAAAACGAGAACTGGATGGAAACTCGTCAAAAGTATTAGCCTTCCGCGAATTTCAATATTATGGAAAAATTAAAGCTTGTTGGCTTTTTTACCCATAAGTCTCGATATATAATTCGTCTATTAGCGAACGACAGAAAAAGTTATATGGTCTGATTTGACGTTTTTGGCAGCGCACTTCTTACACAACCTGACTGATTAAGCAGTAAGATAAACGTTATAAATAATTATTACTTCGCCAAAACTGCTATCTGTCTTCAATGAGATACGCTATAAAGCAAGTTTGTGGTAGGTTAGGACTCCATGTCTTCATGTCTTGCTCTTGTGCGGCCACCATACTCTAACCCAACCCTAAATTGTCTCATAATTACATTGAGTGTTTTTTAAAATGGATTTTCTTCCCGAGCTTCCGGGTTCGAAGAGCTAGAATCCAGATGAATTTTTAACCACTTCGTATCTATCATGCATTATGATTTAGGTCTAACTTTGTTGCATGGGACAATTATCACAATTAACTGTGCTTGAAGTTGAAGAGCCCAAATATGGCATCAACTCGTATTAGGGTTAAACCACTTTGTCTTCGTAAGCAGTACTTAAAAATGGAATTTTGGAAAATCTTCCAATGCACTAAGTTTTAATGTATAATGAACTATTTCAACTTATAGATTTTTATAAATGCTCCATTAAATTGATTTTTATCAAACCAGAAGTTTTTTCCCTCCAATCACACATAGAGTAAATAGTTGCTCATAAACTTCCAGGTATTTCAATCTTCGGCTCAATTCCACAGTTCACGTTTAACGTGACACCTTATATCGAAATTCGATTTCAGAACAGATGGACACACATTAAGATAATTTTATGTTTATTTTTTGGTTGATCGAGTATTCGATCTCTCTATCGTCTAGAATTTTCTTAGGATTGTTGCCAAGTGTTGTGATAAAATAAGGCATTCTTCTTCGTTATACATCGCCTATTCGTTCTTTATTTATGTAAAAAACTATGAAGGTTTGTTGGTCCTTGAACCTTCCAGTAGTTTACTAAAAAATAGTAATTCTTGCAGCTTCAAGAGCCGTAGTTTCGAATAAATTTACTTTTAACAATATTATTTCTGGTTCTATCCACTTTTTCTTTAATCTAAAAAAAAATCTTTAAATCAATGCACTTGTCCTGAACGGTCTTATCAGTAAATTTGTTGGTATGAGTGTGTTTATTTGCCTTTATTTGTATGTTCAATGTGTCAAGGTTATCTATACTGGTGTTTGATCAATTGCAAGATCGTCAATACCAAAGCAACACTGAAATTCGCTGATTTTCTTAATCCATTGCTAATGAGAGAGCCATTGCTTTTGTAAGTCTGTCAGGGCCACAACTGTTATTACCAATTTCAAACATGTTCCTTGGCCTATTGCATAATTAATCTGCAATTCTCGATAAGTCTTGCTGACAAAGTAGAACAACGCCACTTTAAGAAGCAAAATTTATGTTGGTGACAAATGTTTATTGTACACCAAGGCCCTCAAACTGCTTTACATGCTATGGACTTTTTTAATCCATATTACTGCGTCCGCATTAGTCCTGCGTTTTATCGTTATAATATTACTACTAAAAGAAACTATCTATACATCATCTGAGATGCCAACCCTCAGTTCAACTGATAAATAACAATATTTTCTTATCTCCGTAGCGCACTTTGGTATTATTATTGAGTTCAAAGATGAAGTTAATTACTTCTCCCGGGATACCGATATTTTCTCCTAATCAGATCAAAGGCTTTTTGGAAGTTAATAACAATGACGTAAAGCAGTGATTTCCACTCAGACTTATCCGTTACTTATGGTTTCTATTTATGTAGTCGTTGCAGGAACTAGAACTAATATTAGAAACTCTGGACTGGGAACTCAAAAGTTTCCTTTCAACGATTAAGTGTTTGCTATGTGTTGGTTGGAACCTCTCGGCCATGGCAAATGTTTAGGGGCAGTATGATATCGTCAAGTTTATTGCCGATGCTAGTTCTTCGAATTCGCTCGCATTTTACATTGTCTTTGCTTCCAGCTCTCTTTTATTTGCTTATCATCGTCGATACATGTCCAAGTAGGTTCAAGAATCAATGGTAACAAAAAATTTTATACTTTATAAGCATACTTCGAACCTGAACCCACATCAAGTGATCTCACACCAACAATTCTATTATTAAGAAAAAATTATTTTACGTTATTCTCAGAGAATGAAGGTGCGATTTTACGTAGAAACCATCTGTACATTGCATAGCTCCATACCAACATATTACATGTCAGTACCCCATACCTGTAGTACTGACATGGAAAATGGGATGGCACACGGATTCTAAACTCAACAGAGTCTCAGATGTGTTCATTAACGCCACCGGTCACATCCCCCAATAACGATCGATGGTGAAAATCCCTTTTCGCATCCTGCCCCTGTCGGGATTCGAACCTGGTACCTCCCGCTCCAAACCGCAGGTTTTTAACCACTGCGCAACCTGGGCGGTCAGACATTACGAATTTTTGCAAGCAATCGAATGTATCAGTAGTTGTGAAGTTGGCCCATAATTTCATCCCAACCAAGTGATTTTTAATTCTAGATGTTCAATTTTCACACACTTTTCGCGCGAATTTCTGACGGATCTCAATCATCTCTGGTTTCAAGTAAACGGTAGGCAAGTGAAGGTAATATATCTCAAAGTAAATAATCTACGATCCCGGTGGCCTATTAACTACGTGAAAATGTTTCCTTAAGTAAAATAATTGTATTCCGCACTGTGTGGCATGTGGTGTAAATCCACATATCAGCGAGATTTATGCTAGCCGATTAGGGTACATACAAATAAGAAATCACATCTCTTCTCTAATCACATCGTTCACTATTGGCTGTAGCATTCTGCCCGCATCATCGTTTTT